>JAQPZY010001249.1:595000-1057500 GCA_029931535.1 Margaritifera margaritifera | reverse complement strand
TGAAAACGAGAGACATAGAATAAATAAGATTAACCAAAGGACGCAGTCAGATTGAAACGAGAGACATAGAATAAATAAGATTAACCAAAGGACGCAGTCAGATTGAAACGAGAGACATAGAATAAATAAGATTAACCAAAGGACGCAGTCAGATTGAAATGAGTGACATAGAATAAATAAGATGAACCAAAGGACGCAGTCGGATTGAAACGAGAGACATAGAATAAATAAGATGAACCAAAGGACGCAGTCAGATTGAAATGAGAGAAGACACGATAATTTAAACCATTAAGTAGACACACACACACACACACACACACACACACACACACACACACACACACACGAGAATAAGCAACTGCAAAACATATCGCCGCGTTACGTATAGCATAAAGACTATCTATCACAAACTGTAAGATAAATTATATTGCATATTTACATACAATGTTAATACGAAAACATCCTAAAGGCAAAATTTGTTTTTTGACGATAAAGCAAATTATACGGGGCGAATCCTTCTACATGTGCCCCATACTTGTTTGTGCTTGAAGAGCATAATTCCGGCTGAGTGAGGCCACTCAAATGTATTTCACAGACCAAATGTGCAATAGTAAGTGGAAAGTATACCAAATTGCTGAAGAAAGAATAATCTCAATTTTCTTGCGTCCTCTAGGACTATGGAAAAAAAAAATCCCATTGAAAAGGGTAATAAACAATGGATGAATACAAAATATGATATGGAAAAAAATTGCATGGAACAAAGGTCAGAGCATTTATAACCTAACTTATTCCAGATCCTCTTAATTTACTATTATCGATCATATTTTTGGGGGGAATCCATCGACGGGAAGCAAGATTAATATGTGGAAAGGAAATATTTATTATTGTAACTTTCGATCTAAAACCCAGTTTCCGGTATGTGAAAACATTCCGTTGACACGGATTTTATCATTCATCCTTCTTTACTTTCTCAAATGCTATAATCTCTATAAATTCTCAAAGTTTAGTCTTGGAAAATCTTGAAAATAAATGTTAACGTGCTATTTAATCCCAAAATAAATATGGTAATCCTTAGAAGTTTTATCCATTATCAAAGACAAGGGATCAAAAGCGATAACCACTATAAAAATTTTTACATCCTCGAAAGGCAAGTAAACCTTAATACCGGTCTTTGATGACGTAATAGCAAAATTATGGCTAGAACAGGACAACAATCAGACTGAACTCTCAGGATCGAAATCATCCCTATGACCATGTGACAGAAACCTGCAGAGCAAATTGTTCTGAATCCGATTGAGACAAGCTAATTGCAGGGGCGTTAACTCTGTCATATAAATTGCAAGACCGATGAACATTAAACTTGTCTAGGATCCAGTAAAGTTAAATCCATATAAGTACTCTGATGCTGATAATAAGTAGAAAAGAGATATTCTTGTGGGATATGAAATATTGTGCTAATTGTATTTCAAGTCCCGTCACTCTGAAAAATAATGCGGAAAATATTCATTACCTAACTTGTAGGATATTCGTTTAAGCATATTTTATTGCCCTAAAAGTTGACAAATAGGGTCGGGCTACAAGTTCTCACAAATTCGAGTAATCACTTCCTCTCAGGAGATTATGTATACTAGGTTGAGAAATATACCGAACTTGGTTGGAATCTGACTTTAGCAAAGCGTGTGGATGTCACCAGAACAAAATACTGAACAGGAAATAAAATTCTCATTACACAAAGGTCTATTACCCGATATTTCACCCACAGCTGAACTCACTCTAGACATTGTAGAAAAAAATGGTGTATTAAATTTGGCTTATTGTGAGGAAAGTAAATGATTTATTTCGTAGATTTGTACCAGTAGTTACTGACTGATGGTTGGGGTGGGGAGAGTTTCGTTAATGGGATACCAATTTTCGTGGCCTTCACGATTGTTACACACCAGAAATATAAAACACCAACGAACAATGATCAATCGGTAAAGGCAATAAACCCCTCCCCATCTTCCCTATTCCAAGGAAAAATGATCTGTGTGAAGGCAATAAACCCCTCCCCACCTTCCCCAGTCCAAGAAACAATGCTCATTCTGTGAAGGCAATAAATCTCTCTCTACCTTCCCCAGTCCAAGGAAAAAATAATTTTTACGAAATCATAAAATTTATAGCAACACAAATAAATAAATTCAGATTACTATGAAGAATCAAAGACAAGAAATAAGCTTTTGTCTTATTGGAACCTTGCGAATTAAATCCAGCAGGTGTCTTTCAATTCACAATATGCTGAGTAAGCAGTAATTTTATTCAATATTGTGTAATTGCATTTTTTCATAAAAGAGATCGTAAAACATCATAGTTGTAAAACAAATGCATCCGAACATATAATTGTAAATAATTTGAAGATTATATGTTGTTCAAAAACTCAGTTTACAAGGTTTAATTTCATTATTCATATGAAACCATTCTCATTACATATATTTTCGGTAAGTATTGATTTTTCTTGTAAATGAAGCGTGTTCCTTTACATTTGCTAGCAAACTCGAAAAGAAAAAGTGTTTAATAGAAACATAAATTCATTTATTTCTTTGCAATTTGAAAGTGAGCGAAAGGAATCTTTGATTTATAAATGAGAGCTCTTCAATTTTCAGAATTAAATGAAAAATTTTATGCATCCAGGCAAATGCCTGTTTCTAGAATCGGTTATAAAAACCATTGCATATTTGTCCATTGATAACCATTGCATATTTGTCCATTGATAACCATTGCATATTTGTCCATATTCATGCAAGTTGAATGGACTTGCTCTGTGAATAAATAAATTAATTAATTAATTTTAAAAAATTTGAGTCATTACTATTTCTTATATGAAAAAGATTTATTATCATATGTGACAGGTTAGAAGTCATCACTCGTGGTTAGTACAATTTTGTCTTATTTACGTGATGATGAACAAAGATAAAATTAATGAAACCCACAATCCCTCAGTATTTTGGGAAAGATTCAATTTTGTTCTTAAAACTTTTATTTTTTATCTATTTAAAAACAAAGGTGCATTAAGTTATCATATTTTAAAGATAGCTAAAACGTGTACTGATCGATCATTTGAAGACGACTTTTTTAAATATGTGTTTTTACAGCAATACAGCCATATACATTTCTAGATGTCTGTAAAAAAATCTGTTATTATAGCTTTTGTAAAGTCTATACAACAAATTCATCTTTCTCAACCACATTTGCATGTGTAAAAAATAGCACGTTCGGATAATTCAACTTGATATTTTTCCCCCTATCACATTTGTACAGTTATCAATTTCATGTAAGTTCTCGCCTTTTTCAAAAAGTCTGTATTATCTCTTCTAAATATGATAAATATTCCAAAAGTATAGAATTTACTTGCATGAGTATGATCAAAGTAAAATAAAATGTGCAAGAACGAAATTTGATATTATACGATGCTTGTTTCCCCCCCTTATGTTTGTAGTTTTAAAACTCGCAAAAAAGGTTTGTTTTCCTGCCTTGAATTTCTTGACTTAAAATAAATAAAAGAAATCTATTTCACTCAAAGGATTTAACTGCAGACATCAAATTCTATTTTACTATCAAGGTCTTCGGGTAAATATTTCTCCGTCTTTCTAAAGCACACGTTATTCACAGATCACTATGCAAAAAAAAAAAAAATGCTGAGACCTTTAATCTAAAATGTACACAATTAGAGACAAAAATCAGACGAATTTCATTCTCAATGCATTATTAGCTACACTAATTCTGCTATCCATATAAAGCAAACCATTCTGTATTTCCAACCTTTTCTACCTCCATATTCGCTAATTCTGAATCATTTTGAGTTTATTTAGACTGATATTTTCTGTGACTTTAGGGATACTTACTTGCTATCCCAATCCATAGAGCGAGAAACGACAGTATGATATACATTTTCCTATATTCCTGTATACTCAGTGGGGATCTGTGTCCGTCTGCAAAGGTTTGGTCCGAGTTCGAATAACAGACCAGCTGTTGTGTTTTACAGGAGACCTGCTCCCGGTGAATGTTTGTGCCGCTCCGAAAAACTGGTTAATTAATTATTAATTATACGTGTAATTTAAACACGTGCCTTCTTAATGACCCAATTTGCATAAATTTTAGGTATAGCTCCGTCGTCAATTTATTTACATCATGTCTCCATGTCAAACTGTTTTTGCATCAAAAGCATAAAGGGCAAATGAAATACCAAGGAAATGAACTCTTCAGTCAGCACCCTATTAATAACGTGTCACATTTTTAAACCGACGTAGACTTCCTTTTATTAAAGAAAGGCAAAGAACTGCATTATCTCAAGCAATGAATGATCTATACACGCGTTTGCAAAGGAGATTATTCGTCTAAAAGTTAAAGTTTACGGCAATTGGCCTTTACAGTCATCCGGGTACTTTCTCGTCAGGCTTCATTCGATTGAAATGAAAACTCGATCTGTATATTTAGAAAATTAGATTTACCACTTCATAAGATTTAAAGTTTAATGAAGGGAGCCGCGGTAGCTCAGTGGTTGGCGTGTCGGATTCGCGACCAGAAGGGTGCAGTTCGAATCCAACCAATTGATTAGCACAAATGGGTTGTTGTGGCGTGTCCCTAAACAAGGCTTTTTACTCCACGTGCCATGGCACAATATAAACTTGGTGTATTGCTGTGGAGTAATAGAAAACACGCACACACACAAACATTTTAAATCGAAGGGAACTTCTGGCACATTTGATATTTAATAAACAAAGTTTAATTTTGCATTATTTTCTTTCGCACACTTTTAGAGAGAGGGGACAAAATCCGAACGAGATATACGACAGTCTTTGCAAGTATAAGTATACATCGGAATGATGCCGACCCAGTTGAAAATTACGAGATATACGACAGTCTTTGCAAGTATAAGTATACATCGGAATGATGCCGACCCAGTTGAAAATTACGAGATATACGACAGTCTTTGCAAGTATAAGTATACATCGGAATGATGCCGACCCAGTTGAAAATTACGACAGTCTTTGCAAGTATAAGTATACATCGGAATGATGCCGACCCAGTTGAAAATTACTAAAGTCTGAAATAAGAGATACATTATTCTTTGTGAGAAAATATTACTGGAAATAAAGATTGCAAATTTTATGTATTTAATTAAAAATCACGGTACAGTATAACAAACAAAGCCCAATGAAAATATTTCAGGTTTTAAAGTCAGCAAAGCTTATTATTATATATAGCAAAAAAGCAAACAAGCGCAGTACACTATTATCTTTGAGTCTATGTGTCTGTCTGTGTGTGTGTGTGTGTGTGTGAGAGAGAGAGAGAGAGAGAGTGACTGAGACTATATTCGTATTTTGTCTTTATACATTTTGTTATACGGTATACACCGACGATATCTTTTTGTCATACCATTTAGGAGAAATGAGAAATATCCAATTATATGTCTGGTCACAACGTGTGAAACGTGAAATTTATATTCTGTCGTATGGCAGCCCATAGTTTCTGCAGTAAACTAACTTAGCACCATTTTGCGTCTTGCATGAAATCGCGAAAAATGACTTCATGTGTGTTCTTCTCGATTTGGCACGAAGCTAGAACATTTCAATAGATATGTTGCAAAATTTAAAAGCGAAAAATGTAACAGGTCTTTACCCAAACATAGAAATGTTGAGTGGCACATGGTTTCAACTTTACGGCAAATGATGGTTGTTAAATCATGGTCTTAAATTATGTCAATGCCGTAGCATGTGGTAGATTGTTAAATGTACGCATTTTTTTTAATCCCTCGCCGTCACGATTTTCAGTACCTAGAATTAATGGCTAAATTTAAAATCGACAAAAGCATGACAATTAATTATTATTATTATTATTATTATTATTATTATTATTATTATTATTATTATTATTATTATTTATGATGACGATGATGATGATGATGTTGCTGTAGTTGTTGAAGCTGACAAAGGACTGAAGTTATTTTTAGCTCTTATTATTATTATTATTATTATTATTATTATTATTATTGTAAACTACTTATGGTCCCTAAATGCTATACTGACTGTACTAAAGTACCTAAACCATACATACGGATACATGTCAACGAGGTAGACTTAAGTTTTGAAAGTTGTAGTCGCTGATGATGTTGTTGATGAATATGCTGATGATGCAGTCATCTTTATTGTCGTTGTTTTTGTTTTAAATTTACTATTGTTTCCTCGACCTCTTAGGTACTGTTTTACATTATACACAATTTCTTTTTATCTTTTTTTAAATTGTGAATTACACGATTGTTTGATTAAGGCTAACTGAAACGTCTAAACACGAAATTTCTGACTTATTTTAATTACACTCGTTATTCTCGTATAAGATTTATCTTCTGTACATATATGTAAAACATCTATCATGTACTAGTCTCTATAGTCACGATTCATAGACACGTTGTTCTTAGGTTCATTGTTTCGTGTGTGTCCTATGTAATTATTTCACAGTATATCAGTATATATATATATATATATATATATATATATATATATATATATATATATATATATATATATATATATATATATATAGAGAGAGAGAGAGAGAGAGAGAGAGAGAGAGAGAGAGAGAGAGAGAGAGAGAATTACAAATATACACCAACCATAGTGGAAAGTGCTAAAGTGCTATCCCTGGATCCTACAGGAGATTGCTTGATAACATTAGCAGAATTTTTAAATACGAATAAATAATATTATCATACAGGTTAGAGAATTTTAATTCCTATTCTACAATAAAGCTTATGTGCTGTTAATATGTCCTACGGCCTCCATGACTGCTGTATCTGTTTTTATGTTCCCCCCCTTTCAATGTAGATAATATTAAATAAAGCTAAATTTCATCTTCTCCGAGACCAATCAGATGTACATCACTTCATATTCTTCATTGCTGAGTTCAATGTAGACATATTACTTACTTTAAGTTTAATCATATTCAATGCAACTTATGTGAAGGTGACAGTTTACCTAATTTACGACACAAGATGACATTTAGAGTCTCGGGTTTGTCATAATTAAAACGGCCCGTGGGTGCGACAAGTACTACCTGCTTGTATATGACAGAAAACGTTTACTTATGAAGGAATATTTTAAATATTGCGTGGCTCGTTATGTTAACACGCAAGAAGTGTCGGTAAATCATGCATTCATTTTGTCTCATAATGAGTACTAACTGTCACTCAGTCAGCACGTCGTTAAGGAAAATAGACGAAAATTCTGTAATAGGGATGATGATAAATTTATCATGTTGACGACGACGACGACGACGACGATGAAGATGAAGATAATGATGATGATGATTTCGGTAGTTTTGTTTATGCTGTTAGTAGTAGTAGCAACAGCAGCGGTAGTAGTACATGCTGTAGGTACTACTACCACTACTACTAGTAGTAGTCGTTAAGGAAAACTGTTATCACCTTAGAAGTGATGGAAGTGGTAGTGTTACTGGAAACAGTTCTTACCTCTGCTGCTGCTGCTGGCCCACCAGTACTTGTCCTCCTCTTACCTCTGCTGCTGCTGCTGGCCCACCAGTACTTGTCCTCCACTTACCTCTGCTGCTGCTGCTGGCCCACCAGTACGTGTCCTCCTCTTACCTCTGCTGCTGCTCTGCTTGGCCCACCAGCACTAGCACTATACCTCCAATACAACTAATGACCACTATCGTCATCACCCGTGCATTATCTTGTCTGTTATTAATAGTAATGAAAGAAATACGGTCTCTCAGGCGTATCTGAAGTAGTGTACTTGAAAACCAGGGGCGGATTCGGGGGGGGGGGGGCGATTATGTCCTACTGCCCCCACCCCCACTCCCCGAAACAATCTCAGCGTTTCTTTGAGTAAGTTTTCTTTACGATTAGATTGTTAAAAGTATGCCCCAGAAACGCTTAAAAATGCAGGAGCTTCTGGGGGCTTCGCCTCCTGATCCTCCACTGGGGGTTCTACCCCTCGTTTACACCCTCTATCACCCCGAGCTCCCCCTCCCTCGCAATGATATTCCTAGCTCCGCATCAGAAAATGTCATTCCATAAAATATTCTTTTTTATTTATTTTATAATCTCCTATGATGGAGTCTCAAAACATATATTTAAAATAAACGGAATGTAATACATTTTAACTATAAAAGTTATAAATGTACATTATTGTAACACAAAAAAATAAAATTGCTACAGTATTGGCAATTTCAAAGGAAGTGGTGGGCTTGAGGAATGATTATGTACACTTGCTGATTAAAAACAAATCTCATTTATTAAACTGAAAGAATAAATACAGTTAAAATTGTCATAGCGACCACCTCCAATCATCAGCCGCCGATAATAGCGACTACCTCCAATCATTAGCCGCCTATCATATCCAGGCATTTTTCTAAACCATTCTATCATTTGCTCGAACATGCTTGGCTTCATTTTACTTCAATTCCCGCCTCCGTTTTGGCACATGCCTTGGTGACAGGCTTAGAAGTTTTGCACTGCATAGGAATACGGCTAATAACCGTAAATTGACTTTCCAAACATTATATTTCAGTAGTGAATTATTGTTTACATATTAACTAAATGTTTACTATATCCCTGATATTTTAAAATTTTTTTCAAGCATGAACTCACTAGAGAATTTTCTTTCATTGAACTTGTGCAAATAATGCCATTAAGGTATCATAATGCTTTTGACATGGTTTTATGTTGACTAGTGTACTGAGGTCTAAGTAATTTTCCCAGGTATTTCTCACTTTTTACACTGTATCAATCCTTCGAAGTATTTCTGAGATGGAATTTTATAGAAAAGCCACGATGTGTTCAGATTGCCACTCCATTGCTCTCATTTACGAGAGAGAGAGAGAGAGAGAGATAGAGAGAGAGAGAGAGAGAGAGAGATACAGACAGACAGACAGACAGACAGACAGAGAAGCATAGTAGATTTATTGTTTGTTTGGTGTTAAATGCCGATCAACACACGAGGCAATTGGAGTAAAGTGCCACGGCAGTAACACACCAAAACGGCCTATGCGGCCTGCTCTTAGCTGGATTCAAACCCTTCTGGTCGCGAGCTGGCACACTAATCGCGGAGTCACAGCGGCTCCTAGAGATGGTGAGGGGACCAGACAAAAATCTTTGGGCTTAAAATAATATGAGCAATTTGGCACATATTTTTATTACTTTCTAGCAATCCATGTAAAACTACCACGATCTGTTAAAGTAATAGTTTGTAATGATTTACAATCATAAACATTTAAGTTAAGCTTGGACATTTCATTCATTGACATCGGCAGCAATTTGCACCTCGTGTATCCAATTTTCATGAACAACAAAGATATTACATAGACCCGAAATCTTATTTACATATACTAATCACCAAATTTGTGCAATTATTGCTCCCCAGAATAATAAACTTTCTATAAACATTTACCTCAAGTTCATATGTACCTGTCTTTATCAAAGCAACATTTCACTCCCAAAGATAGATTCCACAGGGTACATAACAACCTGAGTTGTATTTGCTATAGAAGGGTGTGATAAACTTTTCTCCATCGTTAAATTTAACTACATGTGAATTTCCATTAAGTGGTAGATATTTTTGCAAATTCGCCGGAATAGTTTTTTTTTTAGCGCCTTAGATTAATGAGGATGATTCAGCACAACAGTGTGTGTGTGTGTGTGTGTGTGTGTGTGTGTGTGTGTGAGAGAGAGAGAGAGAGAGAGAGAGAGAGAGAGAGAGAGAGAGAGTAATAATATGATTCGATTTATTTTAGATCCATATATAAGCTTTGAATTAAATTATCATACACTCGCTTATAAGTCGAGTCCAGCTGAAAATTGCATAGAACCAGATCTACCGTTGCATAATGCGCTGGCAGATCTGGGTCTATGTTAGGAGTAATCAGTGGAACAAATAACAGACCCTGATCAGCGGTCGCATTATGCAAATCGGATCGGGGTCAATGTTGTTTGTAGTTGGACTCCTCTTATAAGCGAGTATAAATGGCATTAATTCTGATCATAACGAGAGGTATGCACCATAAGATTAGTTATGTAACGATACCCTCTCTGCATACTCATTTCGTGATTGATCATTTCTGCATACTCATTTCGTGATTGATCATTTCTGTATACTCATTTCGTGATTGATCATTTCGGCATACTCATTTCGTGATTGATCATTTCGGCATACTCATTTCGTGATTGATCATTTCGGTATACAAGTTTCGTGATTGGTCATTTCGGCATACTCATTTCGTGATTGATCATTTCGGCATACTCATTTCGTGATTGGTCATTTCGGCATACTAATTTCGTGATTGATCATTTCGGCATACTCATTTCGTGATGGGTCATTTTGAAAATTTGAGTTGAACTGCCTAAAACGAAAATATGATAATTTTGATGATTCAAAATTTTTGCGACAATAAAGCTTATTTCTACAATCCTTGGCGACAATTTTTTATAGTTACAAATTTTAAATGCCTTTTCAATACCCGCATTTTCTGATCAATAGAAAGACAGATAAACTATAGCACCTTCGATGGATCATGATCAATAATCTCCACGATTTTCACTTATTGTCTTACTTTCATTCATCATTTTTAATCCGTTGGTTCTCATGACCACCACCCACGCACGACCGAGACACGTAATCCGTTACATATATAATGCTTCTTCATCCTATGGCAACATAAAGCATAAAGAAAGCTTTTGTCAAAATATCTATAAAAAAATTTTTTAAAAAAAATTGTTTTTTGTTTGAAATTTTCTAACATTCCAACTTTCGGTACTCCTCTCCCCAGGTTAACAACCCAGAAAAGTAAAGTGAATTTTCTCAGAACGGTTCATGAAGCTTAGAGTAACTGGCGAACAGACGGACGGTTTGGATTTGTATGTTTTACGCCGCATCAGCACACCAAGGTTCCATCGTGCCGAGACAAATCAAGCGCCTTTTCCACGGACGGACCTCAGCAGCCAACCTGGGATGATGCAAAAGCAGGATTCGAAAAGACACGTTTGCCAATTAGCCACCGCGGTTCGATGACGGACGGACGGATAGACCGTGGATAATACAACATATTAGTTAAAACAAAACAAAACAACAACTTGGGAATAAATACATACAAAATAAATACGGAACACTGTGGCGACAAGCTTTTCTTTCGGAACTTTTTCTTTTTCTTTTGGCTAAAATCCAGTCATTACCAAAGTATTAAAACATATCCCCAACTATAAAGAATATAGCAAAATGATTATACATATCAACACACATATTCAAGTACGTACGCTTGTGCATCTAGATTACCAAATCAAGTAGTACTTACCTTTTTTCTTGTTACTGAAACAATAAATAAACGGAAAATAGATACATAAAAAATAGATAAATTTAAAAAAAAATTAGATAAATAAGGATATAAATGAATAGGTCACTATAAGATATAAGCAATTTCAGCTTTTACATTTTTTTTTATTCAAACAACATACGCCCTAGATATTCCAAATTACACGCATATTTTGTGCTAGATATTCCAAATTACACGCATATTTTGTGCTAGATATTCCAAATTACACGCATATTTTGTGCTAGACATTCCAAATTACACGCATATTTTGTGCTAGATATTCCAAATTACACGCATATTTTGTGCTAGATATTCAAAATTACACACATATTTTGTGCTAGATATTCCAAATTACACGCATATTTTGTGCTAAATATTCCAAATTACACGCATATTTTGTGACTTTACTTACTTGCTGAACACAACTGCGGATTTCTTCCCCAAACCGTGGATTCCTGAACATTATTTGATATTTGCAACAAAAACGTTTTTTTTTTTCTTTTTTGTTTTTGTTTTTGCTTCTTTAAATGATTTTGCAGAACAATCGACTACAATGTGTTATTACGCACACCAAGGTAGTCTATTTCGTCTTTTTCTATACACGTACTTCTTTGCATAAACTAAAATATATGTAATGGATTCCAGAAAGATCCCATGAAACGATTCAAACTAAAAAAGCTTAAGTAAACCTGCTCATGATTCATGTAAGAACATTCATTTGCATCGGATCTGCTCACCCTGTATTTGACCGAACGCTTGGAGAAAAAAAGTGTATTAAAATTGGACACAAAGAGAATGTTTTAGAAAAGCATTGTCATTGGCGACTGTGCAATTTTAATTTTAAAAAAAAATTATTTATTTATTTTTTATTTTTTTGTGCATGACTTAACGAGTCGAGAATTTATATAAAACCACCATTGCTGGTAATACGATAGATTATTCAGTTCAAAATGAACCCCATGGATTCTGAATGAGTTTGCTTGTGTTATCATGTGGACATTTCAACGCTTCCTGTGTGTAATTTCCTTCATTTAAAGTCTCAAATATTTACAAAAGAGGTCGAATAAATAATATTTCGTACCACCTTTAATATGACCCTTATTAATCATTTGATCGGTCCTATGGACTACTTGGCTATATTAACATTTCTCGAATCTTCTCTCAGGTCGAAATCATTTATTTCAGTTAGGTGTGAATAAATGGACCGAGGTAACTATTGTTGAAAGTTACAGAGGAATTTACATTAGCGGTGCGAAATTAGGAAATTTGATTCCCCTAAGATTGTTGAATCTGTCCATTTCAAGCCTTGAACCACCTATGATTACCTTCTTGTACAGGATACTCTTGTAAAAGGCTTATCTACATTTACTGCATACTAAATACACTAAAAGCTTTTAACTTAATCAAGCAATCATATTTACTTAGTCCTAATGTAACCCATTACCACGTGATCATTGGAGATTCTTTACTTGAGCGGTAGATCAAAAGTTGGATATTGTGTGTCTCCCATAAGGCTGCAATTCTTCCTTTGAAGGTGTCAATTTCAGACATCTAAAATGGTTGTATTAAAGAAGCTTCGATGGGGCTCTTTTGTGGGTACAGTTTTGAAATCGCAATATACTCAAAGACCTGTTTGCCTCAGTGTCCATCGATCTATTTTTAGACTCCATAGATTTATCTGTAAATCTGTCAATTTAAAAAAAATAATTTAATATGGTCTGTCTTCCATGTCTGTCAGCCGTCTCCTTCATTCATTACTTTGTCTATATATTTATCTATCCACTTATCTTTTAATCTATTCATTTAAAACAATACGAACCTTATGGTTTGCTTTTTGAAAAATTTCTACAACGTCTAGAAAAACTTTTTGACGGCATAATTCATAAGATGCCATCAAATATCTTTGAAATACATGGTATAAGCTTGTATTATTGAGGTCCGAGAGAAGCAAATTCTGACGGTGTTAGGACTCGTTGAAGTCCCTAATATTCAATATATGTGTGTGTGTGTGTGTGTGTGTGTGTGTGTGTGTGTGTGTGCTTATACTTTCTATGAAGAAAACTAGAATATTATTGTATGAACGTTATGTAAGCAGTGTTCAAGCCTCGATTCAAATAAAACCACTGGGGTTTGGGGTTAGAGATGATTTTCGGTTCTAAGTTGAATGCATAAGCGCACTCAACTACCATGGCCTGGCACTTGATCCCAAAGTACATCGATAGCATGCAGACGCTAGTACGCAAACATCTATGTTCTAGAATAAGGTCCCTAAAATGCGTCTTCTTCGAAAAGGCTACGAATTATGGCGCCACAGAAAAATCTATACCTTTGAACTTTGTATCTATCCATCTATTTATCTATCTATCTATCTATCCATCCATCCATCCATCTATCTATCTATCTATCTATCTATCTATCTATCTATCTATCTATCTATCTATCTATCTATCTATCTATCTATCATGTTCCAGTCTCTGATCTCTTTAACAGACTTAAATCTGGCAGGGGTGGGGGTGGAAGAATTACATGCTGGCCCTTTGGAGTACCTCCTTACCCGATATTTTTGGCCTGCAGTTTAACGCGCGTTTACAAACTGGGATTTGCCTTCTTGGGGCATGACAACACGACAAACATTGGATGATAACACGACCTAACAGTTTCCGGTTGGGTATAAAAACAGGATCAGTTGTCAGAAAAATTCCGAGAGATTCAATGAAATGTCAGGTAAGACAGATTTTTTGTTTTATTTCAAAATATGATCTTTTATGTTTTTTATTTCAGGTCATTTGTTTGATTTTTTTTGTCCTCTACACATTGGGTCAGTCAAATTATTTTATGTCATTAATGGGTTGTTGATTATTGCAATTACTCTCACTAAGTGTGATATTACTTGTCCTTTTCTGACGGTCCGAGCATCCGTGCGTTTTTTATGTACGTTGTGTGCGATCTACAATAACGATCCATAAGGACATATTTGCCAAAATCCAATTAAAAGTTCCGGTCATATAAAAATAGCGTGAGAAAATTTCCACTTTTTGTGTAGCTTTGAATTTGTACGAATTTAAAATTTGAATACATTTTCATTAATTGATTAATATAAACCACTCTCTCTCTCTCTCTTTCTCTCTCTCTCTCTCTCTCTCTCTCTCTCTCTCTCTCTCTCTCTCTCTCTCTCGTACATTGAAAATAATGTTATTGACTTAGCAAGTGTAAGACATTGATAACATTTTAATGCTATTATGTGGTTTTCTCGATTAAAAGGCGGTACATTAGTAAAATGGACAAATAGCGGTACATTAGAAAAATGGCGATGCATTCTGGTTCTTCTAGTATCTGCAAATTCATTCTGACATGCGTGAAAAAGGCTTTCCATTTGTATGAGTTGTAAAAGAGATAAAAAGCAAACATCTATCAATATTTATTAATCTGTACCAATACCAGTCTTATCCAAAATCACATGAACAAAGTAAATTTGCTACAAATGTTACCCAAGACGTTTGAGCTGTTGAATACAAATACTCATCTAAAAGAATTTGGTAAGTGGCTGAAAGAAGCCCTTCCTATTAGTATTTACAATTTTAGGTATACAATTTACAATTCTTATGTATCTGTAGCGGGTAACGACCAAATTCACCGTAGCAATATTATTTTCAGTGGACTGTTTGACTCCTAAAATGCGTTTAAAAAACTTCAAATATGTATCGTTAAGTTTTAAACGGTACGTCAGCACAATCATGGCTATGGTGTGTGAATTAAAAGTTAAAGGTTAAGATTCGAAGCTATAGTATAGGATTGTGGCACCGCCAGACCATTCCCATATACCTTAACGGTAATAGTTGGGTAAATTACTATAATTTTGTAGTAAGACCTGCAAATCACGCTTTTTACATTAGATGAATGATGTATCCATGAGGACACTTTTCAAATGATGAAAATGATATGCTGCGCTCCTCGTTTTTTGAGAAAATTTCCTTTGTAGGTAACCATTATAAAAATACAGCCAGGTGAGATCTCCCCGTTTACATCCAGTAGTACCTGTGCGGCGACAGCGAAAAAAAAAAAAAATGGATTTAGGTTCACCCCTACTAATGTGTTCAATTTACCCGTACAGTGGCTTCTTCTGAAAAATGATGTTCATATTTTCCGGTAATTATTTTTAGCCAATCAGCGACCTTCATTCTTTTTAGCTCATACAATAATTAGTTGCCTGTAACTATTGGTGATACATGATATAAAAATGTTGCATTATTGTTTCGGTGTAATACAAGGAATTACCTAACTTATTATGTAATTTGAAGAGAGTTTACTTGACCAGCAAGGGTTTTCTGAACTTTGGCGAAAGATGCCACAGAAGTGTGTCATAAGGTTATAACAGGAATGAATTGCCCTATAATAATTACAATTGTTTTACAAAGCCTTTATAACAAGCATTTAGATTGGTTAAAATCGTATCATGTGTCGCCGAAAAAACTAGAAGTAATTAGTTCATAATACCAGAAGGGAACTACTTATGTATTAATGTATTCTTGTTGTGTGATTTGACAATATTTGTAAACAGTAGTTAAAATATAGTTCTGTTATTTATTTCTTGAGATTTTTACGGCCGTTCATGCAGTGTGTATTTGGATTCCAAGGTTCACAACTTCATGAATCCTGTAAAATAAGAAGTTGAGTTCCTAAATAACTTGCTCCAGTGATATTTCAAAGCAACAAAACTCCCTTCTTCTGATACAAAAAATTTCCAAGAACTCGCATTAATAGTAGAACTTACTTTGTTCACACTTATGATTCAGTGATTAAACACACACCTTATAGCGATAATACCATCTTTTTTTTTTCTTCTAGGTGAAATGGCATACCTGATATTTTCCATGTGTTTTGGAATATCACTAGCTATCCAAGCAGGTAAGCTTTTCTATATGTAAGCTTTTCTAGAGGTAAGCTTTTCTACAGGAAAGCTTTTCTACATGCTTATTTGGGAAAAATATGAAAACGCTTGAAGTTCCGCTTCATTATAAAATTTGAGAAATTGTTCAAAAAGGGGACGACAATAAACAATAATAGCATTGTATCTGACAATTTACATTTTACACAGCATTTCATGTATACTGTGGTACAAATCTCGTAACTTCTCTATGATTCGTTTTTTAATCATGGTATTTAATTTTTGCCGATATTAGCAACAATCTTTTTTTAAGCTTACAACAAAAATACATTACAAAGCATTCAATATTTCCGCGTTTTATCGGAGGAGAAATTGAGAGACCCTCTGTCTCTCCGTAACTCATCTTCTCAACCGTTTTGGTGGAAAATCATCAAAATTGGTATATATAGGTTACTCATCTGCTAGACGGGTATAATTTTTGGACTACTTCCCTCAGATCCCTCGGAAAGGATAAAAAGTCAAATACACACAAAATATGTTTACAGTGATATCTGTGAATATGTTTCCACCAAACGTTACATATGCAGTCAAAGCGGATTGTCAAATTATATATGTAATATATTTTGAGTGACAACCCCTGAGTCAAAATCCAGAAGATGTGGTGGGTTGGGTTGGGGTGTGGGAGGAAATATGTAATAAAAAGCGTGGAGAATTTCTCATAGCCAGCCATGGAAGTGGCTCTAATAATGTTGGTATTCTGTATTAAAGGAGAACACTTTAATGCACCAGTTTATTCAAACTGTATACTCCTATTGTAAGTGCAGGTAAAATAGTTTATAAATTAGACATTTTCCCATCCTCGTAAAAAGTCATCATCTGGCAAGCAATTTTTTATGATTATTATTATTATTATTATATATATATATATATATATATATATATATATATATATATATATATATGTACATTTTTAGGGAGCGTTCCATCTCCACCAGACAACAGAGGGACTGATTTTGTGTTGATGTTTATGGAGAATTTAAACTATGGAACGAACAAAACATTTCCTCTTGAACTTTACGTTGCAACTCAGGAACAGAGAGACGTGCACGTTACAGTAACAACACCTAAATGGTCTAATCCAGCCTTGAATGAAACATTCACAATTAAAGACGGAGAAGTGCACAAAGTTCTAATTGATGACATTGTAAGAATGATTGGAAGCAGTATAAGCTCGAAGGGAATACAGGTAACGGCGGATGCAGAAGTGGTGTGCTACGGTGCAAATAAAATGTCACTTTCTAATGATGTGTTCTTGGGCATACCCACAGATGCTCTTGGTACAGATTACTACGCCGTGACCCATTGTGATTGTGATGGTATAGACGATACAAAGAGTGAAGTAGGGATTGCCAGTGTGAATGATGGTACCTCAATAACCATAACGTTGCCAAAATCAGATCCAAAATTAAGTGTAACATTCAACAACAAAAACTACGGCCCGGGAGATAGCTTTAAAGTGACCATGGATCGTTATGATACTCTTCAATTACAGAGTGACCGGGACCTCACAGGTATCTTGTTCTACATTGCATGATAAGTATGAAACTGAAGTGTGAAACAGAGTTTTTATGAGAAAGACACTGTATACAGGTCACATAATTTCTAATTAGAAATAATTCGCTGATCGAAATTGTCTATGAATGAGATTTACAATAAAACCTATTTAAAATTACTTTTCTTACATAAAAAAAAAAATAAATGACACACGTACATGTGTCAAAAGTATCTGACATTTTGTGGTAAAATGGTTGTGTAGTTCATAGTTGATATTACAACTATATTTTCTGGGAGAATATATCGATATATACATATATACATAAATAGATAGGTACATAAATATAGTATTAACATAGATAAATATGTACATGCATACATACATACGTACGTACATTTATTTCGTGTAACAATAATCACAAAATATCGCACATAGCAAGTAATCTGAAAATACAAGTTTACGAGAGGTCCTTATTTTGTCGTAACGATATTTACTTTATTTTTCTTTCCATATAAGATAGATGTTTGGAAGAGCATATAAACTAAATGATCAAAAGATAATCTTTTGTTTTTGAATGTTAGGTGTCAATCATTTTAAAATAAAAACTAGCCGATAAATGTGCTATATCTTAAACATGTAAAAATGATGTACTGCTAATCCATTTTATGTTGTACACATTGAAGTGACTATTGCAATAATTAAAGTATATGTCTAACTCTGTAGATAGGAATAAACGTTACCCGCATCTCAAAACTGTATATATTTATTTTCAAGGGACACACATCGTTAGCGACAAGCCTATTGCAACATTCAGTGGGAACGTTAAAACCAATATAGGACTTGGTGCATCTGCTGACCATCTTGTGGAGCAGCTAACATCCGTTGATAGATGGGGAAGGCAATTTGTATCAGCCCCCATTCCCGCTAGAACGGTAGGCGATATTTTCAAACTTGTAGCCAGCCAGGATAATACGGTTATACGTATCACCGGCTTGCTACCAATCACATTAGCAAAAGCTGGGGACGCTGCAACTGTAACCCTACCTTCAGACCAGTACAAAATGATCACATCAGACAAACCGGTTCTCGTGACTCAGTTTGTCCAGAGCGAGCAGGACCCACATGAGCCTGCTGACCCCTCCATGATGATCCTTCCGCCATATGAGTTGTTTGGTTCAGACTACACCTTCACCACACCCGAGTATTCACGCCCAGACTTCGGAAACGATGCCAGGTTCCGTTATGAAAATTTATTCATGCTAGTTGCGGATACATTGGAAAAAGATGGCTTGCTTTTAGACGGGAAGCCGCTGCCGAAAAATTTAGTTTGGCATTCAATTTCTGGGACATCGCTATCGGGGACCTATTTTCAAGTGTCTCAGGGGACACATACAGTCCGTCACACAAATCCGCTGTCAATCTTTGGAGGCTATCTTTATGGTCATGCATATCACGAGTCCTTCGCCTTCCCGACTGGGATGCGTCTTGCTACGATAAATACGGTAGGTAAAACCATGTAATTTTTTAAAAAAGATCTTCTAGATAAGTTTCGTATCTTTTTATGCCCAAATGAAGATATAGATTTTCTCACAAAACTCGCCAGCAATATTATAGAAAATACAGAAACTGACTTTTTCTTCTTCAGACATATAATGGTAACTGCTTAAAATATTTTTAACATACGTCAAAAAATTTACATAAATTGAAACTAAAATATAAAGCTATTTCCTTGCAAATTTAAAAAAAAGAGCGCGAGTTCATGATGCCATAAAATCATAAATTTGCTTTGTATTCTCTTTACTGTTTATTCAGTTTATATGGTACCATTCATTGTCAGGGAAGGTACCATTAATTGTCAGGGAAGGTACAATTTATTGTCAGGAAGGTATCATTCATTGTCAGGGAAGGTACCATTCATTGTCAGGGAAAGTACCATTTATTGTCAGGGAAGGTACTATTCATTGTCAGGGAAGGTTCCATTCATTGTCAAGGAAGGTACCATTTATTGTCAGGGAAAGTACCATTCATTGTCAGGGAAGGTACCATTTATTTTCAGGGAATATACCATTCATTGTCAGGGAAGGTACCATTTATTTTCAGTGAAAGTACTATTCATTTTCAGGGAAGGTACCATTCATTGTCAGGGAAGGTACCATTTATTTTCAGGGAAGGTACCATTCATTGTCAGGGAAGGTTCCATTTATTTTCAGTGAAGGTACCATTTATTGTCAGGGAAGGTACCATTCATTGTCAGGGAAGGTACCATTCATTTTCAGGGAATGGACCATTCATTGTCAGGGAATGGAAATAGGAACATTGTAACCTGTGAAATAGAATTTATTACCTGATATAGTCGGCAAGTTATATCGAAAGGCAAGACATTGCACGTACAAGTACAGAAATACTTAATTTTATAAATTAGGTTTCCATCTTGTAGATTATTCTCCAAATGTTTGTTGACGGACTCTCAAGTTAAATAGAGACAGATCGGTACATTGGCAGGATACATTATCATTTATAGTAAAAAGTATGCCATTGAATTAAAATTATTGTATCTTTTCATAGCCGCTTGCTTTCTTCTGAAATTTCTACACGCAATACAGAATTGACCAGATTTAAAAAAAATAAAATCAATGTTCTCCTCATTCGCGGACAGAAGGTATGCATTTAATTATGATCGAGAAGCCTTTTTGTTTCGTTTGCAAGAAACTGTCTTCTATAATACTGCTCAAAGAAAATCTTTCCTTCCAGAACTGCACGCCAAGTACCACACAGCCAGGAGATGGAATAGATAATGACTGTGACGGCAAGATAGACGAGGAACTATGTACTCCAGATAACCAAAGAGCTGGTACATTGAGATGAATATACCATTATCATAATGCTCAGTTTATCTAAAGTATGAAATATATTTAAAATTTAAAAAAAAGCAACATTTTATCAAGTGCCATATGACTTATGAAGGATTAGTTAAAAAAAGCAAACAATAACAACAGTACTACAAACTAAATTTATCTCACCACCAAGCAATTAGAATGTTCTCTCTAGCCAAAGTTTGAATTTGAAGTGTGTCTCACCCTACCCACCTTGAGGACGTTACAAACACTTCATTATCTTTGTGTGCGTTTGTATCAAGGAAAATAAACCTGAGCTACATATCTGCTCTGAAATTTATAAATAAATATTCTGTTTATGTTGCAGTACTTTGACTTTTATCACTATTTTAATAACCACTACCACAATTTATCATCATCATCATATTTGTTATTATTATTATTATTATTATTATTATTATTATTATTATTATTATTATTTCCTAGACGATGATGGTGACGGGAAGAATGATGAAGACTGTGTGAAAGTCACACCAAGTAAGTAACGCGAATTCGATAATAAGTTCTTGAGTAAAACGCGTTGATTTGAGCAATGACTATTCTATCAGATCAAGTGACTCGTCATTATTTTGTTAAAATTCTTATTTCCCTATATTTTATTTCCAAGCTAGTTTTGAAAGAAACTTTTAAATTTTCATCATGAGATTAATTTATGAATAACAAAATATAATCAGGGTAATTTTTTTCTTCAGAAACTGTTTTTCAAACTTTGCATGTAACCTTCTCATGTTACTGTGATCTGAAACAAATATTGCTACAAAAAGTATGCATTATCACGTAAGCCTTCTTCAATGTAAAAATGTTTTAGATTTATTCAAAAAGTGTAGAAATGCTTCCGAGTTTTCTTTCTTGAAACAACTAGGTTTATCTTCTAAAAAGACGAGGATGACTTTACAATACAAGTACCTTGTTTAGTTAATCAAACGCGTTCGTGACAGCAACATTAAAAATATTACTAGCACATTTGTTTACCTCTGAAACAAATCTCGCTATTACAAAGTTTTTGATATAGAAAATTTAAAGCTACAAAAAGAAACATGCTGAAAAAAGAATAGAATCACTATTACACGTGATTACCTGAATAATCTTTATTTAATCGAAAGACCACATTATTACAGATATTTCACAAGAAAATAATAGGCAAGTCTTCCATGAGACATCCGTTTTCTCCCCATCTTTTGTTGTGGTATAATGTTGTACACACACAGTAAAAACTGTCCTTTCATAATATGAAATCTTCCGATCATTGCAAAAAGTTGACGGGCTGTGGTCTGACTGGACTTTATGGGGTAAGTGCTCAGTCACGTGCGATGATGGGCAGCAGACGAGAACACGCAACTGTTCCAGCCCGACACCGAAATTTGGCGGGAAAGACTGTGTTGGCAACGATACCGACTACCGATCATGTTACTCTGGGAAACCTTGTCCAGGTTTGTTGCAAATGACGTAGCCAATATTGCACTTAATCTTATATGCTTTGTTTCCATACTTTCTTTTATAACTTAAAACTGATGGGTTGATTAAAATTGCGTGCCAGTTGTACAAACAATCTCTAATGGTTCTGACCCAATCGCCTTGCTCTTTTTGAATGTTACTATGATAATAATCATAAAAACTCCAGCAGGGCTATGAACCTTAATTTGAGGAAGAAATTAAACATCATACAAGGCGTGCTATTGTTTATTAAAACGTTAAGATTATTACAACTTTAAGTGTGTCCATAAAATGTACATACGTTGATGAATGAAAGTGTTAAACTATTTTTGTCTGACAGTACATTGTTTTTTATTGGCATGATATTTTATTGTATAATGAGCCGTCGACTCATCTATCACCTTCAACCTGTTATGCAACCTGTTACCAAGGGCAAAGGCAGTATCATTTTCTTGTACAAAATTATGAAATAAATTGTGAGTATATTTTAAAATTTGGTTCAGTTTAGCCAGGCGAATGGGAAATTTTGCCAGAAATATGTTTTTATCTGCAAACTACGTCCTGTTTTCAGTTGATATTGATCGGATTTGTAAAGCTAACAAATCGGCCATTGTAGCAAGGTCGGACAACTGTGCACAGTACTACGACTGCAGTCAGAAGAATACGCCTCTGGGTGGACATCTGCTGGAATGTCCATACCCCCAATTGTTTAACGACGTCTCCAAAAGATGTGACGAGTTTCAGAACGTTATCTGTGGTAGAAGACCTGAACCGATGAATCCCTGTAAGCACATCTCTTAAGTAAATATATGAACAGCATATCATCCCGTAATTTCCCTTTAAAATGAAATAGGTGGAAAACTATATAAGAACAACCTAACATCCATAGACAAGGTTTTATTTGAAGGGCGATTATTCCATCTGTGGGAGTGCTATTACTAAGAGACAGAGGATGTAAAATGTAACTGTCCCGCTACAAAGTAACTAGAAATACTTCTACCAAAGGAGAGCTAAGTTAAAATTTTACATGCAATCACCATGGGTTAGCAATTAATTTAGACTGGACAGTGATTCGGACAAAGTGTTTCAAAGCACACTCTGTCTGGATTCAATGAGATTTGATCAAATTTACAAATCACCACTACCACCATCATCATCATTATCATCAATTATTATTATTATTATTATTATTATAGGCAACTACACACAAAATCTGTGTAACAAGAAAGATCCGTCCTGCGTCCCCTGCAATGCGCGTCTGCCTAGTTGTGAAGGACAACCCGACGGAAAAAGACCTTTTGCAGTATTCGACCCAAAATATTACACGTGCTTCAAAAACAGAACAATAGATTTGAAGATGTGTACAAATGGATATTTTGATCTCCGTGCCCAGAAGTGTGTACCGCATTCTCCGAGTGAGTTTTTCTTCTATAATTTCTCTTTGTAGGCTTTTTTTTATACGTTTATTGCGTTTAAATCTAGACTTAAAAACATTTGAAGCAAGTGTCTTTATGTGTCGATGGACAATGATGCAATCTCACGATGTTACTTCCATTTCAAACGGTTTGTGAAGTATGGCTGAATATATATGAAATCAGTGTCATTTTTAACCCGAGCATATTCATGACTTTTGTCACAGTTTCAGGAAGATAAGATTGAAAGATTTTTTAATTTAATTTTAAAAATCATAAATCATTGCATTACGAAAGCAAATCAAAATAAATTTCCTTCACCCAATACCTCATCTCACTGAGCATTGCTTACGAGCGCTGCAAAAACAAAAAACAAACGTTGCATAGGTTATAGTATTTCGACAAGCGTTTTTTTTTTGTTTTTTTTTGGTCTGCATCGACCTAGCTGAGCTGGTGTTACTAATCTCAAAGAAAACCCTAAATTTGTACATCAGAAAACATTAATCAACTCAGACGTGGACCAAATTTAACATTCTGGAGTCTGATTGGTTAATATCTGGGCACTTACCATAAACGCCTTGAATTTTTCAATTGAGTCTGAGGTTGCGATTAAGATTAAGATTAAGATTAAGGGTTAAGATCTCGGAACCAATAATATAATAATGAGGAAGAAACCATTTGGATTATGTTCGAACTTATGATGCGAAGGGGGGGGATTATAAAGTTTTACAATCATGACGGCTTATACAATTATTAGTCTCTCATATCTTGCCTAGGTACTCTCGGATTCTATTGTCGACAACATCCAAGTGAGAAACTCGGATACCCTGGGGACTGTGCCAAATACTACGACTGCTCCAAAAGCGGAAACAATATGGCGGATCGACTCTCAGAGTGCAAATACCCGGATCTGTTTGATGTTGACAGTCTACGGTGTCGAAACTTTACTGATGTCAACTGCACGACACGCATGGAACCGCAGGCACCATGTAAGAAGCCAATGAATGTGCCATTCTTGATTTAAAATACCAAAGAAATTGTTCCATTTTCATGATGTCAATAATGTGCCTATACATAACATAGGAATATATGCATTGCGTTCGTATGATATTCATAGGTAAGATTTAATTGAAGTATTCTACGAGATTGACTTTGATGAAAACATGCAAATCATTAATCGACATTTTGACCGTCATTTAATTTTTCCACAGGGTAATGATCGGTGCACATGGCAACTTTCTCACACAAGAATGGACCATATCATGTGAATTTAATATTGTCTTTAAAACAAAATACATATTCGTCATACAGTTCATACAATATTCTCTTACTGACTGATTACGTTAATGTTTTTATATGATTGTTTGTAACCACATTTGTATAAAATTTCCATAGGTCAGTACGATCAGAACTTGTGTAGTCAAGGTAACAAGTCTTGTGCTCCTTGTCCCGACCGCCATGCGGACTGTAGAGGATTACCAGATGGTGTAAACCCATATCCAGGAAAGCTTTGGACTGCAGACTATATTGAATGTTTTTTGAATAGAACTATGAAACAGAACAGATGCCAAATGGGTTATTTTCACCCAGTGAAATATCAGTGTGTTGAGGATATTGATCCTAGTAAGTCCAAAATCGGAATGCCAATGTTCATGTTCTTTCAACTGATAATCGTTTACAAGTTAACATTCAAAAATATAATTTTGTTTGACATTCTTTAAAAGTTTTTAATTGAATTTATAATTGTCGTTAGTGAAATGCAAAGCAACAAAATATCACCTTGATTGTTAATTTGTTGGATCTATGTCAAACATTTGGTTTGAATGATGAACAACTATCGTAATATTAATGAATATGGTTTGGAATAAAATTTTTACAACTGGTTTAACAATATTTATGCTTTCTGCTGTTATCATTTTTATGCCTCAATAAATGGTTAAAATATAAGACATCCAATTGTCTGAATAATTATGACAGCTATTATTAGTTTTAGTGATTCTTTATTAATTGACATCGCCATTGATTTGTACACTATCATTCCCTTTACACAGAAGATATTAAAGACTTCTGCCATGCCAATCCAACAGCCATTGTGAGGAAGTCGGACAACTGCGCCCAGTATATCAATTGCTCTTATCCCAGTTCTAGAATTGGACCCTATACACAGGAATGCAAATATCCTGATCTGTTTTCCTTCAAAGACCAAAAGTGCGAGAATTTTACAAATGTCCCATGTGGTAATCGAACTGAACCACAAGAACCTTGTAAGTAGTACTTGTATTACATATATTTATACACAGGGACATAGGGGAATAACACACAAAGCCTTACTGAATATGCTTCCATGTCTTGACTAGCTTTAAAGAAGTTAAATGGGTGGTGTTTTATGCAGTAAATATTTTCTTCTAATTTCTGTGTCAGTGTGGTTACTTCATGTAAACGGCATTTTAAAATCTCTATCGACTCGAAAGTAGTTTTAAACCGACCGATCGACTGCAAATTTGTGAGGAGATTGGTTTCGTGTTAGAATATATTATGTTCACCATGTAAAATTTATTCGGCATCATCATACCTTTCTTCTCCACGGAGTCACTATTTACATTGTTTATAGTTCATCAGATTGGAAACCCTTCACGATTAAAGCTTATTTTGATAACAAACTGTTGCTCAGTCGGCATAAATTGCCGACATTGTAGTAGTGCATATAGCGAGGCTTGATCTAAAATGTACGATATGTTTCTGTTGCATATTTCAGAATTGCGGAAGTTTGTTTATGAAAGATATGAGTTTTGACCGGAATAAAACATATGTACAGCTTATTAAGATTTATGGTTATTCCTTATTCCTTCTCGCGTCAGATATTAAATACTGCTTGTAATACAAGCGTATAACTCTAGCTCAAAATACTGCAAGTATATATGTAATGTAAGTATTTCCTTTCCATGAGATTATTAATAGCTTTCGTGTGGTAAAATGAAAGAATGCATAGTACATTCAAAGATAGAAGTCTGCTAAAAAACAATCTGGATCAATAAGTCAGTGCATACTTTTCATGTCTGAGTGTCTCCACCCAAAATAACAATTTGGAAGAATTCCAGAAGTGATCTTTAGTATACAGCTGCTATTATTTGCCAAAGATATTGCAATGACACCAAAAGTAAAAATGATATATGATTTAATTTGTTTGACAGTAGCTATTGTTAATAGCTCAGGTTAAAGTTGCAGATACTGATTCATTCCACTGCGTTGTGAACGTGGAAGTAGGAAGTTTAAATGCCTAAATCTTAGCAGCATTTAAGGAAGACCAATAAACAGTATAAATGTCAATGAAATAAGACACACTGCTTTAAATCTAGCAGTTCACAACGCTTGATCGGTATGATCAAATCACAACAGTGCATTTTCTAAATATGCAACTATTATTATGCTTCCATTACAGGTCAGTACGATCAAAATCTATGTAAGACTTCAAATTCCAGTTGCACTCCTTGCTCAACAAGATTTTCGAGTTGTGTTGGCCTTTCGGATGGAGAAAATGTATTTCTGGGTCGTGAATGGCAATCCGATTACACAGTCTGCTTCAAGAATAGAACTATGGATCAAAAGAAGTGTCCAAAAGGGCAATATTTCCACCCGAAAGACAGAAAATGCCAAATAAAAGTTGAAACAGGTATCCCAATAAAACAGCTTAGAAACAAGTTCTAAAAATGTAATCTATGCAGATAGGAGATATCGTTTGCAATTGCTAGGTCTGAGAAAATTTATATCACTTAATATAAACCGTGTACAAGATTTGCAATCACATGTAAGATATACCAGGAAGGATTCCAGTTCGACAAAATCTATTTCACCGCCATTCTGACAAGAATGAGCTTCAAAATAATGACAGATTTATCCCCGTATTTTCATGTTCTTTTCTGCGACAGCACAAAACTGAAATTAAGTTTAAATTTCCAGAATCAGTCAATATAAATGAAGTTTATTTATGTTATCAATATAATCAAGCTCCTAAAAAACGCAACATTAAGAAAATTCTGGAAGTTTTACGATGCTAACTCAATCAAACATTAAGTTATCGAATCTCATAATGTTCAGATTACTACATTTAGATAGAGTTTCATGTCCAAAAATATTTCAGAATAGAGTGCCAGGTTTTGTTTAATGATGAGTGAAAATATAATTCCTTTGTAGTTGATATATCAAACTTTTGTGTGGCGAATCCATCGGCCATAGCTGCAGATGAGGACAATTGTGCTCAGTTTTTTAATTGTTCTGATTCCACATCCACAAATGGAAGGCGCTTGGAATGCAAATACCCAGACCTCTTCTCAAGGCTGACATTGAAGTGTGAGGTCTTCAAAAACACGTCATGTGATACGAGAATGGAGCCACAAGCTCCCTGTAAGTGGATTGTTTTATTTCTCTACAACAAAAAGTTTCAACATTCGTGAAAATTTATGTCTCTCGTAAATGCATTAGTGAATATACATTTTCTAAAACCAGAAATGTAATTATTTATTGCAATACATAAGATAAACGTATCAACTGTGCATGGTTAATTTTTGTGCCAGGAAAAGTAGCATAAATATCCTAATATAAACACTGGGCGCGAGTGACTACTTGCTTTAAGGAATGTCTAATTAAGCATATTTGGGCGAGGTTTTCTTGAAATAATATGCAGAACTTCATTAAATCGAAGAATTAACCAATAGCAAAACTAGCACTTAAACGGAATATATAATTAACCAGTAAGCGGTGAATAATTAATTGTGAAGATTTATGTTTCAGCAACACGCAGTCGGATTGTACATTTCAAGAAATGGAGGTTGTAGCAATATCTGATTCTAAACCGATGCTGTCATTTGCTGTTAAAAGCACTTACTGTAACAGCATCATGTCACCTTTATAACTCCATGTAGTGCAGCAATAATGTCTTCTGGAGAATGCATTTGCCTTTTATACCAAATTATAATTAAACTTTTATAGGTGAATATACACAGAACCTCTGCAACAGTAGTGATCCGGCATGTTCTCCCTGTCCAGAAAGACATTCCAGCTGTGTTGGACAACCGGACGGAATTAATCCTTTCATCGGTCGCGAATGGTCAGACTACTATGTCACGTGTTTCCATAACAGAACGATGGAGACAAAGAAATGTGCCATCGGTTACTTTCAACCAATACTGAGAAAGTGTCAGAATAAAGTGACTCAAGGTAAGGACGTAATCAAATGTTTCATCCTACTGAACAGAGAATTGTATAATGATCATCCTTAACAGAACCTTCACGTACCCGATTAACATATCCAGATAAAACAAAGTGATAAATGATGAGGCTAGATTTCAACCTTTTGATGTCAAAAATTTCTGAATTTCCGAAGAAAAGAAATTTCAAGAATAACCATGGACAAACATGGATCTGCAGGAAAAATGACACAGTATACTTTAATGCATCTCTACAATGGCCCCCAAATTCTACGGTTATTCATGAAGATTTAAGAGGTTTTCTCGAGGAAAAATATATTTAACGTATCTTGAAAAGTTTTCAGGTATCTTAAAAAATGTCATTTTGTGTCAATAAAAATGAAGGGGGTGGTAAACGTAAAACTATCTTTCATCATCAATACACTTGCAGGTACCATTCCTGACTATTGCAAGGCTCACCCGACAGCTGTGATTGCAAGCGATACAAACTGTGCCAAATTCTATAACTGCTCTGATGCCAGATCAAGAATAGGAGGGAACCCACTCGAGTGCAAATATCCGGACCTTTTCTCTACCAAGACGAATCAGTGCGAAAACTTCACGCTGGTTCAATGCGACAATAGAACGGAACCACAAGCGCCATGTAAATTATCGTGATATAGTACATGCTATTACAAATATGCTGAAAAGTATTAAGTTTTATCAAAATGCATGAACAAGATGAATATCTTTTCATTAGATATATTTACAAGTTAAGGAAACCTTTATCAACTTGGAAATATCTTCGTTTTACTTCCTGTTTTCAAATTGTCTTTTTCTCTGGATAAATCTTCGACAGTGAAAATCGATCAGTCACTTCAACAAGATATTGCATTTATCAATATTTCTGATAGGTTCTACTTTTCTATCCATGAATATACGGATATTTGTAGTTAATCGCAACTACACTTACCAATCATATTTTCTAATTCCTTGTACTTTCCATACTTTTCTAAAAGCGTCATTCTTTGATGATACATATAATGTGCATTTCAGGTCAGTATGATCAAAATCTTTGTCATAGTACTAACACGAGTTGTCTCCCTTGCCCCGAAAGACTTCCTAGCTGTATTGGCCTCCCTGATGGTGCAAATCGATTTGTTGGTCGAGAATGGAAATCAGACTTTGTCACGTGTTATATGAATCGAACCATGGAAGTCAGCCAATGTTCCAAGGGACAGTACTTCCATCCCAAAGAAAGAAACTGCAAGGCTTCGGTCATCAAAGGTATTAGAAATTGAGATGGGCAATTTTCAAAGGCACCAATCCCACTATATGTATTTAACAACAGACATAATAATCGTCGCAAGATCAAATTCATGAAAGGATCCTTCTCGATCCCTCTTTGAATTTGAAACTTGCATGAATGCATTAAAACACTCCTAGATTAACTCGGGCTAGTTCGAATTATGAATCGCCTGTTGACCACCATTATATAAGCAACAAAACGAATTAGATGGTAAAGAGGTTAAAGAATTTGTGAGTACTACAATATTTGTCGTCCACAGGAAATGTTTCTCAAATACAAGGGAAAGGAAAAACGAATGTGACCGATTCCAGACAACTATTCCTTACAGACAGTGTAATAACTGGTCTTTTGTGTTAGGAACTTTTGTGTTAGGAAGTATTTAATCAACTATCAAAAATGTCTTCTACAACTCCCGATAACATGATTTTCACATAAGTTAACGCATGCATTTCTTTTGCAGTCGATGTCCCAGATTTCTGCGCAGCCAACCCGACAGCCATAGTTCCGAGCGAGGACAACTGTGCCCAGTATTACAACTGCTCTGATCCGGGAGTACAACAGGGAGGTGCTTTGGAGTGTCATTACCCGGATCTGTTCTCCAGGCAAACGCTACAATGTCAGAACTTTACCAACACGTCTTGTGATAACCGAACAGAACCCCAAGCTCCATGTAAATCCATATTCATCCTTCAATTCACTATGTTCGTGTACTAAACATGCAAAGAGAAAACTAAGACATACACTGGAAAACTAATTAAACTTCCTCAGATTTAGCAGTATAGGTTATAACATGTTTGATTTTCTACTTGTTCCTTAAAATCTGTTCGCGTGAGAAAACCCGACTTAGTAATTTAATATCATGGTAATACATCAATTGGTATTTCTCCGAGTTACTGGATATGCAAAAGATGGAAATATACCAAAATTCTACAAAAGTCACTGAATACTTTCATCGTTTATAGAAGACATTTTTAATGGCTCAAGTTAAAGTGGCGAGTCTTGATTCAATATATTGCTCTGTGACGTTAGGTTAGTATCTTTGAAAGTATAAATCTGATAGTTTTATCATTCATATAGAGCAGGAAAACCACACCAAGGAAATTGACAAAAGTAAGCCTTTCAATAAATGCGTTCATTTTCACAGCTCCAATGACAGGTTAAATACAATATCGTATTTTAGCAAATGTAAACCTCTTTCTATCCTAATTGTAGGTCAATACGATCAAAATCTATGCAAGACTACTAACATGAATTGCATGCCTTGCTCAACAAGATTCTCGAGTTGTGTTGGGCTTCCGGATGGCGTGAATGCATTCTTAGGTCGTGAATGGACATCCGATTACACAGTCTGCTTGAAGAATAGAACTATGGATCAGAACAAGTGTCCCAACGGTCAATATTTCCATCCGAAGGATAGAAAATGCCAAACAAAAGTGGAAACAGGTATCTTCAAAACTAATACAGAAAGATCTCTCTAGATTACTAATATTGTAAGAACAGCATGCACAGCAGTAATCTCGGAGGCAGCTTGAATTGATAGCAGATTTTATCGTATTCTCGCTTTCATTTGTGTTTAAATTTCAATGGGATGAAATTAGGGGTCTGATCAAAGCATAGCATTCTGACGACGGGGAATCCATCAAAATAGATAAGACCCACCAGATTTGCCGTTTTCAGACGAATTAACTGTTGTTGCAATTACCCAATGAGGGCATCCAGTTTACTAAATCAATCTGCCCTGCTTGTCATTGTTATAATGTTGACTTCCGTCCTAGTAATAGATGCGATCATTCTAACCAATGAAAATATGTTTGTATTCGCAGTTGACGTACCGGACTATTGCGCGGCAAATCCATCAGCCATAATTGCAGATGAGGATGACTGTGCTCAGTTTTTCAATTGCTCTGATCCCAAATCCAGAAATGGAACGGCCCTGGAATGCAAATACCCAGACCTCTTCTCAAGGCTGACATTGCATTGTGAAGTATTCACAAATACATCATGTGATAGCAGAATGGAACCGCAGGCGCCATGTGAGTTGGTTTCTTCAACATTGTTCGTTTTCTTAATGAATTATTTAAATAAACGGTGTACACTATTACAATCTAATTGAACGGATGATGCAGATGAAAATATGTCATACCGATTAAAACTGCCTTGTCTGATTGTGCATTCTGAGAAAAGACTACCATTTAATAGTGACTTTCTTTATTTTTAATTGAAATCTCCAACAATTACCCTTGCAGACGAATCAATCAGCATACACGCATGTCACAGTTTCAAGTAAGAAATCGATTAGATTTTAAAGTTGTTTCTACTTTTGATGAATCAGGAATGACTCGATTATTCTTCGGATTTTGAAGGTGAATATCAACAAAATATTTGCAACGGAAATGATCTGACATGTTCTCCCTGTCCAGAGAAGCATTCCAGCTGTGTTGGTCAACCGGATGGAAGCAATCCATTCATCGGTCGCGAATGGTCAGACTACTATGTCACGTGTTTCCAGAACAGAACGATGGAGACAAAGAAGTGTGCCATCGGTTACTTTCACCCAGTTCTGAGAAAGTGTCAGGATAAAGTGACACAAGGTAAGGACGTATTCATTTTCCAATGTGTGATGCTTCTAAACAGGGAAGTGTATAATGATTATCCTTAGTGGCATCTTCATCTGATAGATAAACAAGTCCAGATTCAACAACGCCATAAAATATGCAGCAAGATTCAAACATTTTTGATATCCAAAGCTCTGATGTTACGAAGAAAAGTAGTTTGTACAATAAAGAGTGACAACCATGAATATTCGCGAGGTATGCTAGGTTTGGACTCTGCGTTTAGTTTAGTATAACTGCGCATTGTTCTCCAGTATTTTCCGTTCTTCGTGAAGATTAAAGAGTTTTCTCGAGAAAGAATAAAAAGTTGTATGTTTGTTACAGAAAACGTAATTTTATGAGGCGAAAACACTGACAGTATTGATGAGTGCAATATATAATCGTTTTCATCAATACACTTGCAGGTACCATTCCTGACTATTGCAAGGCTCACCCGACAGCTGTGATTGCAAGCGATACAAACTGTGCTAAATTCTACAACTGCTCTGATGCCAGATCAAGAATAGGAGGGAACCCACTCGAGTGCAAATATCCGGACCTTTTCTCTACCAAGACGAATCAGTGCGAAAACTTCACGCTGGTTCAATGCGACAATAGAACGGAACCACAAGCGCCATGTAAATTATCGTGATATAGTACATGCTATTACAAATATGCTGAAAAGTATTAAGTTTTATCAAAATGCATGAACAAGATGAATATCTTTTCATTAGATATATTTACAAGTTAAGGAAACCTTTATCAGCTTGGAAATATCTTGGTTTTACTTCCTGTTTTCAAAATTGTCTTTTTCTCTGGATAAATCTTCGACAGTGACAATCGATTACTTGGAAACGATCAGTCACTTCAACAAGATATCGCATTTATATGATCAATATTTCTGATAGGCTCTACTTTTCTATCCGTGTATATACGGATATTGGTAGTTAATCGCAACTACACTTACCAATCATATTTTCTAATTCCTTGTACTTTTCCTACTTTTCTAAAAGCGTCATTCTTTGATGATACATTTAATGTGCATTTTTCAGGTCAGTATGATCAAAATCTTTGTCATAGTACTAACACGAGTTGTCTCCCTTGCCCTGAAAGACTTCCTAGCTGTATTGGCCTCCCTGATGGTGCAAATCGATTTGTTGGTCGAGAATGGAAATCAGACTTTGTCACGTGTTATATGAATCGAACCATGGAAGTCAGCCAATGTTCCAAGGGACAGTACTTCCATCCCAAAGAAAGAAACTGCAAGGCTTCGGTCATCAAAGGTATTAGAAATTGAGATGGGCAATTTTCAAAGGCACCAATCCCACTATATGTATTTAACAACAGACATAATAATCGTCGCAAGATCAAATTCATGAAAGGATCCTTCTCGATCCCTCTTTGAATTTGAAACTTGCATGAATGCATTAAAACACTCCTAGATTAACTCGGGCTAGTTTGAGTTATGAATCGCCCGTTGACCACCATTATATAAGCAACAAAACGAATTAGATGGTAAAGAGGTTAAAGAATTTGTGAGTACTACAATATTTGTCGTCCACAGGAAATGTTTCTCAAATACAAGGGAAAGGAAAAACGAATGTGACCGATTCCAGACAACTATTCCTTACAGACAGTGTAATAACTGGTCTTTTGTGTTAGGAACTTTTGTGTTAGGAAGTATTTAATCAACTATCAAAAATGTCTTCTACAACTCCCGATAACATGATTTTCACATAAGTTAACGCATGCATTTCTTTTGCAGTCGATGTCCCAGATTTCTGCGCAGCCAACCCGACAGCCATAGTTCCGAGCGAGGACAACTGTGCCCAGTATTACAACTGCTCTGATCCGGGAGTACAACAGGGAGGTGCTTTGGAGTGTCATTACCCGGATCTGTTCTCCAGGCAAACGCTACAATGTCAGAACTTTACCAACACGTCTTGTGATAACCGAACAGAACCCCAAGCTCCATGTAAATCCATATTCATCCTTCAATTCACTATGTTCGTGTACTAAACATGCAAAGAGAAAACTAAGACATACACTGGAAAACTAATTAAACTTCCTCAGATTTAGCAGTATAGGTTATAACATGTTTGATTTTCTACTTGTTCCTTAAAATCTGTTCGCGTGAGAAAACCCGACTTAGTAATTTAATATCATGGTAATACATCAATTGGTATTTCTCCGAGTTACTGGATATGCAAAAGATGGAAATATACCAAAATTCTACAAAAGTCACTGAATACTTTCATCGTTTATAGAAGACATTTTTAATGGCTCAAGTTAAAGTGGCGAGTCTTGATTCAATATATTGCTCTGTGACGTTAGGTTAGTATCTTTGAAAGTATAAATCTGATAGTTTTATCATTCATATAGAGCAGGAAAACCACACCAAGGAAATTGACAAAAGTAAGCCTTTCAATAAATGCGTTCATTTTCACAGCTCCAATGACAGGTTAAATACAATATCGTATTTTAGCAAATGTAAACCTCTTTCTATCCTAATTGTAGGTCAATACGATCAAAATCTATGCAAGACTACTAACATGAATTGCATGCCTTGCTCAACAAGATTCTCGAGTTGTGTTGGGCTTCCGGATGGCGTGAATGCATTCTTAGGTCGTGAATGGACATCCGATTACACAGTCTGCTTGAAGAATAGAACTATGGATCAGAACAAGTGTCCCAACGGTCAATATTTCCATCCGAAGGATAGAAAATGCCAAACAAAAGTGGAAACAGGTATCTTCAAAACTAATACAGAAAGATCTCTCTAGATTACTAATATTGTAAGAACAGCATGCACAGCAGTAATCTCGGAGGCAGCTTGAATTGATAGCAGATTTTATCGTATTCTCGCTTTCATTTGTGTTTAAATTTCAATGGGATGAAATTAGGGGTCTGATCAAAGCATAGCATTCTGACGACGGGGAATCCATCAAAATAGATAAGACCCACCAGATTTGCCGTTTTCAGACGAATTAACTGTTGTTGCAATTACCCAATGAGGGCATCCAGTTTACTAAATCAATCTGCCCTGCTTGTCATTGTTATAATGTTGACTTCCGTCCTAGTAATAGATGCGATCATTCTAACCAATGAAAATATGTTTGTATTCGCAGTTGACGTACCGGACTATTGCGCGGCAAATCCATCAGCCATAATTGCAGATGAGGATGACTGTGCTCAGTTTTTCAATTGCTCTGATCCCAAATCCAGAAATGGAACGGCCCTGGAATGCAAATACCCAGACCTCTTCTCAAGGCTGACATTGCATTGTGAAGTATTCACAAATATATCATGTGATAGCAGAATGGAACCGCAGGCGCCATGTGAGTTGGTTTCTTCAACATTGTTCGTTTTCTTAATGAATTATTTAAATAAACGGTATATACTATTACAATCTAACTGAACGGATGATGCAGATGAAAATATGTCATACCGATTAAAACTGCCTTGTCTGATTGTGCATTCTGAGAAAAGACTACCATTTAATAGTGACTTTCTTTATTTTTAATTGAAATCTCCAACAATTACCCTTGCAGACGAATCAATCAGCATACACGCATGTCACAGTTTCAAGTAAGAAATCGATTAGATTTTAAAGTTGTTTCTACTTTTGATGAATCAGGAATGACTCGATTATTCTTCGGATTTTGAAGGTGAATATCGACAAAATATTTGCAACGGAAATGATCTGACATGTTCTCCCTGTCCAGAGAAGCATTCCAGCTGTGTTGGTCAACCGGATGGAAGCAATCCATTCATCGGTCGCGAATGGTCAGACTACTATGTCACGTGTTTCCAGAACAGAACGATGGAGACAAAGAAGTGTGCCATCGGTTACTTTCACCCAGTTCTGAGAAAGTGTCAGGATAAAGTGACACAAGGTAAGGACGTATTCATTTTCCAATGTGTGATGCTTCTAAACAGGGAAGTGTATAATGATTATCCTTAGTGGCATCTTCATCTGATAGATAAACAAGTCCAGATTCAACAACGCCATAAAATATGCAGCAAGATTCAAACATTTTTGATATCCAAAGCTCTGATGTTACGAAGAAAAGTAGTTTGTACAATAAAGAGTGACAACCATGAATATTCGCGAGGTATGCTAGGTTTGGACTCTGCGTTTAGTTTAGTATAACTGCGCATTGTTCTCCAGTATTTTCCGTTCTTCGTGAAGATTAAAGAGTTTTCTCGAGAAAGAATAAAAAGTTGTATGTTTGTTACAGAAAACGTAATTTTATGAGGCGAAAACACTGACAGTATTGATGAGTGCAATATATAATCGTTTTCATCAATACACTTGCAGGTACCATTCCTGACTATTGCAAGGCTCACCCGACAGCTGTGATTGCAAGCGATACAAACTGTGCTAAATTCTACAACTGCTCTGATGCCAGATCAAGAATAGGAGGGAACCCACTCGAGTGCAAATATCCGGACCTTTTCTCTACCAAGACGAATCAGTGCGAAAACTTCACGCTGGTTCAATGCGACAATAGAACGGAACCACAAGCGCCATGTAAATTATCGTGATATAGTACATGCTATTACAAATATGCTGAAAAGTATTAAGTTTTATCAAAATGCATGAACAAGATGAATATCTTTTCATTAGATATATTTACAAGTTAAGGAAACCTTTATCAGCTTGGAAATATCTTGGTTTTACTTCCTGTTTTCAAAATTGTCTTTTTCTCTGGATAAATCTTCGACAGTGACAATCGATTACTTGGAAACGATCAGTCACTTCAACAAGATATCGCATTTATATGATCAATATTTCTGATAGGCTCTACTTTTCTATCCGTGTATATACGGATATTGGTAGTTAATCGCAACTACACTTACCAATCATATTTTCTAATTCCTTGTACTTTTCCTACTTTTCTAAAAGCGTCATTCTTTGATGATACATTTAATGTGCATTTTTCAGGTCAGTATGATCAAAATCTTTGTCATAGTACTAACACGAGTTGTCTCCCTTGCCCTGAAAGACTTCCTAGCTGTATTGGCCTCCCTGATGGTGCAAATCGATTTGTTGGTCGAGAATGGAAATCAGACTTTGTCACGTGTTATATGAATCGAACCATGGAAGTCAGCCAATGTTCCAAGGGACAGTACTTCCATCCCAAAGAAAGAAACTGCAAGGCTTCGGTCATCAAAGGTATTAGAAATTGAGATGGGCAATTTTCAAAGGCACCAATCCCACTATATGTATTTAACAACAGACATAATAATCGTCGCAAGATCAAATTCATGAAAGGATCCTTCTCGATCCCTCTTTGAATTTGAAACTTGCATGAATGCATTAAAACACTCCTAGATTAACTCGGGCTAGTTTGAGTTATGAATCGCCCGTTGACCACCATTATATAAGCAACAAAACGAATTAGATGGTAAAGAGGTTAAAGAATTTGTGAGTACTACAATATTTGTCGTCCACAGGAAATGTTTCTCAAATACAAGGGAAAGGAAAAACGAATGTGACCGATTCCAGACAACTATTCCTTACAGACAGTGTAATAACTGGTCTTTTGTGTTAGGAACTTTTGTGTTAGGAAGTATTTAATCAACTATCAAAAATGTCTTCTACAACTCCCGATAACATGATTTTCACATAAGTTAACGCATGCATTTCTTTTGCAGTCGATGTCCCAGATTTCTGCGCAGCCAACCCGACAGCCATAGTTCCGAGCGAGGACAACTGTGCCCAGTATTACAACTGCTCTGATCCGGGAGTACAACAGGGAGGTGCTTTGGAGTGTCATTACCCAGATCTGTTCTCCAGGCAAACGCTACAATGTCAGAACTTTACCAACACGTCTTGTGATAACCGAACAGAACCCCAAGCTCCATGTAAATCCATATTCATCCTTCAATTCACTATGTTCGTGTACTAAACATGCAAAGAGAAAACTAAGACATACACTGGAAAACTAATTAAACTTCCTCAGATTTAGCAGTATAGGTTATAACATGTTTGATTTTCTACTTGTTCCTTAAAATCTGTTCGCGTGAGAAAACCCGACTTAGTAATTTAATATCATGGTAATACATCAATTGGTATTTCTCCGAGTTACTGGATATGCAAAAGATGGAAATATACCAAAATTCTACAAAAGTCACTGAATACTTTCATCGTTTATAGAAGACATTTTTAATGGCTCAAGTTAAAGTGGCGAGTCTTGATTCAATATATTGCTCTGTGACGTTAGGTTAGTATCTTTGAAAGTATAAATCTGATAGTTTTATCATTCATATAGAGCAGGAAAACCACACCAAGGAAATTGACAAAAGTAAGCCTTTCAATAAATGCGTTCATTTTCACAGCTCCAATGACAGGTTAAATACAATATCGTATTTTAGCAAATGTAAACCTCTTTCTATCCTAATTGTAGGTCAATACGATCAAAATCTATGCAAGACTACTAACATGAATTGCATGCCTTGCTCAACAAGATTCTCGAGTTGTGTTGGGCTTCCGGATGGCGTGAATGCATTCTTAGGTCGTGAATGGACATCCGATTACACAGTCTGCTTGAAGAATAGAACTATGGATCAGAACAAGTGTCCCAACGGTCAATATTTCCATCCGAAGGATAGAAAATGCCAAACAAAAGTGGAAACAGGTATCTTCAAAACTAATACAGAAAGATCTCTCTAGATTACTAATATTGTAAGAACAGCATGCACAGCAGTAATCTCGGAGGCAGCTTGAATTGATAGCAGATTTTATCGTATTCTCGCTTTCATTTGTGTTTAAATTTCAATGGGATGAAATTAGGGGTCTGATCAAAGCATAGCATTCTGACGACGGGGAATCCATCAAAATAGATAAGACCCACCAGATTTGCCGTTTTCAGACGAATTAACTGTTGTTGCAATTACCCAATGAGGGCATCCAGTTTACTAAATCAATCTGCCCTGCTTGTCATTGTTATAATGTTGACTTCCGTCCTAGTAATAGATGCGATCATTCTAACCAATGAAAATATGTTTGTATTCGCAGTTGACGTACCGGACTATTGCGCGGCAAATCCATCAGCCATAATTGCAGATGAGGATGACTGTGCTCAGTTTTTCAATTGCTCTGATCCCAAATCCAGAAATGGAACGGCCCTGGAATGCAAATACCCAGACCTCTTCTCAAGGCTGACATTGCATTGTGAAGTATTCACAAATATATCATGTGATAGCAGAATGGAACCGCAGGCGCCATGTGAGTTGGTTTCTTCAACATTGTTCGTTTTCTTAATGAATTATTTAAATAAACGGTATATACTATTACAATCTAACTGAACGGATGATGCAGATGAAAATATGTCATACCGATTAAAACTGCCTTGTCTGATTGTGCATTCTGAGAAAAGACTACCATTTAATAGTGACTTTCTTTATTTTTAATTGAAATCTCCAACAATTACCCTTGCAGACGAATCAATCAGCATACACGCATGTCACAGTTTCAAGTAAGAAATCGATTAGATTTTAAAGTTGTTTCTACTTTTGATGAATCAGGAATGACTCGATTATTCTTCGGATTTTGAAGGTGAATATCAACAAAATATTTGCAACGGAAATGATCTGACATGTTCTCCCTGTCCAGAGAAGCATTCCAGCTGTGTTGGTCAACCGGATGGAAGCAATCCATTCATCGGTCGCGAATGGTCAGACTACTATGTCACGTGTTTCCAGAACAGAACGATGGAGACAAAGAAGTGTGCCATCGGTTACTTTCACCCAGTTCTGAGAAAGTGTCAGGATAAAGTGACACAAGGTAAGGACGTATTCATTTTCCAATGTGTGATGCTTCTAAACAGGGAAGTGTATAATGATTATCCTTAGTGGCATCTTCATCTGATAGATAAACAAGTCCAGATTCAACAACGCCATAAAATATGCAGCAAGATTCAAACATTTTTGATATCCAAAGCTCTGATGTTACGAAGAAAAGTAGTTTGTACAATAAAGAGTGACAACCATGAATATTCGCGAGGTATGCTAGGTTTGGACTCTGCGTTTAGTTTAGTATAACTGCGCATTGTTCTCCAGTATTTTCCGTTCTTCGTGAAGATTAAAGAGTTTTCTCGAGAAAGAATACAAAGTTGTATGTTTGTTACAAAAAACGTAATTTTATGAGGCGAAAACACTGACAGTATTGATGAGTGCAATATATAATCATTTTCATCAATACACTTGCAGGTACCATTCCTGACTATTGCAAGGCTCACCCGACAGCTGTGATTGCAAGCGATACAAACTGTGCCAAATTCTACAACTGCTCTGATGCCAGATCAAGAATAGGAGGGAACCCACTCGAGTGCAAATATCCGGACCTTTTCTCTACCAAGACGAATCAGTGCGAAAACTTCACGCTGGTTCAATGCGACAATAGAACGGAACCACAAGCGCCATGTAAATTATCGTGATATAGTACATGCTATTACAAATATGCTGAAAAGTATTAAGTTTTATCAAAATGCATGAACAAGATGAATATCTTTTCATTAGATATATTTACAAGTTAAGGAAACCTTTATCAGCTTGGAAATATCTTGGTTTTACTTCCTGTTTTCAAAATTGTCTTTTTCTCTGGATAAATCTTCGACAGTGACAATCGATTACTTGGAAACGATCAGTCACTTCAACAAGATATCGCATTTATATGATCAATATTTCTGATAGGCTCTACTTTTCTATCCGTGTATATACGGATATTGGTAGTTAATCGCAACTACACTTACCAATCATATTTTCTAATTCCTTGTACTTTTCCTACTTTTCTAAAAGCGTCTTTCTTTGATGATACATTTAATGTGCATTTCAGGTCAGTATGATCAAAATCTTTGTCATAGTACTAACACGAGTTGTCTCCCTTGCCCTGAAAGACTTCCTAGCTGTATTGGCCTCCCTGATGGTGCAAATCGATTTGTTGGTCGAGAATGGAAATCAGACTTTGTCACGTGTTATATGAATCGAACCATGGAAGTCAGCCAATGTTCCAAGGGACAGTACTTCCATCCCAAAGAAAGAAACTGCAAGGCTTCGGTCATCAAAGGTATTAGAAATTGAGATGGGCAATTTTCAAAGGCACCAATCCCACTATATGTATTTAACAACAGACATAATAATCGTCGCAAGATCAAATTCATGAAAGGATCCTTCTCGATCCCTCTTTGAATTTGAAACTTGCATGAATGCATTAAAACACTCCTAGATTAACTCGGGCTAGTTTGAGTTATGAATCGCCCGTTGACCACCATTATATAAGCAACAAAACGAATTAGATGGTAAAGAGGTTAAAGAATTTGTGAGTACTACAATATTTGTCGTCCACAGGAAATGTTTCTCAAATACAAGGGAAAGGAAAAACGAATGTGACCGATTCCAGACAACTATTCCTTACAGACAGTGTAATAACTGGTCTTTTGTGTTAGGAACTTTTGTGTTAGGAAGTATTTAATCAACTATCAAAAATGTCTTCTACAACTCCCGATAACATGATTTTCACATAAGTTAACGCATGCATTTCTTTTGCAGTCGATGTCCCAGATTTCTGCGCAGCCAACCCGACAGCCATAGTTCCGAGCGAGGACAACTGTGCCCAGTATTACAACTGCTCTGATCCGGGAGTACAACAGGGAGGTGCTTTGGAGTGTCATTACCCGGATCTGTTCTCCAGGCAAACGCTACAATGTCAGAACTTTACCAACACGTCTTGTGATAACCGAACAGAACCCCAAGCTCCATGTAAATCCATATTCATCCTTCAATTCACTATGTTCGTGTACTAAACATGCAAAGAGAAAACTAAGACATACACTGGAAAACTAATTAAACTTCCTCAGATTTAGCAGTATAGGTTATAACATGTTTGATTTTCTACTTGTTCCTTAAAATCTGTTCGCGTGAGAAAACCCGACTTAGTAATTTAATATCATGGTAATACATCAATTGGTATTTCTCCGAGTTACTGGATATGCAAAAGATGGAAATATACCAAAATTCTACAAAAGTCACTGAATACTTTCATCGTTTATAGAAGACATTTTTAATGGCTCAAGTTAAAGTGGCGAGTCTTGATTCAATATATTGCTCTGTGACGTTAGGTTAGTATCTTTGAAAGTATAAATCTGATAGTTTTATCATTCATATAGAGCAGGAAAACCACACCAAGGAAATTGACAAAAGTAAGCCTTTCAATAAATGCGTTCATTTTCACAGCTCCAATGACAGGTTAAATACAATATCGTATTTTAGCAAATGTAAACCTCTTTCTATCCTAATTGTAGGTCAATACGATCAAAATCTATGCAAGACTACTAACATGAATTGCATGCCTTGCTCAACAAGATTCTCGAGTTGTGTTGGGCTTCCGGATGGCGTGAATGCATTCTTAGGTCGTGAATGGACATCCGATTACACAGTCTGCTTGAAGAATAGAACTATGGATCAGAACAAGTGTCCCAACGGTCAATATTTCCATCCGAAGGATAGAAAATGCCAAACAAAAGTGGAAACAGGTATCTTCAAAACTAATACAGAAAGATCTCTCTAGATTACTAATATTGTAAGAACAGCATGCACAGCAGTAATCTCGGAGGCAGCTTGAATTGATAGCAGATTTTATCGTATTCTCGCTTTCATTTGTGTTTAAATTTCAATGGGATGAAATTAGGGGTCTGATCAAAGCATAGCATTCTGACGACGGGGAATCCATCAAAATAGATAAGACCCACCAGATTTGCCGTTTTCAGACGAATTAACTGTTGTTGCAATTACCCAATGAGGGCATCCAGTTTACTAAATCAATCTGCCCTGCTTGTCATTGTTATAATGTTGACTTCCGTCCTAGTAATAGATGCGATCATTCTAACCAATGAAAATATGTTTGTATTCGCAGTTGACGTACCGGACTATTGCGCGGCAAATCCATCAGCCATAATTGCAGATGAGGATGACTGTGCTCAGTTTTTCAATTGCTCTGATCCCAAATCCAGAAATGGAACGGCCCTGGAATGCAAATACCCAGACCTCTTCTCAAGGCTGACATTGCATTGTGAAGTATTCACAAATACATCATGTGATAGCAGAATGGAACCGCAGGCGCCATGTGAGTTGGTTTCTTCAACATTGTTCGTTTTCTTAATGAATTATTTAAATAAACGGTATATACTATTACAATCTAACTGAACGGATGATGCAGATGAAAATATGTCATACCGATTAAAACTGCCTTGTCTGATTGTGCATTCTGAGAAAAGACTACCATTTAATAGTGACTTTCTTTATTTTTAATTGAAATCTCCAACAATTACCCTTGCAGACGAATCAATCAGCATACACGCATGTCACAGTTTCAAGTAAGAAATCGATTAGATTTTAAAGTTGTTTCTACTTTTGATGAATCAGGAATGACTCGATTATTCTTCGGATTTTGAAGGTGAATATCGACAAAATATTTGCAACGGAAATGATCTGACATGTTCTCCCTGTCCAGAGAAGCATTCCAGCTGTGTTGGTCAACCGGATGGAAGCAATCCATTCATCGGTCGCGAATGGTCAGACTACTATGTCACGTGTTTCCAGAACAGAACGATGGAGACAAAGAAGTGTGCCATCGGTTACTTTCACCCAGTTCTGAGAAAGTGTCAGGATAAAGTGACACAAGGTAAGGACGTATTCATTTTCCAATGTGTGATGCTTCTAAACAGGGAAGTGTATAATGATTATCCTTAGTGGCATCTTCATCTGATAGATAAACAAGTCCAGATTCAACAACGCCATAAAATATGCAGCAAGATTCAAACATTTTTGATATCCAAAACTCTGATGTTACGAAGAAAAGTAGTTTGTACAATAAAGAGTGACAGCCATGAATATTCGCGAGGTATGCTAGGTTTGGACTCTGCGTTTAGTTTAGTATAACTGCGCATTGTTCTCCAGTATTTTCCGTTCTTCGTGAAGATTAAAGAGTTTTCTCGAGAAAGAATACAAAGTTGTATGTTTGTTACAAAAAACGTAATTTTATGAGGCGAAAACACTGACAGTATTGATGAGTGCAATATATAATCGTTTTCATCAATACACTTGCAGGTACCATTCCTGACTATTGCAAGGCTCACCCGACAGCTGTGATTGCAAGCGATACAAACTGTGCCAAATTCTACAACTGCTCTGATGCCAGATCAAGAATAGGAGGGAATCCACTCGAGTGCAAATATCCGGACCTTTTCTCTACCAAGACGAATCAGTGCGAAAACTTCACGCTGGTTCAATGCGACAATAGAACGGAACCACAAGCGCCATGTAAATTATCGTGATAATAGTACATGCTATTACAAATATGCTGAAAAGTATTAAGTTTTATCAAAATGCATGAACAAGATGAATATCTTTTCATTAGATATATTTACAAGTTAAGGAAACCTTTATCAGCTTGGAAATATCTTGGTTTTACTTCCTGTTTTCAAAATTGTCTTTTTCTCTGGATAAATCTTCGACAGTGACAATCGATTACTTGGAAACGATCAGTCACTTCAACAAGATATCGCATTTATATGATCAATATTTCTGATAGGCTCTACTTTTCTATCCGTGTATATACGGATATTGGTAGTTAATCGCAACTACACTTACCAATCATATTTTCTAATTCCTTGTACTTTTCCTACTTTTCTAAAAGCGTCATTCTTTGATGATACATTTAATGTGCATTTCAGGTCAGTATGATCAAAATCTTTGTCATAGTACTAACACGAGTTGTCTCCCTTGCCCTGAAAGACTTCCTAGCTGTATTGGCCTCCCTGATGGTGCAAATCGATTTGTTGGTCGAGAATGGAAATCAGACTTTGTCACGTGTTATATGAATCGAACCATGGAAGTCAGCCAATGTTCCAAGGGACAGTACTTCCATCCCAAAGAAAGAAACTGCAAGGTTTCGGTCATCAAAGGTATTAGATATTGAGATGGGCAATTTTCAAAGGCATCAATCCCACTATCAGTATTTAACAACAGACATAATAATCGTCGCAAGATCAAATTCATGAAAGGATCCTTCTCGATCCCTCTTTGAATTTGAAACTTGCATGAATGCATTAAAACACTCCTAGATTAACTCGGGCTAGTTTGAGTTATGAATCGCCCGTTGACCACCATTATATAAGCAACAAAACGAATTAGATGGTAAAGAGGTTAAAGAATTTGTGAGTACTACAATATTTGTCGTCCACAGGAAATGTTTCTCAAATACAAGGGAAAGGAAAAACGAATGTGACCGATTCCAGACAACTATTCCTTACAGACAGTGTAATAACTGGTCTTTTGTGTTAGGAACTTTTGTGTTAGGAAGTATTTAATCAACTATCAAAAATGTCTTCTACAACTCCCGATAACATGATTTTCACATAAGTTAACGCATGCATTTCTTTTGCAGTCGATGTCCCAGATTTCTGCGCAGCCAACCCGACAGCCATAGTTCCGAGCGAGGACAACTGTGCCCAGTATTACAACTGCTCTGATCCGGGAGTACAACAGGGAGGTGCTTTGGAGTGTCATTACCCGGATCTGTTCTCCAGGCAAACGCTACAATGTCAGAACTTTACCAACACGTCTTGTGATAACCGAACAGAACCCCAAGCTCCATGTAAATCCATATTCATCCTTCAATTCACTATGTTCGTGTACTAAACATGCAAAGAGAAAACTAAGACATACACTGGAAAACTAATTAAACTTCCTCAGATTTAGCAGTATAGGTTATAACATGTTTGATTTTCTACTTGTTCCTTAAAATCTGTTCGCGTGAGAAAACCCGACTTAGTAATTTAATATCATGGTAATACATCAATTGGTATTTCTCCGAGTTACTGGATATGCAAAAGATGGAAATATACCAAAATTCTACAAAAGTCACTGAATACTTTCATCGTTTATAGAAGACATTTTTAATGGCTCAAGTTAAAGTGGCGAGTCTTGATTCAATATATTGCTCTGTGACGTTAGGTTAGTATCTTTGAAAGTATAAATCTGATAGTTTTATCATTCATATAGAGCAGGAAAACCACACCAAGGAAATTGACAAAAGTAAGCCTTTCAATAAATGCGTTCATTTTCACAGCTCCAATGACAGGTTAAATACAATATCGTATTTTAGCAAATGTAAACCTCTTTCTATCCTAATTGTAGGTCAATACGATCAAAATCTATGCAAGACTACTAACATGAATTGCATGCCTTGCTCAACAAGATTCTCGAGTTGTGTTGGGCTTCCGGATGGCGTGAATGCATTCTTAGGTCGTGAATGGACATCCGATTACACAGTCTGCTTGAAGAATAGAACTATGGATCAGAACAAGTGTCCCAACGGTCAATATTTCCATCCGAAGGATAGAAAATGCCAAACAAAAGTGGAAACAGGTATCTTCAAAACTAATACAGAAAGATCTCTCTAGATTACTAATATTGTAAGAACAGCATGCACAGCAGTAATCTCGGAGGCAGCTTGAATTGATAGCAGATTTTATCGTATTCTCGCTTTCATTTGTGTTTAAATTTCAATGGGATGAAATTAGGGGTCTGATCAAGCATAGCATTCTGACGACGGGGAATCCATCAAAATAGATAAGACCCACCAGATTTGCCGTTTTCAGACGAATTAACTGTTGTTGCAATTACCCAATGAGGGCATCCAGTTTACTAAATCAATCTGCCCTGCTTGTCATTGTTATAATGTTGACTTCCGTCCTAGTAATAGATGCGATCATTCTAACCAATGAAAATATGTTTGTATTCGCAGTTGACGTACCGGACTATTGCGCGGCAAATCCATCAGCCATAATTGCAGATGAGGATGACTGTGCTCAGTTTTTCAATTGCTCTGATCCCAAATCCAGAAATGGAACGGCCCTGGAATGCAAATACCCAGACCTCTTCTCAAGGCTGACATTGCATTGTGAAGTATTCACAAATACATCATGTGATAGCAGAATGGAACCGCAGGCGCCATGTGAGTTGGTTTCTTCAACATTGTTCGTTTTCTTAATGAATTATTTAAATAAACGGTGTACACTATTACAATCTAATTGAACGGATGATGCAGATGAAAATATGTCATACCGATTAAAACTGCCTTGTCTGATTGTGCATTCTGAGAAAAGACTACCATTTAATAGTGACTTTCTTTATTTTTAATTGAAATCTCCAACAATTACCCTTGCAGACGAATCAATCAGCATACACGCATGTCACAGTTTCAAGTAAGAAATCGATTAGATTTTAAAGTTGTTTCTACTTTTGATGAATCAGGAATGACTCGATTATTCTTCGGATTTTGAAGGTGAATATCGACAAAATATTTGCAACGGAAATGATCTGACATGTTCTCCCTGTCCAGAGAAGCATTCCAGCTGTGTTGGTCAACCGGATGGAAGCAATCCATTCATCGGTCGCGAATGGTCAGACTACTATGTCACGTGTTTCCAGAACAGAACGATGGAGACAAAGAAGTGTGCCATCGGTTACTTTCACCCAGTTCTGAGAAAGTGTCAGGATAAAGTGACACAAGGTAAGGACGTATTCATTTTCCAATGTGTGATGCTTCTAAACAGGGAAGTGTATAATGATTATCCTTAGTGGCATCTTCATCTGATAGATAAACAAGTCCAGATTCAACAACGCCATAAAATATGCAGCAAGATTCAAACATTTTTGATATCCAAAACTCTGATGTTACGAAGAAAAGTAGTTTGTACAATAAAGAGTGACAGCCATGAATATTCGCGAGGTATGCTAGGTTTGGACTCTGCGTTTAGTTTAGTATAACTGCGCATTGTTCTCCAGTATTTTCCGTTCTTCGTGAAGATTAAAGAGTTTTCTCGAGAAAGAATACAAAGTTGTATGTTTGTTACAAAAAACGTAATTTTATGAGGCGAAAACACTGACAGTATTGATGAGTGCAATATATAATCGTTTTCATCAATACACTTGCAGGTACCATTCCTGACTATTGCAAGGCTCACCCGACAGCTGTGATTGCAAGCGATACAAACTGTGCCAAATTCTACAACTGCTCTGATGCCAGATCAAGAATAGGAGGGAATCCACTCGAGTGCAAATATCCGGACCTTTTCTCTACCAAGACGAATCAGTGCGAAAACTTCACGCTGGTTCAATGCGACAATAGAACGGAACCACAAGCGCCATGTAAATTATCGTGATATAGTACATGCTATTACAAATATGCTGAAAAGTATTAAGTTTTATCAAAATGCATGAACAAGATGAATATCTTTTCATTAGATATATTTACAAGTTAAGGAAACCTTTATCAGCTTGGAAATATCTTGGTTTTACTTCCTGTTTTCAAAATTGTCTTTTTCTCTGGATAAATCTTCGACAGTGACAATCGATTACTTGGAAACGATCAGTCACTTCAACAAGATATCGCATTTATATGATCAATATTTCTGATAGGCTCTACTTTTCTATCCGTGTATATACGGATATTGGTAGTTAATCGCAACTACACTTACCAATCATATTTTCTAATTCCTTGTACTTTCCCTACTTTTCTAAAAGCGTCATTCTTTGATGATACATTTAATGTGCATTTCAGGTCAGTATGATCAAAATCTTTGTCATAGTACTAACACGAGTTGTCTCCCTTGCCCTGAAAGACTTCCTAGCTGTATTGGCCTCCCTGATGGTGCAAATCGATTTGTTGGTCGAGAATGGAAATCAGACTTTGTCACGTGTTATATGAATCGAACCATGGAAGTCAGCCAATGTTCCAAGGGACAGTACTTCCATCCCAAAGAAAGAAACTGCAAGGCTTCGGTCATCAAAGGTATTAGAAATTGAGATGGGCAATTTTTAAAAGGCATTAATCCCACTATATGTATTTAACAACAGACATAATAATCGTCGCAAGATCAAATTCATGAAAGGATCCTTCTCGATCCCTCTTTGAATTTGAAACTTGCATGAATGCATTAAAACACTCCTAGATTAACTCGGGCTAGTTTGAATTATGAATCGCCCGTTGACCACCATTATATAAGCAACAAAACGAATTAGATGGTAAAGAGGTTAAAGAATTTGTGAGTACTACAATATTTGTCGTCCACAGGAATGTTTCTCAAATACAAGGGAAAGGAAAAACGAATGTGACCGATTCCAGACAACTATTCCTTACAGACAGTGTAATAACTGGTCTTTTGTGTTAGGAACTTTTGTGTTAGGAAGTATTTAATCAACTATCAAAAATGTCTTCTACAACTCCCGATAACATGATTTTCACATAAGTTAACGCATGCATTTCTTTTGCAGTCGATGTCCCAGATTTCTGCGCAGCCAACCCGACAGCCATAGTTCCGAGCGAGGACAACTGTGCCCAGTATTACAACTGCTCTGATCCGGGAGTACAACAGGGAGGTGCTTTGGAGTGTCATTACCCGGATCTGTTCTCCAGGCAAACGCTACAATGTCAGAACTTTACCAACACGTCTTGTGATAACCGAACAGAACCCCAAGCTCCATGTAAATCCATATTCTTCCCTCAATTCACTATGTTCGTGTACTAAATATGCAAAGGGAAAACTTGGACATACACTGGAAAACTTATTAAGCGTCCTTCGATATATTACTATACGTTATATATATATATTACTATACGTTATATATATTACTATACGTTATATATATTACTATACCTTATATATATTTCTATACGTTATATATATTACTATACGTTATATATATTACCATACGTTATATATATATTACTATACGTTATTATGTGTTTGATATGCTCTTTATTTTTATATTTTCTTTGTATTTTATAATAAGTCACAAATTTCTCTTGTTTATTCTTTTCTTTAGTTTTAGCCACAGATGGAACGTAAAATCACAATGCTGATGTGTGCCTTGGTGATTTTCTTTGGATGCACACTATGTTCTCACCGTTTATATCTATCTTGTTTCTGGCTTGATAATTATCAAAATACATGCATTTCTGTTGTTGCAACATTAATGTTTGAATAACAGTATGTTCCCCCTTAATAACTGGTAAAAACATTGGCATTAAAATCTTAAACTAAACAATTTATCATATTCCCAGCCTCGTACTTTTGCAATTCCTGCGAAAGAGTGGCTCCAAATATTATACAAAAATTAAGTGACCAGAGAGAGAGAGAGAGAGAGAGAGAGAGAGAGAGAGAGAGAGAGAGAGAGAGAGAGAATTACAAATATTCTCCATATAGATAGGAAAGTGCTATCCCTGGATTCTACAGGAGAATGCTTGATAACATTAACAGAAGTTTTAAATACGAATAAATAATATTATCATAGAGGTTAGAGAATTTTAATTCGTCTCTACCGAGATTCGAAACCGGATCCTTGTGTTATGGCACCCGTTCCCTTGCCTGTAAGCACAAACCCCTATACCATGTCGACCATGCACACATCACCAATAATAATGCTCCAAAACCGATGGTATAGGCATCCGTGCATAGCAGACAAACCCGCATGTCAACCCAGTAAAATTAAGTCTCATCTAAGTACACATTCCATCTGGATTCCTACTACTAAAATTAAGGTATATGGAAGTTACCATAGAGAATTAGGGGTTGGTTTTATAAATATTTTAGAAATATATTCTATTCCCTATCCCATTTGTAATAATAATAATAATAATAATAATAATAATAATAATAATAACAACAGGTGAATACGACACTAATCTATGTGACAGTAGAAACTCAACCTGCATTCCGTGTCCGATGCGCCTTCCAAGTTGCATTGGTTTACCAGATGGTTTGAATCCCGTGCCCGGCCGCGATTGGACTGCTGACCATATCTACTGCTACAAAAACAGGACGGTGGAACAGCGGCATTGTGACGAGGGGTATTTCCACCCTGGCAAAAGGATATGCACTAAAAATGTTGATCAAGGTGATTATCAATAATGGAAAGATTTTATTGCATAAAATCACTCGAGAATAAAAATGAAAGAGAAAAAAGAACTGTAAGAAAGAATATATAGAGTAGAGGAAGGGACCACGTGATACAAATTCCTACAAACATATACAGACACATTATAAAATATTTAAATTAGATATTGGGTCTTTCGTGAGACCGATACAAATAAGTCAAAGGCTTTTGATGCGTTGAGTGACATAAAAAAAAAATGAAAGTGAAGATAAAAGAGTTTGTATCATACCCAATTTACAAAATAAAAATATTATATGAGGCGATTGAAGTAAATAAAATAATTACGGATGGAATCAATACGTCAGTATTTCTAGATTTTTAGATACGTTATGAAAACTAAAAATAAACAATAATTCAAATTAACACTCATTTATATTATCTCAGTGGTCGCTCTTTTGGGGTGCCTTCCTTTTCTTTGTCTTCAGTAAGAGGGAATCTGTGAATGAATAATACATGCATACTATTTTTAGCAACGAGTAATTAAAGCGATTGAATAAATGAATACATAGTATAGGATTTTGTGGGTGTGAACAAGATTTTATTAGATAATTGCTTGCCTTAAATAAGTATGAATTGATAACTTTAAATGCATCTACATGCTGCATAACTTATACATCTTTCACACGATAGTCTTCAAATTGCAGACAGTATCAAGGGCTATTGCCACCAGAATCCAAGCAAGATTCTTCCACATCCAAGTCACTGTTCCTGGTATTACAATTGTTCTGAACCCGGTCCGCTGGCCAACTATACTTATCCCTTTCAATTTGCCTTCATCCACGAATGTCCTTATCCACAATTATTTTCTGTGGCCAGATTGACGTGCGAAAATTTCACGGCTGTTACGTGCAACTCCAGAGTCGAACCTCAGGATCCCTGTAAGTAATGTAGTCCCTGCTATTTTATGGTTTATAAATCATCATGCAAAATTTGCTTTTACCTTCTTTGTTAGGTACTATTTTCATTCTTAATCATATAACCATTAATTCAATGGACAATATTTCGTATCTTCTTTTGAAGCAGTTACTTCCTAAAATGAAAATGATTGAAATATAACAACACTTATTGCTTTCAAAATGGGAAATTTACTATAAAATGTAGAAAACAAAATGGAAAATAATATTGAAAAGAATTTCATTTTCTAGGCATTTATTATTCTATTAGATCCTAATTCTTATTAGGTTCGTTTATAAAATATTGTCTTGGCATTTTCTTCTCACTGTCAAATCGAGTGTTGATTAATTGGTTCACATTCAAACATGCATGTCTAGAAGGTAGATATTTATTTCACTTTAAAAATAGCATGGCTATTTTTCTGTAAGTTAGTGTATCGACTTCTTATTCGTCATTTCTTTGATTTTTCTACTACATATCATCACATTGCCTTACTCTCATTTACTGTTAACGTGTAGGCGATTACGTGAACAACCTTTGCAGTCCTTTGGCTACATCCTGCACACCATGTCCGTCAAGACTTCCCAGCTGTGTTGGGCTACCTGATGGTGAAAACGTATATCCTGGTGCAAATATGAGCAACCGATATGTAACGTGCTACAAAAATAGAACAATATCTGTTTTCGAATGCAGTAGTGGATACTTTGATACTGTATACAAACGATGTGTCATTACGACAAGGACTACAATAGCTCCATCCACTACAACTCATTCCACAGTTTTGTTCACTTTGCCAACCGGTTTCTTACCCATCATGACGTGGCCATGGATACACAATGAAGAAACAATTCCTCCTAAAACAGGAAGCTCTAAGCTTCCACAGGAAGTGACTACCTCTCAAACATCAACCGTGACTACCTCTCAAGCATCAAGATCTTCCACCGTGCAACATACGAATTCGTATCAAACGACCACGAAACCTAAGACTGATTTACCTAGGACATCCACTGAATTCACCTCAAGACAGACATATAATTCACTGCCATATAGTTTTGTCCCTTTGTCTCCGGGTTCAGACCATTTTGCAACATCACATATACAGCCCACAACTTTCAAACCAAGAACCCAAACTCCAAAACCTTTTGCGACGAATATCGAAAATACAATGCCCACAGGTTTTGTACCTATTTTAACAGATGCAACCATCCATGTCCCATTTAATACAACCGTTCATGAAAAGTCAACTCCAAATATAATCCATTCAGTTACCCCGCTTCCATCAAGTTTTAAGCCCACCCAAAGCGGATCAGACATGCATTCTCCAACTACAACAATGCAAACTCCGGAACATTCATACACACACTTTCCAGAAAGGTCGAGACCGGTTACTATCCACAGCAATGGAAACTCGCTTCCACCAAGCTTTGAGCCAATCCATGTTGGATTGACAATTGAGAACAAGGTTACAAGACCTGCAACTCCAGTACTATCATACACATCCTTTCCAGAGAAGTCAAGTACTAATGGCAACTCGCTTCCGTTGAGCTTCAAGCCAATACAAGTTGGATCAGCAACAGCAACGAAAACAAAGATAGTCTTGACTCAGGTAACAGCACTTATGGAGAAGTCAACCTTGAACAGTATTCACACAGTAGGCAACTCGCTTCCTCCGAGCTTTAAGCCAATCCAAGATGGATCAAACATGGAACCCAAATCTACGATGACCTCCACTCAAATACCGACAACAACAGAAAAGCCAATTTTAGGAACTGTCCACACAATAGACAACTCACTTCCTCCGAGTTTCAAGCCAGTCGAAGCTGGATCAACTATAGAACCGAAACTCACAAGTATATCAACTCAATTTCCGACAACAACAGAGAAGTCACTTCCAGGAAATATCAACACAATGAGCAACTCAATTCCTCCGAGCTTCAAACCAATCGAAGCTGGATCAACCATAGAACCCAAACTCACAAGGATATCAACTCAAGTACTGACAACAACAGAGAAGTCACGTCCAGGAAATATCAACACAATGGACAACTCACTTCCTCCGAGCTTCAAACCAATCGAAGCTGGATCAACCATAGAACCAAAACTCACAAGGATATCAACTCAAGTACTGACAACAACAGAGAAGTCACATCCAGGAAATATCAACACAATGGGCAACTCACTTCCTCCGAGCTTCAAGCCAATCCAAGCTGGATCAACCATAGAACCGAAACTCACAAGGATATCAACTCAAGTACTGACAACAACAGAGAAGTCACTTCCAGGAAATATCAACACTATGGGCAACTCACTTCCTCCGAGCTTCAAGCCAATCACGGATGGATCAGTTACAGAACCCAAACCCACGATAATCTCAACTCAAGTACCGTCAATAACTACAAAGAAGTCACCTCCAGATTATATCCACACAATAAGCAACTCACTTCCTCCAAGTTTTAATCCAATTCAATCTGGATCAACTGCTGAGCCCAAATCCACTATGACATCAACCAAATTAGTGCCAACAACTCCAACAAATATCCACACAATAGGGAACTCACTTTCTCCGAGCTTTAAGCCAGTTCAGCTTGGATCCACACCTAACACAGTTCTATCAACTTTATTACCCGGAAAGTCTGTTCCCCCAAGTTATGAGCCGATCTTGCCTCGTTCGACTGCTAAGTCGGGAGTAATAATTCACAACCCAGAAAACTCTCTTCCACCGAGTTTCAAGCCAATTATGAAAGGATCATCCGCTTCTTCAGTTACATTCAGTACCTCCTTACCACATGTCACGGGAAAACCAACACCTCCCAGTTTTGTTCCACTAATTAACAGTTCTGTAATTATAGGATCGAGGACCACAAGTGAATCTTATATTTCTCAACCTTGGCGACCTCAGACAACAATCTCGCCTGTATTACCTTTAGTAACAGAAAACCTGAGTAAGTATTTCTATTAGATACTCCCAACATCGACCTTTTTCATGTAAACAATTCTTATTCATAAATGGGTATGTTTCTATTACATACCATGTATCATTCCGTTTTATCGTGTGAACATTGCAACGAACCATAATTTTCCCACCTTTGTAAATATAATACCAATCCATCAGTCGGTCATTCAGATAAGTGTATTGTAATTCAGGTGGATAGACAGACACATAAATTTACGTATTTCGCCAAAGAAACGTGTCTGACATTGTTTTAAGGCAATATGGTATCTCACCTACCAGACAAAAATATTTAACCTTTAAGATTATTTTATTTTGATTAATGTTTTTATTAAAGAAGTATTGTTTATATTTACTTCGATCTGAAGCAACTTGTTTATATCATCTTCAATGAAAATTTGTACAAAAATTCCGTCATTCTTCTTACAGAATTTTCTGGTGGATTGTGCATAGAGAATCTCGGTAAACTCATCCCAAATCCTCTCAACTGTGGACAGTACTATGATTGCAGGGATTTACAAGGTCCATTTTTGTTTGAATGCCCGTATCCTAGCCTTTTTTCGGTTGATTCATTGAGATGTGAGCAATTCACAACAGTAAGATGTGAAGGTCGATACAAGCCTCAGGCACCATGTAAGTGTTTTTGCAAAGATGGGAAATTATGATGCTATTTTAATTGGAAAAAAAACCAGGTATAGTGATGAAGGACTTGCATTAAGAAGAATATACATGGTAGAGGACGGCAACTATCGATGTGTGCGAATATTAAATAATAAAAAGTATCCACAGTAAGAATAGATATGTAAGAATATCTACATATAAAACAATTTTCATTTTCTTCTTATTTCAATAATATACACCATCTTTAAGGAGCAACGATAAAAAGAGATGGAATTTGAGAGCTTGATCTATGTTAACTTTTCATTTAAATTATCAGGAGACTTATTAAGTCTATTTCAGTTTAAAAGCTTAGACGTTTTATTTCGTTCTATATTGATACTTTATATTAATAATTGTAATTATTTTAATAGTCAATTTTATCCATAATTTTGAATTGACTATGTTACTCGGTAAATCATGTCATTTCAATTCCAAATCCATGAATATAACAAGTAAAGAAAGAAAGAAAGAACAAAACAGAACTAGAGATACCGTCTCTAAATATGAACTTTCTACCCGTAGGCGAATACCAACAAAATCTGTGTATGTCTGGAAATCAGACATGCGTTCCTTGTGCGGAAAGACTCCCCAGCTGCGTTGATCACGAGGACGGGAGTTATCCTTTCCCAGGACGAGTGGGGACCAGTGATTACTTTATGTGCCTCCTGAACAGAACAGTGTCTGTTGAATCTTGTAGTAAGGGGGTGTATGATCCAGAGAAACGTCAATGCATTGATTCTGTAACCAAAAATAGTAAGCAAATTGAATTTAACTTTATTCTAGCTACATATCAGTTATCACTCTCTCCAAAGGGTAGACCATTCACTGACAACCACCATGACGTTTAGTCAATCATAAGGAATTAGGTTGAAATCTTCCTCGGAGTTTTGACAGGTGTTTGGAAAACTTTGATCCCCTGTTATCAGATTTATGAATGTGTAACAAATAGCTACGCCATAAACAATATAGTCTAACAGACGCATTATGTGCGTTTAATATCATAATAGTTTCCTAATTCATTTTATTAATAAACTGGTAACAATGACCAGACAAATAGTATTATAAACGCGATCAGTTTAGAGAAATGAAGCTATTTAAAAATACGTATATATTACTATCATGTTCTATTTCCAAACTTTCTATGTGAGTTTTACCACCAGCATGCTGTTTAGAACATTTAATTTTTTGTATACATCTTTTTTAGCATAAAACATTTATGTTAAATAACTTACAGTCATCAGCTTCTTCACTGTTTAATCTCATTGCAGATTCATCGTTTGGTATTTGTGATGGAAATGTCGGCAATATTGTTCCAAATCCTCTTAATTGTGCACAGTATTACGATTGCAGACATTTACTCGGACTTTTTCTATACGAATGCGAATATCCTGAACTATTTTCTGTCCAGTCTCTTTCTTGTGAAACGTTCACGACAGTCACGTGTGGAAGCAGACCAGAACCTCATGCACCATGTACGTACATCTGTCTATGCTTGTCTTTAAAGCTATCTGCTTTTCTCTCTCTTTCTGTTTTTTCTATATATAATTTTGGTTAGCTTATGTCATAGATATTTATATTCTTTTTAAGAACTTCAATTACCTTATAAGATGTAATGCAGCCGTAAAAGTGTTGCTCCAGCAACTCAATAACTTGCGATCAAATAAAATACACGTTTATAATTTATTCTGTATTCATCTGACATAATTTAAATAGGTAATAAATGTATCTGATCAAGTACAAATTTAAAATATGAAACGCGACATTCCAAGGAGATATAAATAGGTGTATGCTTCAAAGTTCTCGTATTCTCCGAGGAAGCCGCGGTGGCTCAGTAGCAAGTCGGACGCGCAAGACAAAAGAGTGCGGGTTCGAATCCTGCCATCGGATCAGCCCGAGTCGGCTGCCGTGGTGTGTCCCTGGTAAAGGCACGTTACTCTGTTTGCCTCGGCACCATAATATCCTCATGTGTTGATGTGCCGTAAAACAGCAAACCATCTAGTTGATTGACTTTTACGCGGTAACAAGATCAAAGGGCTATGTTTCACAATCTAAGCTGATTCTAAGAGCTTATGGAATTGTCCCGCGTTCAGCGTTTTTCATGCCACGTCCGTTGTGCGTCGTGCCTCGAGTGTCATCATTTCTATTTTCAACTTCTCCTGAAAAACAACGGGACCAATTTCAAACAAATTTTGGCACAGAGCATCCTGGCGAAAAGACGTTTCAAAATGGTACAAATAATGCTGATCATCCATAAAATATGGCCACCATTAACAAATATAGAAAAACCTTTAAAAGACTTCTCAATATCCGCTCAGCAGAATTGGACCAATTTGATAAAAAACATTCAGACATAAAGACCTGAGAAATTTACACATATGATGCCGATCCTACAACAAATATACCTGCTGTTCTAAAATAAAAAAGCTATACAACGTCTCAAAAACCGCTCAACAGAATTTGACCAAATATTTCAGAGAGGGCTTTTCATTTGACAAAATTTTCTCAAAGAATCCTGGTACTAAATTTTTTAAGCTCACCTCTCCATAAGGACAAGGGAGCTTATGGTATGGTCCAGCGTCCCTCGTGCGCCGTGCGTCGTCAGTCTGTTCGTTCTCCGTCGTCCGTCGTTCAACGTTTGCTATTTCCAACTTCTTCTCAAAAGCCGCTAACCCAATTTTTTCAAGCAAATTGTCCAGAAAGAATCCAGGCATTAAAGCCTTTCAATTTAGTACAAATAATACTGATGTGCCATTAAATATAGCCGCCGTGACTAAACACAGAAAAAAACCAAACAAACATTTGACCAAATTCGAAAGACGGCAATCTGGCACAAAGGCCTTTGCACTGTATACAGATTATGCCTATTCAGTATCAAATGTGTCTCCCATTGCTAAAAAAAAAAAAAAAAAAACCAACTCTCAAACAACCTCTGCTCAGAAAACGCTGAACAGAATTTGAACAAATTTAATAGAAAGCAAGGTGGCTAAGGCCTTTCAACTGAATTAAAATGATGCCGATTCTAAATTAAATACTCCCGTTGTTACCAAAAATATCAAACCTTTAAATGAGTTCTTGTAAAATATCGCCGAACAGAATTAGACTAAATTTGACAGAAAGAATTCTGGAATGGAGGCCTTTTTATTCCGTATAATTGATGCCCATTCAGCATCAAATATGGCCGCTGTTACTAACAATAGAAAAAACTTTAAATTACTTCGTTTTAAAACAAAAGGCGCTCAAGAGAATCTGACCAAATTTGATAGAGAGTATCCTTGAATATATCAATTCTAGTTTGCACAATTAATACTGATAAAACATCAAGCATGGCCCCCGTTATTATAAAAAGAAAAATCTTCATACAACTTTTGCTAAAAAAAACCCACTCAACAGAACTTATGAAATTTATGTTATCTCAATCTGATATGAAGGCCTTTCAAGTGCATACAATTGATGTTTTGTTAAAAATATGGTTTATGTTACTAAAAAGAGAAGACACTTTAAATATTTCTCAAAAATCACTGAATAAAATTTGACTTAATTGAACAGAAAGCGTCCTGGCATAAATGCCTTTGACAGCAAGCATTCTGATATGGAGGCCCTCTAATTGTGTACAATAGACAGCAAGCATTCTGGTATGGAGGCCCTCTAATTGTGTACAAGAGACAGCAAGCATTCTGGTATGGAGGCCCTCTAATTGTGTACAATAGACAGCAAGCATTCTGGTATGGAGGCCCTCTAATTGTGTACAATAGACAGCAAGCATTCTGGTATGGAGGCCCTCTAATTGTGTACAATAGACAGCAAGCATTCTGGTATGGAGGCTATCTAATTGTGTACAATAGACAGCAAGCATTCTGGTATGGAGGCCCTCTAATTGTGTACAAGAGACAGCAAGCATTCTGGTATGGAGGCCCTCTAATTGTGTACAATAGACAGCAAGCATTCTGGTATGGAGGATATCTAATTGTGTACAATAGACAGCAAGCATTCTGGTATGGAGGCCCTCTAATTGTGTACAAGAGACAGCAAGCATTCTGGTATGGAGGCCCTCTAATTGTGTACAATAGACAGCAAGCATTCTGGTATGGAGGCCCTCTAATTGTGTACAATAGACAGCAAGCATTCTGGTATGGAGGCCCTCTAATTATGTACAATAGATGCAGATTCCGCATCAAATATGGTTGCTGTTGCTAACAAATAGAAAAACCTTTAAATTACTTTTAGTTTCTCAAAAAAGCCGCTAAATATCATTTGACCAAATTTGACAGAGAGCATTCTTGTTTAAATTCATTTTTAGCTTGTACAAATAATGTTGATCAGCCATCAAATATACAAGTTATTAAGAAAAGAAAACCCCACAAACACCTTCTGCTAAAAAACCACTCAACACAATTTGACTAAATTTGGTAAAATCAGCCGGACATGACGGCCTTTAAAGTGTGTACAATTGGTGTTATATACCTTAAAATATGGCTGGTGTTGTTAAATAGAGAAGATACTTTTAACGACTTCCCAAAAACAACTCGACTGAATTTGACCAAATTAAACGGAAAGCGTCCTGGCATAATTACCTTTCAGTTTTGTACTAATGATGCTAATTTGCCATTAATTATGGCCACTATAATCAATAATATACATAATTAAATGTCCTTTTTGTCAACAAAAAAAAACAACAAAAAACAAAAACAAAAAAAAACAACATTTAACAGAATGCATCTTGACTTAGACTGTTCAAGTTTATAGAAATGATGCTGATCCATGATTTAAATTGGCCGAAATTCTTTCTATAGAAAACCAAATTTTAAAAAAAAATTTAAGAGAATAGAAGAAACTTAAATGACTTCTTTTTAAAACTTTGCCAAAGTTGACAGAAAGAATCCTGGCACAGGGAACAGCCGCCGTTACTAAAACGAGAAAAACGTTACACCAAATCTTTGCAAAAACTGCACAACATAATTTGATCAAAAAATTTGTCAACAAGTATCATTGCATGAAGGCCTGATGTAGATCTCCTGTCCAGGATGACTGTTGTTAATAAAATAGAAACACTTTTAAATGACTTCTTCTCAAACTGTTAACAAACTTTGATCAAATATGACAGAAGGCATTCTGGCTCGAAGTCCTTCAAATTTTATTCAAATGACGCTGATCTGCATTCAAATATGGCTGAGCATAGCAGATAAATCTTAAAACAACATTTTCCATAACCGATCAACAGAATTTGAAGAAATTTCAATATAAAAAGTACTAACCCAGATTAATTCGTGAAATGCTCTTGGATTTGGCATTTAGGTTAATGTCAGCCAGGTGAGAAATCTAAGACCCACTTGGACCCTTTGTCACAAGAAAAATGTATTCGTAGATCTAACAACTTTGTCTGTGAAATACCTTACCAATCAATCAGTATAAAACAGCTTTAAATTTTATTTATGAAATCTCCCTTCACTCCATTAGAAACTATGATGATATCAAGAAAAGGTGGGAGTCGTGAAACGTATGTGTATTTTTGACAGCATGCTCGCATCCCCCCCCCCCCACTCAGCTAGAAAATGGGATCATATGCTACTAGAAATGTGTTTTCTTGCAGTCTCTTTACTTTATCATTAGTACTGCACAGGTGATTATTGTATGCTAATTGTTTTAATTTACCCTGTGTTATAGGAGCGGTACGTCAAAACTGCGAGATTAAATAAATCATGAGGAGCACTTCAGCTGACAGTACAAACTAGGTCATTTTGTGACCTATATTTGCCACAACAGTGACCTGCGTTAACATTTGCTTTTAACTATAGCCAGCAGTCTTGTAAGTTAGTTATGTAGATGTTTTGTGAGAAGTATTATACGTTTAATCAAAGCAAAGTCACTGTGACCTGTACTTCATGTTCCAGTGATCTGCGTTAACCTTTGCGTTTAGCTCAGTTTCTTAGACATTATTGTTGCAGAGTAATTTAACTTGATACATTGGATGCATTATAAGAAATATTACACCAAGAAGAAAGAATAAAGCCTAGCAATCCGGTCATGCCGTAATTATCGGTTTTCTTATTTTCTTGTTAGGTGAATACCAGCAAAATCAATGTTCATCTATCAACGGTACATGCGTTCCCTGCATAGAGAGGTTGCCCAGTTGCGTTGGATTAGTAGATGGGAATCAACCTTTTTCCGGAAGATGGTGGTCACGTGATTACATTACGTGCTACATGAACAGGACGATGTCGGTGAAACTGTGTCCTACAGGAATATTTCAACCTAACACACGTACATGCAGCAACACAATCGACAGTAGTGAGTAAATTTTATATATGTAAATAAAACATCGTCATCATTCTTCATATTAAATTAACTATGGCGTGAAATGCTACGGTTTGATGAGCTAATATAACGAAACGCAATGGCGTGGTAAAGACACATCTCTACATGCAAATATAAATGTAATATTCAGTAAAATGCTCAACAGCAAAATAAACCCAAAACTTTTTACTGTGAATTGTTAAACGCCTTGTTTCCCGGTTCCAAATTTTTGATGAATGTCACTATCCATTTTGTTTTCAAAATTGATATGTTTGCTGAATAATCTTTGTTTGGAAGATAGTAGTTGCAAAGTCTTTCGAAAACAGAGTCAGGAAATTCAATGGGTAAATTAGAATAGAAGGAGAGGATACAAGAAGAACACTATTGATAGAGCCATCGCTAAAACCAGGCTCTTTGACAGAAACACTTTCCTGAGGTACAAAACCAAATGATCCAATACGCTCATCATCACCACCCGATGGCCAATACCTAAAGACAAACACCAGACAACAACAGGTAGATTTAAAGTATTACCTTTTATAAAATTCATTTGTTCTAACTTGCAAATTATCATTGACTCAACTTATTATGACCTGTTTCTATTCGATTTGTTCTATTCGATATTCAGTGTCATCCATACCGAATACACGCTACGACAAACGGTGAAAATTGTAGGGCAAAACTTCGTGTTATATAAATAAATTTAATTAATTAATTAATTAATTAATTAGTGATTTTAACTTTCATCACGCTCGTAACTTTGATTAAAAACAATGAAGAAATTGGGGAGCAATGAGTGTTGATTGCAGACTGAAATTAAGTGACAATAACAATTTGGGTAAAGCTTCTATTACCGAACTATATTGTAGTGTTGCACCTAGGATCCCAAGGGCAGGGGACACTGTGTCTCGCACCCTCCAAATCTGGGGAACACACAACATTTTAAAGTGACAAAGGAAAATTGTAGTACGTAATGCACTAGCAGTGCAATGATGTCATATTTGCTTCGACAGTTTTGCCACCTTAACTTTGTTGTCTGCACTGTACTATCATATTTTCCTTTGACATTTACACTATTGCAATTAACGTTTGATCATGTGCTCAAGAAACTCATGAAAACTTGAACATGTTTGAATATCTGGTTAACCTGAAATGCGCTGCACCATCGACTTTACCGTTCCGGGTCTTGCTCTCATTTAACTTTAGTGATCACCCATTCCTGCCAGCATTTATTATAATAAATACTCATGTTTTGTTTTTTTTATTTCCTTTCCTTTTCAGATTAACAAATTATTAAATAAATTTTATTTCTTGTGTCGGTAATTCAACCTCAAAATAAATTAAAACTCCCTTGCCGTAAGTGTGACTTTAACCTCGAAAATACGTTACACTATCGGTCGTCAAAGACTTTACATTGCAACTCGGCCGACTACCACAAAACTTGACTGTTTTCATTGCCAGGTACATTGTTTTGAAATGGATATTCATTGCCATTTTACAGATTGATCACCTTTAGAAACTTTGACCATTGCTATACATACATAGACGTGGATATACATCCACTAGAGAAAAGTTTTAGGCGTATTTTTCGATTTTTTTCCTGACGAAAAAGCGCCCCCAGTGGGTCACACAGGGTCAAGATTTGGGGGACATATGACACAAAATTGCGGGAAACCCGGGATCCCGCCCTTAAGGTGTAGCGCTGAGACTGCAAGCTTGTCAAGGCAACATAATTCAAATTGAATGCAGAAACAATACAATAAATGCGCAAAATCCTAACAGATAAACTTGCCACAAATAAATCGTTATTTTAAAGATGCTGAGCTCTGTAGGCAGTCGAATGCGACCGCTCTGTGATGTACACTCAACCCAACAATGTTTACTGTACCAATACGCACAAGAAATTTGAACGATAAACAAAATCGTTTCATTTTTCGTATGAAAACAGTATTTAATCGGACAACAGAACAGTTTAAAGCATTTGATGTAGGAGAGAAAGTTGTTAAATGTTATTGTCCTAATTTGTTGCAGAATTTCTCAACTTCTTGTTATCGATGTACTAATGTAGTTTATTCGTCAGTAGTGTTATCTGCACTGACACAGAATGAAAACAGCAAAAAGACGTTTTCTGCCTTAAAAAATGTATAATAGAAAGAAAATCTATTATTTCTTAGCAGATATAAGGAATACTTTACTCGTAAAAAGGCAACATTTCGTATTATCACTCGTGGATTCGCCAATTGTGCTAATACACATTTTCCACTTCATTCGTGAAATTTTGATTATATCTACTAAAAACATATATATCATATATATGCTAAATAAATCCTGTATACAGTCCAACGCTACTTTCCTGATGGATAAGGTATAGGCGTTACGTTGAGGCAGTTGGTCATGCAGACAGATAAGGTATAGGCGTTACGTTGAGGTAGTTGGTCATGCAGACAGATAAGGTATAGGCGTTACGTTGAGGTAGTTGGTCATGCAGACAGATAAGGTATAGGCGTTACGTTGAGGTAGTTGGTCATGCAGACAGATAAGGTATAGACGTTACGTTGAGGTAGTTGGTCATGCAGACAGATAAGGTATAGGCGTTACGTTGAGGTAGTTGGTCATGCGGACGGATAAGGTATAGGCGTTACGTTGAGGTAGTTGGTCATGTAGACAGATAAGGTATAGGCGTTACGTTGAGGTAGTTGGTCATGCGGACAGATACGGTATAGGCGTTACGTTGAGGTAGTTGGTCATGCGGACGGATAAGGTATAGGCGTTACGTTGAGGTAGTTGGTCATGCGGACGGATACGGTATAGGCGTTACGTTGAGGTAGTTGGTTATGCGGACGGATACGGTATAGGCGTTACGTTGAGGTAGTTGGTCATGCGGACGGATACGGTATAGGCGTTACGTTGAGGTAGTTGGTCATGCGGACGGATAAGGTATAGGCGTTACGTTGAGGTAGTTGGTCATGCGGACGGATACGGTATAGGCGTTACGTTGAGGTAGTTGGTCATGCGGACGGATACGGTATAGGCGTTACGTTGAGGTAGTTGGTCATGCGGACGGATACGGTATAGGTGTTACGTTGAGGTAGTTGGTCATGCGGACGGATACGGTATAGGCGTTACGTTGAGGTAGTTGGTCATGCGGACGGATACGGTATAGGCGTTACGTTGAGGTAGTTGGTCATGCGGACGGATACGGTATAGGCGTTACGTTGAGGTAGTTGGTCATCGGGCGGATAAGGTAAAGGTGTTACGTTGAGGTACTTGGTCAAGCGGACATATAAGGTATAGGCGTTACGTTGAGGTAGTTTGTCATACGGACGGATACGGTAAAGGTGTTACGTTGAGGTAGTTGGTCATGCGGACGGATAAGGTACAGGTGTTACGTTGAGGTAGTTGGTCATGCAAACGGATAAGGTACAAGTGCTACGTTGAGGTAGTTGGTCATGCAAACGGATAAGGTACAAGTGTTACGTTGAGGCAGTTGGTCATGCGGACGGTTAAGGTAAAGGTGTTGCGCTGAGCTAGTTAATCATGTGGACGGATCAGAAGGGATACGGAGACTGAATTCCGGTTGTGGGAAAGTGATCATGCTGACGGACACGGTAAAAGTGTTTCCTTGAGGTACTTGTCCTTGAGGTACTTGGTCTACTCCCAGGATACTAGTATCTCAGATATCAGTATGTAAAGTATTTATCATCATTTTATTGTAGCATATCTTCTGAGCAACAGTGTTACTTTCAGGCTGTTAACTGAGAACGAACTATTTTGATAGTTGTAAAACTTTCATTTTAAACGTATATTCTCACCAACATCACAATTTCAGATAATGTGGCATTTTACTGCAAGACTCATCCGTGGGACAGAATTCCACACCCAACAAATTGTGCTCAGTATTATGACTGTACGGATGTGTACATGATGAAAGGGGACTACTTTTATGAGTGCCCGTATCCTCAGCTCTTTGACCCCGAGACCGAGGACTGTGGTGAATTCACTCAGGTCCAGTGTCAAACTCGGTTTGAACCTCAAGCTCCGTGTAAGTGCATTTAATTGTACTATTTGTCTTTTGAATATATGTAAGCTGCATGTATCACAGTTTAAGACAATTATTCTTTAGCTTAATAATAAAATGTGTTTTATTGTGTTAAATACCATCTCAAAATGACTATAAAATAGGTGGAGATTTCATGTTGCCTCTGTTTTAATCGATTGGTCATTCTTATTTTCAGCCAAATGTAAATTTAATTATGATTATTTTGTTATGTTCTTGCATTGACTGCTGTACACAATACACGGTTAAAATGGCAAAATCCTTCTCCTTGGCAACACACAATGGCCAATGCCGCTTGGTAGTTTCTATTTTAGTTTCGCTACCCCCCCCCCCCCCCCTTCGGGTTTTTTGTTTGCTTTTTTTTTTTAATGCCTCGTACCTTGATAACTTGATAAGATTTGCAAGGGTAGTAACAAGGGGAGCGGAGTCATTAAATCAGGGGAATTTCCTTATGAATTCTTTGACTAATGAAGATGTGGCTATGGAAGTGCTTTTTATTGCTGATCCCAAGTGCACAATCATCATATAGCCGACATGCCAAAATGGTGTTAAACATACCGTGTCCTTGAGTAACCTCATGAATTCATCACATTAAAAGAATGTTAAAGCATATTAGAATGTTAAAGCATATTCTATGAAGCTTAGACCCCCCCCCCCCCTTAAAAAAGAAAGAATAAAAATGCAAACTTTCATCTACATATTTGAATAATTGCCTTTTTACAATCGTTTTTATATTTTCAGTTGTTGATTTTATTTAGTACAAGTAAACATTAAGTTCAAGTTCTTCTGAGCAAAGTTTAACATTTAAAGTAATGCAGATCAGGTTATAGTTGAAATATTTATTCATTTTCAGGTGAATATTATCAGAATGAATGTTTTAAAGATGACTGCGTCCCTTGTCGGTTGCGATTCATAAGTTGTATTGGTAAACCGGATGGGTTACATGCGTTTCCGGGTGAAGAATTTACCAATAAATATGTGCGCTGCTATAGGAACCGGACTATCGGGGTGGAAGAATGTGAAACCGGATTAGTGTTTAATCCCATCTCGAGAGAATGCAGGTCTTTTGTGGCAGGTACATAGTAAAGTAACTTTGTTATATGCGATATCATTTTTATCAGGTAAAAAATCGATGCTAATTCAGTTTTTTGGCAGAAAAAACGTGGTTACCCTAATTATTTAATTTTTTTAAAAATAGTAAAATTAAGCGTATTTAAATTAAGTATTTGTTTAATATAAATAATTAATGTCTGTTACCCGGCCTCATCGGGAGACATTGTTTTTGTCCGGATAGTCGGTTGTTTGGAAAACAGATAAATTGATACAAAATAAATTGTGAATCATGTAGACACTCTGCTCCACATGATCGGAAAGTCCAAACGAGTAGCATTCGTATGATCGACGTTAAACTGTATATGTACAAATATTTAGGGCACAATATTTCACGTAGAAGACGTTAAATAAGTGCATATACAATCCGCATCAAGCAATGTGTAGAAATCAAATAGAGAGTAATAAGAATCACATCTATTGATGCTTTTTTTGTTATTTTTATCTGATTAAAATAAACAAGACTTACGAAAGTAACATAACTGTAGAAGGTGCGTGCTCAGCATAGAGCAAAACCTTTTATCATCAGACTCTAAATGCACTGATTCATTCTGTCTGTTATAAATAGTTGTCCTCTAATTTAAGACTAATATAGCACACCAGTATAATGATTAGCACGGTACTATAAAAATCTGTCTATTATGATCCGTCTTCGGCCTAAATAAGATGTCCATTGCGATAGATTTTGCTGTAGATATTTTTGTGTGAACCTCCATTTAATTTCTAAAGTGGTTTTTACTTTTTAAAGTTTCCGAATTATTCATCAAGGTTTTGTTTACAATCATAAATATATATTTAAAGGGTCTTTGTAAACATATAATTGCACATTTTGATATGAGTTTGGTCACATGTTATGGTTATTTCATAGAATCTATTTACGACGCACACAGATTGTACCATGACCTTTGTACGACCACATCCAATTTATTGCGCTAAGTTTACTGAATATACGGTGTCATGTTATTCTATTGCAGGATCAATTGAAGAAGTGTGCGACTTGTATCCCAATCTTGTACGACCACATCCTATCAACTGTGCACAGTTTATTGACTGTGGGGAGATTAACCCAATGTCCCTAGAAGCGATTCGAGAATGTGAATACCCCAAATTGTTCCATCCATTGACACTCACGTGTCGAGACTTTGAAGACGTCCAGTGTGGACCCAGGCACGAGCCCAGGGCGCCATGTAAGTGATCAAAGAACTTTTGTTACTGTATAATTATAATAGAGTATTGATTATCTGAACATTGATTATCTGAATTGACTTCTCAGGAAAACAGAAAATGCTCCACCCACTTATTGCCAAAATTATTTCTTAAATATCGGCGTTTTTCTCTTTGAAAAACACAATCCTGCTGATTGACAGAGGGCGCATGCTGAAAATTTCATGAATGTTGAACGAGAGATGTTGAAGATATAAAGATTTCGGATTGATTATGTTATATACCAAAATCCGCATAGATGACCCACTGGGTTCCTGACCTACCCAGTACACTAGGAATAACAAAATTAACCAAGTAAACAATCACACCTGGCTGTGTGATTAGATTGGTAAGCGTTTCAATGAATTTCCATTATCCGGAAATTGACTGACAACCACATCTAGGCCGAGAGGTTTTTTTCGATACATCCGAACCAAGTACGAACTCGATCATCCAAAGTTTCCATTATCCAAACCATTTTTATGTCCCCGAAGGGTTCGGATAATTGGGGTTTTAATGTAATTACTTTTGGGGTTATTATACAATAAATTACTCTTATAATCAGAACTCGTTGTTGATTTAAGGTGGGGGGGGGGGCCGTTATCTCAGTGGATGAAAGATGTTTCCATATATCTTGCCACAGTTGTATTTATTTATTTATTTTTGGGTGAAAAATTACTATTAATTCAAATTCCATTTGCTGATCTTCCAGGCTGTTGTCATCCATTTTCATGTTTTCCTTTTTAGAATATCATTGTGTTGACCATTCTGCTCCGTTCTACTCATTTCTTGATCTGCTTTCTTCTTGTTTCCTCGAGAACTGTACATCTACTAAAACAGTTTCAAACTTTGATTTTTCATAATTAATATACAGAAGAATTGTAATATGCACGGCATGACTTTTCATCCGCAAGAACGATTCGATGTACTTTTCCATTAATGCATAATAATTCGTTTGTAATTATTGTTCTCTTTTCCGTACGATAAAGTCTTCCCAGCACTCTACACCATAGCATGTGTAAGGGAGCTAAATCTTGGCCAATACAACTGCACTCTATTTGTGTTTTCTCCCTTTCTTATATACTCTTTGTTAGAGGAAACTAGAGCGTCCTTTTTATTATATTTGGGTTTATTGGCGGATGTGTGTTTTGAGGCTGTTTTTGTTCTTTACCAAGAAGAGTCCTTCCTTTTCTAGACTGTCTTTCTCATACTTACACAAAAAGATATAATATAGTAATTGATACTGTACCCATCACAATCCTTTGTAAATTGAATAGAGTAGCCTACAGGGATCGAATAGTTCAAATCCCAGGGTGCGAAACAACCGGATTTACTTAGCTTTCTTCGCTGAATGCTAACTGCTTAGCATGCGCAGCAATGCATCTAGTGAGCTGAGGTGTTTCATTCATAGTGAAGGTGAAACTATACCCGTTAACGGTAGCGGTGTAGGTAGATACAAATTTGTCTTATTTATTGGTGGAACATATATAAAGAAACAGACAAGCAATTTTATTTCCCTTTAAATATGTATAATTGATTAAATATTATGAATTTATCAATGAAGATTATAAATAATTTATAATTAGAATTTTTCAGATTTGTCTGACATTATCCAAATGGTGAATCCATAGACATTCCATTTCACAATTAATATTCAATTATGCCATTTGTACAATTATTGTACATAGTTGTTAAGATTGTAAAATTTTATAATATCAAATTTTAAAATTAAGACCAATTAGTTATTATTTTTATTATTATTTTGATAAATTAATAGTTTAAAAGAAGCACCATAAGGTTGATAGTACATTTTTAAATTGCACAATACGTTTGCATTGATATTTTTGTCATATTTTCACAAATAATAAATAAAATGATAAAATTTCAGTTCCATTGTTATGTGTTTATTCAATTTTAATTATATATATGGACCAGACAGCTGTATGTATAAAGAAAGTTGTCGCTGAGAAATAGAAATGACCAAAATCCTTACAAGTAAAATGCTTTAAAGCGGGCTCAGCCAATTAAACCAGATTTTTAGAGTGTGTTCTGACATATAAAAAAGCGGTGGTTTTGTTTTTAATATTTCTATATCATGTACATATTATTCTGGATATATTTTTGTATCTTTTATCGTGTAAATATGACAATAAAAATTTATGAAAAGAAAAACCAAACAAAAAACAAAACAAAAACAGCTGCGTTGTATAGGTTACTGTTTGAGAAGTAGAGATGCCACAAAACACTGTAGGCAAAATACTTCAAGGCGGGTATCATGTACATATTTTGTGAATACATTTTTATATCTTTTATCATGTAAATAGGACAATAAAATTGTAACCAGTTATTGAGAAAATGTTTCTGATCCACACCAATAACACCAGAAGTGACCAAATACAATAAATATATCAATCAAGTTCATATATAATCTTACAATGTAAACCTATTGGATAGATAATATCCAGACGGTGAATCCAATATGTTTCTTTTAACAGACGTTTCATTTCCGAATTAACAAAATCAATCCCTTTCAATGAAAAATCTTGTAATTATGGAATCCGTCATTAAAGTGTATGGAAACATGAGATTAAAAATACAGTTATATCAAATCTATGTTTGTTTATTTGTTTAGATACTTTCTGACAGCATTGTCCGAGATATTTCTTTTTACAAGTTATAAAATAAATAACATTATATGCTGCACAGTTTGTATTATAACGCACCTTAAGTGTTTCTTTGGTATTACAGCTACTGAAATAAGTATTTTGATTCATGAAAGAACAGTGCAAACATCTGGGTCTAGTATATTTAGTTGATGAACCGTGACTTTTCAACATTTTGCAACCTTAACTCATTTAGTTCTGAACTATGCTAAAAGTTTCAAAATCTGATGTCAGAACCAACATGTCCTACTCTCCAGTTATATTTTTCATACTTAATATACATACTTATATTTCATCGTCACCTCTTATCATTATTTATGCTTATGTACATATGTTAAGTTCTTCCATTCAGCTTTATTTCATCACTGTGTAACCTCCCTTACAACTTTGTTACTTGCCATTACACTTGCGTCCTTTATTGGTACTTTTCTAACGTACCAACGTTATTCTTCTTTGAATTTTCATTTAATCACAATATACTAATATTTGAATCAATTTATGACAGGTGAGTACTTGCAGAATCTGTGTAATGGTACCGACGAAGACTGCGTACCCTGTATTGATAGACTTCCAAGCTGCATTGGGTTCCCAGATGGTGATAACCCTATCATGGACCACATGTGGACCTCGACGTACATCACGTGCTACAAGGAAAGAACACAGAACATCCAAGCATGTGTGGAAAGAATATTTAATCCTTACACAAGAAACTGCACAAAAGGTATGTAAAACTAAAACATATGACAATTTTGTCATCGTAAGGTATCGAACAATTTTGGATAGTGGTCTGTGCTCAAATAATGTATGATTTCTTTTGGTTGACATTTTAAATATCTTAGCACGTGAAAAAAATTACTTGGAAAAAGTGTCAACAACATCTAAACAAAATTGTCAGATTATTTCTCAAATGAATTCATAAGAATGATCGAACTTCAAGCTCCGTCTGATTGTCTTACCACCCGACAAATAACAGCAATGATTTATTTACTAGTTATTTGTCATGACCATGGATAAGTCTAAAAATGGCTTGTCCTATCCTTGAATAACATATCTGAGTACCGTTAATGTATTTTATAATGTATTCAAGCCATATGCAACAGCGTATATTGATTGCAGTTAATGTATTTTATAATGTATTCAAGCCATATGCAACAGCGTATATTGATTGCAGTTAATGTATTTTATAATGTATTCAAGCCATATGCAACAGCGTATATTGATTGCCGTTAATGTATTTTATAATGTATTCAAGCCATATGGAACAGCATATATTGATTGCAGTTAATGTATTTTATAATGTATTCAAGCCATATGCAACAGCGTATATTGATTGCAGTTAATGTATTTTATAATGTATTCAAGCCATATGCAACAGCGTATATTGATTGCAGTTAATGTATTTTATAATGTATTCAAGCCATATGCAACAGCGTATATTGATTGCCGTTAATGTATTCTATAATGTATTCAAGCCATATGGAACAGCGTATATTGATTGCAGTTAATGAATTTTATAATGTATTCAAGCCATATGCAACAGCGTATATTGATTGCAGTTAATGTATTTTATAATGTATTCAAGCCATATGGAACAGTGTATATTGATTGCCGTTAATGTATTTTATAATGTTTTCAAGCCATATGCAACAGCGTATATTGATTGCAGTTAATGTATTTTATAATGTATTCAAGCCATATGCAACAGCGTATATTGATTGCCGTTAATGTATTTTATAATGTATTCAAACCATATGCAACAGCGTATATTGATTGCCGTTAATGTATTTTATAATGTATTCAAGCCACATGCAACAGCGTATATTGATTGCCGTTGCAAAGTGGTGTTAAAGGTAGTTTTTCTCTTCTACAAAGACTGTTCATCTTCTTTCTCTATTCCGATAAGACTTAGTTCTTGTATGGACGGTGTTCTTGAATTTCACGATTAGTTGTGAAATTTGCCAAACAAATCACCTAAAACAGGGTGTTATTGCATTTGGCATTTACATGGGTTAGTTCATACATTTCCACAGTCCCTTTAAAATTTCTACACTAGTTTGGAGAAGTTTTTTTTTAAAACAATACGTTTTTCTGCTCGAGATATTCTTATGTTAATTGAGCTTGATGCTATTGCGAGAAGGACATGTAATTATACATATTGTTTACATTAATTATGATATAATTGCATTAAAATACAGTCATCTTCTTACGTTATATTGACAGTTTTTGGCTTAGAATATGTAAATCTTTCTCTGTAGATAATATTGAAGAGATATGTAGCTCAAGCATCTACGCTGTTGTACCACACCCTGAGAACTGCGCGCAGTTCTATAATTGCGAAGTTGAGAAGACAAAGCTTGGTCATTACCTGATGGAATGTCCTTACCCACAGCTATTTGATTCCACCTCCCTAATGTGTAAAGACTTTCAAGACGTCGAATGTGGAGTCAAGTACCAACCTCTCAGTCGATGTAAGCATTCCAGACGATACGGTTAATTGTACATTGTCATTGGCAGATTTGGAAAGAAAGATCTAAATATCTGAGGAACCATATTTTTTCATGAAATGAACATCATTCAAGTTTTTTATTTGTCAAGCTACTGAAGCCCTATGAAATGGACATCATTCAAGTTTTTTTATTTGTCAAGCTACTGAAGCCCTATGAAATGAACATCATTCAAGTTTTTTATTTGTCAAGCTACTGAAGCCCTATGAAATGGACATCATTCAAGTTTTTTATTTGTCAAGCTACTGAAGCCTTATGAAATGGACATCATTCAAGTTTTTATTTGTCAAGCTACTGAAACCCTATGAAATGGACATCATTCAAGTTTTTTATTTGTCAAGCTACTGAAGCCCTACGAGGTTTGATTTGATAACATTATCATTATTATTACCTGTTATATATAAAATGACTTTAAAAAAAAAACAAAAAAAAAAAAAACAACACCACCACCACCACCAACAACAACAACAACCCAAAAAGAAACAAAAAAGAAAATAAAATTACAAGAAACAGGAGTTATAGGTACATGCATTTATAATTTTTTCGTTTAAACACATTTTATTTTCGGATATTTTTAAAAGTGCATTGTGCATGGCAAAGGAATTGGAGACAAATTCTGTTACTTACCCGTTCCTATCCATTTTAATATCATATCATAATGTAAACTTAATGACCTACTTACTATAAAGAAAAGTACATAATACATTAGAACGTGATGCAGACCGCATCATAAAATTATTGGATCTGTAAAGCTACCAGAGTTTTCTCTGTTGTTTTAAATGTGACCCTGGATTATCCCGCAAGATCACTGTGATGTACAATTGAAAGCACGTAGTTCATTCATGATTATTCTCAAACAATGGCATCCCCTTGTCTACAATATGCACATATCTGGTTTCTAGTAGCAAAATATAGAAGAATGTTCTCAGATGGTATTTTAATTAAATGATAGGTATCTATTATGGAAATTGATTTTAAACAACAAGTATTAATTTAATTGCTCAAGGTGACTACCACGGATATCTATGTATTGGTCCACATTGCGAGCCTTGCTTTGATAACTATCCCAGCTGCAAAGGATTGCAAGATGGACAAAACAGCTACCCAAGTCGCTTATTTACTCCAGACTTTATCGTATGTCTGCAAGGAAGAACAATAGAAATAGGCATGTGCGAGGATGGTATATTCGATCCGACAGGGAGGATGTGTACAACCAGAGATGACCCAGGTAATTCCACTGCAAATGCGCTTTATATCTCTATTTAAGACGCTGATTTGTAAACATTCTTCAACCCATATGTAGGAGGGCGGGTGGAACAAAATTCACCGACGGTCCAAATTAATAAATGTTTAATAAGATAAAGCCATCAGTTGTGCAAAGTCAGTTGGGCGTATTGCATCCATAGGTCATGTATAATTATGGAACCAACTTAGCCATACATCCGGTGTTATAAATTCAAATGCCCACGATGTTTTGCTCAGGGGTTTATTGTATCCCTGTAAATTCAATATCAATAATACAAATCTGAGATAAAATGTACAATCTGTATGGAATTAATCATTTACCGACTAATAGGACAAAAGTATTCCAAATCTATTAAACTCGAATATTATTCAATTTAATAATATTAATAATAATAATAACAACAACAACACAAACAACGATAATAATAATAATAATAATAATAATAATAATAAGACAAAACTATACCACATGTATTAAGCTCGAAGATTATCCAATTGAATAATAATGATAATAATAATAATAAAAATATAAATATAAATATAACGACTACTACTACTAATAATAAAGAGATAAAACAAGGCAAAATGTATTAAATTCGAAGATTATTCAATTTAAATGAGTAAAACCATTTTTTTATCAAGCTAAAATTGCAAAACGGTATACAGTATTCATCTTCATCTCCAAGTTAGACCGAATCTTTATTAAATAATAATAATAATAATAATAATAATAATAATAATAATTTCAGTGTTTGTATATTGTATGTTATGTTAAAAAATCTAACTCTTTCCTTTGAATGGTTTCACTTTGCGCTCCTTTTAAGTCAATGAACTGTGCACATTAAGTGATCGGCCTTTAAATAGTTGGAAAATCCTAGAGTCAACAATTGGTTCTAACATTAAATATCCAGTACTAGAAAGGATACATATTCTTCAAATTTTAGATGTCTTAGGAATTATTTTAGTCGCTGGAAACTTCAAGAATCACAGGTTGTTGTTGTTTATTTTATCTGTTTCTTTTTTTTTTAAATTTAGGCTTTAATTTTTGGTTTTCATAAGATTTTGATGGCGATTGTAGACAAATAATAAGACATTCTTTCTTTATAACATCCGCATATACAGAGCTAGTAGCATCTTTATAACATCCGCATATACCGAGCTAGTAGAATCTTTATAACATCTGCATATACAGAGCTAGTAGCATCTTTATATAATCCGCACATACAGAGCTTGTACCATCTTTATAACATCTGCATATTCAGAGCTAGTAGCATCTTTATATAATCCGCATATACAGAGCTTGTAACATCTTTATAACATCTGCATATACAGAGCTAGTACCATCTTTATAACATCTGCATATACAGAGCTAGTAGCATCTTTATAACATCTGCATATACAGAGCTAGTAGCATCTTTATATAATCCGCACATACAGAGCTAGTAGCATCTTTATAACATCTGCATATACAGAGCTAGTAGAATCTTTATAACATCTGCATATAAAGAGCTAGTACCATCTTTATAACATCTGCATATACAGAGCTAGTAGCATCTTTGTAACATCTGCATATACAGAGCTAGTAGAATCTTTATATAATTCGCATATACAGAGCTTGTACCATCTTTATAACATCTGCATATACATAGCTAGTAGCATCTTTCTATAATCCGCATATACAGAGCTAGTAGCATCTTTATAACAATTGCATATACAGAGCTAGTAGCATCTTTATAACATCCGCATATACAGAGCTAGTAGCATCTTTATAACAATTGCATATACAGAGCTAGTAGCATCTTTATAACAATTGCATATACAGAGCTATTAGCATCTTTATAACATCCGCATATACAGAGCTAGTAGCATCTTTATAACAATCTGAATATGAAACTGAAACATATATTTGTGTAAATTTCTCGTGTAGCATATAGCTTGATCTTAAGTCATGAAAGAATTGTTTTTCACAATTGCAATTTGAGAAAAATGAATTTCTCGTTGTCAAACATGTACCAATTCCTGGTATTTGCATTTGCTTTTCATATATAAAGAAATCAAAAAATAAAAATTGCAATAAAAATCTGAATGTTTAATGTGCAGTAGAGTATTTATTTTTTTGATTTTTGAAAATTCAAAAATAATTTTTTGCATAAGAATTGTTCAAGGAATGACGCATTCACAAATTAACCATTGACTTTTCTTAAAAAAAAAACAACCACAAAAAAAACCACAAAAAAAACAACAGATGTTTAAGTTATTCCACACTGTCGAAACTAGCATTAAAAAATTTCGCAAGAGAGCCACCGTGGTTTAGTGGCAGAGTTCCAGATTCACAACCTAAAGGCTGTATATTCGAATCATACCCGCACCAGCCCGGTTCAGCTATAGTGGTGTGTCACTGGGCAAGGCACTTTACTACCATTATCTTTTAACTAAATAGTCATTGATGTTATGCTGTTCCCTTAAAAACCAACCAACCAATCAATAATATCATAACGCTTTTTTTCAGAACTGATTGAGGAGTATTGTAGAGCACATCCTGACCAAATTGTTCCCAGCCTTACAAATTGTGCCCAGTACTACCAATGCGCCCCATTCGGGTCCGCGGAAGTATACTCTCTACAAGAATGTCTGTATCCAAAAATGTTCTCCACAGAGGATGGTTTGTGCAAAGCCTTCCTAGAAGTCGAATGTGGAGCAAGAATGGAACCACAGGAACCTTGTGGGTATCACTAGTTGAAGGGTTTGGACAATACCTATCTTGCTACATGTCATCTATGATTAATACAAAGTTCCCTGTTTCAGATATAAATGTAAATGAAAATCTGCTGTTAAATAAGAAAAAAATTGGATGCTTTAATATTTCGGACTCATATAACATAGAATGTCGATGTTTCAGGACGATTGCTGTTTCTATACCGTGTGACTGTCTCGGTAGACTATACATGTCTCCTTCTTGCAGACGTAACGAGACTATTAAGGCCCTTCCGCCATATTGGAAGTTATAAGGAATTCCTTCTAACTTAATTTCAGCAAGATTTACCTCCTCTTGGTACTCTTCTTAAAAAAAGAGGAATAACATTCTTATTTAAAACCAAATTGCTCTCAAATTTTTTTTTTTTTGGGGGGGGGGGGTTGCCGCGAAAGAAGCTTTTTTTATTTTTCTCCTTTATTGAACTTTGAATATGGTGATTTCATTTATTTCCTTAAAAATCTATTTAATGTCTGCCACTGTTGTTATGTACTTTTCTGTTGATTGGACTTTACCTATCTATATGAAACTCCGTGTATGATGTATTGTGAAAACATAAACACGTCACAAATGAAAGCGTTTTTGTATGCGTCCAATCAGAGCAATCTTTACAAAGATACATAACTTACATATTGGGTCTGCACAGTTGTTCGAGTACAGACTGTTGTCTCTCCGCAGTAACTTTGATTACTTAAGAATTTAATTTAATGTTTTAGAGAATTCACAAAGTCATGATGCTTGAAAATCGATTACGCACTGCATGAATGGGCGTAGCGAAGTGAAGGCGGTTCATGCATACATAGTGTGGAATCGATTTTCAAGCTCATGACTTCATGAATCCTGTAAAATATTTAGTTCAATTCTTATCATTACAAATAGTTATAAAAATAATACAGAATCTCAATTTATTAATAATAGAACTATATTTTAATCGTTGTTTACAAATATTTTCAAAGCACACACGAAGAGCGCATGAATACATAAATCGTTTCTTGGTGATGTTATGAACTATTCACCTCAAGATTTCTGCGTCACATGATGCGATTTTAACCAATCTAAATGATTGTCACAAAGGCTTTGTAAAAATGTATAATTATATGTTCATGTTCTGTGCCAGCCTGCGCTTGTTACTTTAAACTGAATGATGCTTTGCCAAGGAAACAAATCTTTTCACCGCAATAGCAGACGACAACGGTTCCTGTTTACGTAAGAAACAAAGTATAAACGTTGGTGTGACTTCCTTGTAACTCTTTTATTTTAAGGTGATAACACCAATTTGCATATGACTACACCACCATATACCTTCATTTATATATTTAATTTGCATTCTAGGGGAAAAACTTCCAACTATGTTGTGATAATATGTAGTCCGACCCCATCTGCTTTGCATTTGCCAGCAAAATATATAAACCAAAACATGTGAATGTTGAACTTTAGATCGCGTCATTACGTTTGGAGCAGTATCCTCATAATTCTATAGTTCTTATGCAAGATTTTTTCTTTGGTTTTTCGGAGGAACTCGGCCATCTTATATGAAATGCCGCTTAATTTCATTACAGGTGATTACAAACAGTTTAATTGCTCGTTAACCGACATAAACTGTCTTCCCTGCCTGGAACGCTTACCGAGCTGTGCTGGTCTTCCCGACGGAAAGAATGGTTTTCCCAACAGATTAACGTCCCCTGAATATATAGAATGCTTTCAGAATCGTACCATCAGTGTAGGAAAGTGCTGGTCTGGTGACTTTGATGAGGAACATAGACAGTGTAATGGACTTGTATATGGTAAAGTTTCTCTTTTTATTACCTTCAGTTATCAAAAGCGTAATACATATTTGTTGCTTGTGTAACGCCTAATATTCTAGATTTTACATAGTCTCGTTCAATCAGACTCTCGCGTGGCTCCGTTTTTAACCGGACCTTCGTATGGCAATCGGAACATCGCTCGGCCATTTCCGTAAAGTCTAGAAATAACATCCGATATAGTTGTAGGAATACACATAACATTGATAGGGTTTGGTGATTCGACTCAGGCGGAATGACCTATCTTGCGACAGAACAGACGGACAATGTTCCGATTGTGACATTGTCTCCTTCCGCCGCATTAGTGTGCCATGTGAACAAAAGTAGTTCAGAATATATTTCTCAGAGGCGGCGAATTACATCCGAGATTTCTTTCTGGACTTGACGGAAAAGGCCAATCATGTTCCTATTGCCTCATATGGATAAGATCTCAGGAAGCCACACGAGAGTCTGGCTGAACGAGACTAGATTCCACACAGTCGGGTATTGTCAACTATAACTTCATTCGATAAAGGTGAAAGACTTGGCCATTATCAATGTAAGATTACCAAATTGAAGAGCCTCGACTGCGACCACAGAACAGAGGTGAATATTGCTAATTTTCAAGATAATACAATCTTTTTAATCAAGAATAATATCACTGACCTTATCAAGGCCTTCCATTAGTCCAAGTCCCTGACCTTATCAAGGCCTTCTATTAGTCCAAATCCCTGACCATATCAAGGTTTCTATTAGTCCAAATCCCTGACCTTATCAAGGTTTATATTAGTCCAAATCCCTGACATTATCAAGGCTTTCTATTAGTCCAAATCCCTGACCTTATCAAGGCTTCTTTTAGTCCAAATCCCTGACCTTATCAAGGCCTTCTATTAGTCCAAATCCCTGACATTATCAAGGCTTCTATTAGTCCAAATCCCTGACATTATCAAGGTCTTATATTAGTCCAAATCCCTGACCTTATCAAGGCTTCTATTAGTCCAAATCCCTGACCTTATCAGGGCTTTCTATTAGTCCAAATCCTTGACCTTATCAAGGCCTTCTATTAGTCCAAATCCCTGACCTTATCAAGGCCTTCTATTCTATTAGTCCAAATTGCTACAACAACAAACGTCAAAAAAGATCAGAATATTACTGCAGGAAGAGTTAAAGGTGAAAGGTTGGAGGTGAATGGTATAGTATTGTAATAAGCCAACATTTTGCTTTATTGTGTCATGTAAATTTATTGAACTTTTATTGGTAACAATCTGCACTGTTACCTTCCTTTATATGCAATATCTGCAGTAATGGGTAACGTTTTGTCTGTGTCCGCAGTAAAAAATATCGCACGCGCTTAAAAGATACGCGTACAATTCATTGAGTTCTGAACAAGTATGACGTCTATTCATAAGGGACCAACCATTTTATTTTCGGGAGGGGGGGGGAGCTATGATTCTTTTTGAGAACAAATATAAAATTTCGGCTGCTAACTTGAAAATATCTCTTTCCATGATTTGTAGAAAAAATATCCTTGTTGGAAAGAAAGTCCCAGCCCCAGCACCGATTATTAACTGGTCGGTCCCTAAGTCACAAGGCCATTTAAAGGTGCACAGACGGTATAATAAAACAAATGCTACCGTTCTGAGACGGTTGATGGTTTCTAACGTTATCCATTCTAAAATGTAATGTTCAAACAGTGTTATTCTTCTTACACATTACCTTTGATTTCACACGCACTTTAAATTTCTTATCTAAGATCAAGTCTAAAAATAGTAAGGAAAAAAGTCTCTGACAGATGAAAAAAAAAAAAAAAAAAAGGCCGCCAGTAATAGAAAAGGAACTCTTTAGATTATAAGTTTTGGTATTTCCGGTGCCATGCGAGTGTGCTAGAATGCGTAAATGAATAAATTATGTTATTTCTTATTCAAAAGATCTCACTATGGAAAAGTCCCAATACTCAATGCCATGGTTCTTATCGACATACAACAGATATAACTATGGAAAAGTCCCAGTACTCAATGCCATAGTTCTTATCGAGATACAATAGATCTAACTATGGAAAAGTCCCAATACGCAATGCCATAGTTCTTATCGACATACAATAGATCTAACTATGGAAAAGTCCCAGTACACAATGCCATGGTTCTTATCACACAATAGATCTAACTATGGAAAAGTCGCAGTACTCTATGCCATGGTTCTTATCACACAATAGATCTAACTATGGAAAAAAGTCGCAGTACTCAATGCCATGGTTCTTATCACACAATAGATCTAACTATGGAAAAGTCCCAATACTCAATGCCCTGGTTCTTATCACACAATAGATCTAACTATGGAAAAGTCCCAGTACTCAATGCTATAGTTTTTAACGTCATACAACAGATATAACTATGGAAAAGTCCCAATACTCAATGCCATGGTTCTTATCACACAATAGATCTAACTATGGAAAAGTCCCAATACGCAATGCCATGGTTCTTATCATCATACAACAGATTGTATACTCCTTTATTTTAAAAATACAATTCCACCAATCGAATTGAGATTCCTCTGTCGTATTTAAAAGTATGACGTGAATGAGATCGTCCTCACTTTTATATTATAGTAACACATATTTTCAACTGTCCAAGTTAACGTCTAACTATTTCTAAACAGAAATAAATTGCTTGCGCTGGTACTTGAAAATAACAAAATCCACAACAACGACAACAACAAAAGTCTTGAAAACCATACGGGGACATTGAAGGAGGAGTAAACTGAGACAAGTAAAGTGTTTCTTTATTTTCTTGTTACAGTCAGTTCAATGATCTAACTTAGTTTTACCTCCATGAAGACGAGTCTCCGTGGAGACAATATAGTGCTAATGTGTTTACATGCACAGGATACTTAGCCTGGTGCCCCGGCGTACTACATTATCATATACTAACGATTGTAAGGTGGGCTAGTGTACCAGACTAACAGAATACTTAATCCCCATAATGCTTGAATGACGTTGTTTATGGACATCATTGTTAAAAGCTCATTAAATGATACTTTTAGCATGTCATCTAAATAATCAAATTTTTTTGGACAAGGTCACACGACTTCGGTATTTTGAAATCTCCTCTAAGTGGGTAAATGGCGCCCGGGGCGATGATGATGGCCCAAAGGGCCAGAATACGAGGCCCAAATTTTTAGCAGCTGTTTTGGCGCCCCAAGACCTATGGCGCCCGCGGAAACCGCCCCGTCCTCTCCCCCCTCCCCTGTTAGTACGCTACAGCGTTTACGATGACTGTCAGAGTCTTCATACTGTAGCTACTGTACGATGACTGTCAGAGTCTTCATACTGTAGCTATTGTACGATGACTGTCAGAGTCTTCATACTGTAGCTATTGTACGATGACTGTCAGAGTCTTCATACTGTAGCTATTGTACGATGACCGATACGTATAATCTTTTAATGGTGTTAATAACCAATGCTATTTATGAAACTTATTGAATATTTAAAATATGTTTCTTGTCAAGACTCGCAAAAAAAAGCAATTATTCTATTTGTGTCAAATTTCAGTAGAAATGATCATTCGTGTAAGATTATCTATTTATGAAATAGACGTGAACAAATTAAAGCTTTGATTACGCCAAAGTAACGATGAAAATGAAGAGAAATAGTTTGAACAAGATTGCGATTTATGGAAGCAGACCTGGCGTTTCGATTTTATAACATAATTACGTCCTTGCCTATTCTCGGTAAGTTTTGCTTACAATGCACACCGAATTTTCTCCGACTTAACAATTATCTTTTAACAATTTGGTCATTTATGTGCGAATTGTGAAGACAGAGAGATATAGCATAACTTTAGCAGTTTTGATGGTAAGTATTTTCTGCGGCTTATCTTTTACTGGGGCAAAGGATGGTAATGGAACTTCATTCTGAGACAGATTTCAATACAATAAAGTGCGTAATTTTTCTTCAAATCTTCTCTTTCATCACCTACGCAAAGGCATGCGTCTTTTCCGCGACAATTGGTATCTCGCTCGCAATAACAGAGGTAGTTTACTTCCGATTTCGCGTCACGAATAATACGGGTCATTATTTTCCATATTAGGCTTTATTTAATAGCAAGTAAGTAGATCCTACATATTAATATGGAAAGTAATGTTCCCTATGATCAGTGACGTCAGATCGGAAGTAGACAACACTTAGTATTAGGCACGAGACACAAACTGTCACGGACAAGACACAGACCGCTGCAATACAATGGAAGAGGCGATTTCAGAAAAATACAACTTACTATATTGCATACACTTAGATACATATAAGTTAACCGTATAAAATATTTGGAATAAAAAAAAAATCTATCAATAGCGATTACTTTCGTCTGTAATTTTTGGATAGGACTCTGTAGTGAAAACTAGCATATTAATAGCAAAATAATACGAGAAAATTGTACGACAGAGGAAATCTGTCTACTGTCAGTGTCTATAGATAACTTTGATGTTAAGATTTGTAACGTTTTTACAATCAGTTGGAACCAGAAAAGAGGGCTATTCGATTTGCATCGGTAAGAAACGAGGATCCTCCAAATATCCTACAGTCTGAGCCTGGATTTTGTTTGTGATATTCATTCATTTTTGTTACAAAAATATACGCTATATGCGAACAGAGTGTAAATAATGAATAAATATTATGCAAAATTCATTTATATTTACACCAAAATGTATTCTGTGTATTTCTTGCTGTCATTTCTTCTGATTTAAATTTGAAAGAATAACACACACACACACACAAACACACACACACACACATAGAGAATATTGGAAATGATATACATTATTGAGCCTGGAATAATTTAAATTCATACAAATTTGTTTAAATTGTTACATGTTACCAAAGATGTTGAAATATAAATAATTTAAACTAATTGCTTGTTAAAAAAAAATCAGAAAACAATGTAAATTCGTTCGTTTTATTTCAAAATCAGGTACGGCTGAAGAAAACAAATCGTGGAGAAATCAAGAGGAATATTTATGCTTGTCTTAATTTACCCAAGTCGTTTAAAATTCATCTAAATTGTTCAGATTTCTTCCCTTTTGAAGACATGTAACAATTATCCATGGCAATGGCATGCTAGGTGTGGACTTGAATGTTTGTGTGCCATATAATTGAATTGTTGGAGCGCTGCGTTTTATTGTGGCAGGAATGAACATTCCACATGCACTCTTTATCAAAACATGACTTAATTTATCAGCGGCGAGAAAATTGAGACACGCCTTTTTGTATGGTCAAAAGTAATAAATTGAAATATTTGCCGTTTTAATATCTTTTCGTATAGAGCTATGTCTGCCTTGTTTTTCTTCATGTCAACATTTTCCCGCATTTTTAAAGATATTTTTTCCTGCAATGGGGCCGAATCCTTTTCACATCTGTTTAGAGCCCTTTCCCATACAAGATAAAAGAGCCGTGGCCCTATGGTTAATTTTCGGGGTAGCGACAAGATGGGTGCGGGTATGAATCCTGCCCAGACCATGCCGGGCAAGTCGGCATGCTGAGTCTCTATGCAAGAGACTTTACTCCAGTAACATTGGCACTATATGACCTTTCATGTGCTGATGTACAGTTAAACATCAGTCAGTCAATCAATCAAATCATTAAATTAATCAATCAATCACATTTCTTGTACAAGAATTGCTCCATTCAAATACAGTAAAATCTCGATTACTTAAACATCAAAAACCATATCACTTTGCCATCATTCGAATAGCATGCTCAGTTTGATCGGCGAGACTTCTCTTGCCTACGACCCCAAAAATTAGAACAAACAAAAACTCAACAAAAACTTATTGGAACTCGAAGCACTTCGTGTTTTCGAAGTTTTTCTCCATGCACAGTGTCAAAAATACACCTTTTCATGAATTATAAAAAAGTTGAAAATAATCGATTTTGATGATAACTTTGTGAAAATAATAGATTTTAATGATAACTTTGTGAAAATAATCGATTTTAATGATAACTTTGTGGCTCAGAGCTCAATATGCTTATCCAACGAAGACGTGCACATGTACGGTTCATTTCGGTTATATGTAGTTGCTTAAAAGTCAAATATGGAGGTTTCTGTTTAAATTTATTTTTGATCTTCCATACCTGAAAATCCCATATTTGTTGTTATTATAAATTGTATATTGCATCGTTTAAGAATAAATGTGTTTTAAAGTATGACCCTCACAAAGTTGCTGACATGTTTGCAGAAGTGACATATAACGAGAACAATGAAGTCAGTAATACCAAGCTGATGCAGGAAATTTGCGATAGCTGATAAAATTAATAGTGATCCTTTGGAAATTTAAGAAATTGTAGCGATTAATGTTATATCTACCGTCTATATGGTAATCAATAGATTAAGAAAAAAAAAAAAAAAAAAAAAAAAAAAAAAAAAAAAAAAAAAAACCAACAACAACATAAAAACAATTGATAACAATTATTGGTAAGAAATACGAAGCAAATGTACATTCAAAGGCAAAACTCATTTCTTCTTTTTTCCAACTTTTATATTATATAAGCCACCAGGAGAAAATAAATACATCATATCCCTATTTTTAATAAAAATTATCCACAATAACTCATCGAAAAATAAACTACAGTTCTTTTAATTGGCATATGGGTGACCAGCCGCCTTTAAATATAATCCCTTATCTCCAAATATAATATTTAGCATTGTTCTACCTAATGTAATATTTAGCATTGTTCAACCTAATGTAATATTTAGTATTGTTCTACCTAATGTAATATTTAGCATTGTTCTACCTAATATAATATTTAGCATTGTTTTACCTAATATAATATTTAGCATTGTTCTACCTAATATAATATTTAGCATTGTTCTTCCTAATATAATATTTAGCATTGTTTTACCTAATATAATATTTAGCATTGTTCTACCTAATATAATATTTAGCGTTGTTCTACTTAATATAATATTTAGCATTGTTCTACCTAATATAATATTTAGCATTGTTCTACCTAATATCTGATGTTCTTATTTCTCCATCCTAAATCTATAAAGCAGAGGTTTAATGAATATATATGTTTGCGGTTAAAATTTCTGTACACTATAAAAGAGGGCGACTTGTTTTATAACATTCTACTTCTTCTTTCTTTCTCTCCCTCTCGCTAGATCGCTTATTTTCCCTGGTTTGGATTTTCACTGCACAGCGACGAAAGCTGATGCAGGCCGGGTGACCCGGGCTAAATAATGTTGGAAAATCCAACTCTACATAATTTTAACGGTAAATTTTGAGAATTCGGTTGGAGTAAATTTTACCGGAGAAACGAAGTTTAATCTATATATACCGTTCTACAAAAAAAGCATGACCAATTTACATTCTGAAGATTTTCACCATAATTAACCTTTAAATATCGCAAAATGCATCAAGCCAAAGTTTTCACAGGTGAATTATATATTCTTTTTGCGTTAGACACGCTTGGTAGACTTAAATATTTTGCAAGTACTACATTTAATTTTTTACCACCACACAACAAGTAAATAATATAGAAAGAGAACTGGTTGTTAACTTATTCTTTTTTAAATTTGATGTAAATTTTATTATTTGATTATTGATAACAAACGGCGAATAGAAGAAAATAGATGACGATTTTTTTCCCGCTACCTGAACATGAACGTACGAAATGCATATTTTCATTAAGCTCTTGTATACTTGTAAAGGCAAAATTAACGACGATGTTTATCCATTTTGGCTTCTTAGCACCTGAGCAAGTCATGACAAAGCTAACACTTGCTGAGGAAATAATTCCGGAAATGCACCCAGGACCAGAATAGCATCTCAACTGTTTCTCAGCTCACCGTACCGTAGAGTGAAAATGAGCACCGTAAATTGAATACCGAAGCCACTGACATCAAAACTGATATTTATGCTTGCTTTTCCGCGTCTTCATTATTCGCGGATGATTACACTATGCGAAATCATAACATCCCCTTTCACTGAATCGAACTTATTTATGAAGTCGAATTGTTTAAGATTTTCCAACGAAGTCGATACTGTACTTCTGTTTGAGAGCATAAGGTAAATGATGTTTGAGAAAACGAACAAATTAAATGTGATATATTGTCTGTTTCCCGTTGATTACTGCAAAAATGGAGTTGCGTGGATTAATGAAGACAAACACTGTACCAATTTTCATTGCATGTGGAAAATAAACTACAACACTATTGGTATGTGATGACAGAGGCCCGCCTAGTTCTAATCTTCAGGTCCCTTCTTAATGATAAAATAAGGAGGAATGATTAGGAGTTAAACATCGGAAATAGACTTTAGAATGTTTGTTGCTCCTTCTTGGTAAACATTAAATGTTAATATCGTTGGTTCGCACCTGACTATATACATATATATTGGACAAGAGCAATCTAAAACTTTGGCATATCTTGAAGATAGGACGGTGCTAAATTTGGCCTAACATTGAAGAGAAGACAGTGACTTTGACTAGTTTTCATTGAATTCATTTTCAAGTCAGCATGCTTATTTTGTTACTTTTGACCAGTTTAGTAGTGGGTAAGTACTTGTTTATAATATAAATTCATAGATTCAGTAATATAGGACCAAACAGATGAATCGGTTATTGATAAATCTAAATACATCACTCCCTCATTATAACGCTGTCCATGGTAGCCATAGAATATACCGCCTTATAGTGAGACCGCCTTATAATGAAGTACGTTGTATGTATAATTTCACTACTAAATAATGAAATGGGATCCATGGTCATATCCGTTCACAAGAACAGTGTTATAATGAAGGGCTTTTTGGTGAGGGAGTGCTATATTCCGACGACTTTGAAACTTCAACATATTTTAAAGGAGGTTTATCTACTTACAGTAATAAATTATCTAGTTCTTTGATCAATTTTTACACAAATTCTGTGGAAACGGATTCTGTAACTACTTAAACTTACTTTAAATTTTAGTATAAACACATACAATTATTTAAATTGGCATCAAATATCAAGATTCTAAATTGAAAGCCACAAAAGTTTGACAGTCTTCTTAGAAATAGGTAATCGAATTCCCTCTTTCTGTTGTAATGGTGATTGTAGTTGTGGGCTAATACAACAATACACCATTATGTAGTAGTAATAGCGATGATACCCTGCCTTGGGCCGTTAATATATGATGTAACTTAAAGCATTTTTGACTACTATCTTGGATATACGACTGATATTTAAGCTGTTTTGTGTCTACTTCGTTTGAATAAAAATGCTGTAATACTGGACGTGGTTCTACTAACTGCTCTTAAGATGAATATACTTTTAATTTAGCTTTGCCACACAATTGGCTTTATGAATTTATGAATTATTTATTATAAAGTATTTTGAATTACTGTGAATTCTTTATTTTCATGGGTGTCAATTTTAGTGGTTTACGAAAAAATGAAATTTTAGTCGGTACTTAAATTAGTGACTTGGGGAATGACCCTATTGTATCAACATAAGGAAATTGCTCGTTGTTTTTTTCACAGAAGGAGCATTGCTCGTTGGTTCTTTAACAAAATGAACATTGCTCTTTGGTTCTTTAACAAAAGGAACATTACTCTTTGGTTTTTTAACAAATGGAACATTGCTTATTGATTCTTTAACAAAAGGAACATTGCTTGTTGGTTCGTTAACAAAAGGAACATTGCTTCTTGATTCTTTAACAAAAGGAACAATGCTTGTTGGTTCTTTCACAGAAGGAACAATGCTCGTTGGTTCTGTGACAAAAGGAACATTGCTCGTTGGTTCTTAAACAAAAGGAACATTGCTCTTTGGTTCGTTAACAAAAGGAACATTGCTTATTGATTCTTTAACAAAAGGAACATTGCTTGTTGCTTCTTTAACAAAAGGAACATTGCTTATTGGTTCTTAAACAAAGGGAACATTACTCTTTGGTTCTTTAAAAAAGGAACATTGCTAGTTGGCTCTTTAACAAAATGAACATTGCTAGTTGGTTCTTTAACAAAAGGAACATTACTCTTTGGTTCTTTAACAAAAGGAACATTGCTCTTTGGTTCTTTAACAAAAGGAACATTGCTCTTTGGTTCTTTAACAAAAGGAACATTGCTCTTTGATTCTTTAACAAAAGGAACATTGCTCTTTGGTTCTTTAACAAAAGGAACATTGCTCGTTGGTTCTTTCTAGGGAGCAATACAACTGACCCCTCGGACAAACAGACAATGCTCGTCCTGTGTTTAAGTTGTTGCAGCCATTACTTTATTGAGCATGAATTAGTGATGCGGAGTTCTTGAATGTGCCGAGTTGGACCAATTATTTAGAATACGTGAGATTTACTGAACCAGTTAGAATTATATTTGATGCTTGCACTAGCTTTGAAAACTTATGTAATATATGTGCTCTTTCCGAGTCACCAAACCTTTCTCAATCTTTTGGTCTAAATCACTGACCTCATTTTGCTAAAATAAACTAATCGACAAATATCACTTTTGCGCCTTCATACAAACAAACATTTATTACATCCTTATTTTCGAGTTCATACGGAGAAATTTGTTTCGTATGCTCTAGGTTTTTTGTATTTTTTTAATCATTGTAACATTGCTTTCCTACGTTATACTTTTCCTTTCGGTCAATATTATTTCCATTCGTTCAATATTATTTGTGTTATTTTCTGTCCATTCAGTGAATATTATCTGGGGCTAATGCATTAGAGACATAACCCCAAATTTTCCTATATATGTTCATGTTATCACAATTCAACAACGGGAAATATTACCTACATCTTCCTCTGCACTTAAATCTAATGCTGTTTGAATCCGAATCTGTTTATGTAACACTACTTTTCCTTGAATAATCTTTGCTATTATTTTTTGAACTCGCTCTGCAAGTGACAATGATATCTGTTTGTGTAACACTAATTTTCCTTTAATAATCTTTACTGTTATTCTTTAAACTCGCTCTGCACGTGACAATGATATCGTTACAGACTTTCATACTTCAAATTTTTGTTTAATTTCTTTTTCTTTACAATATGTTCTTAAGCTTGATATTTTAGTGGATATCGTGGCAAAACCTTTTAAAGGTTTAATGCTTTCTCATTTAAAATAACGATGCTCCCCGCTTTTAAAGATTAACAATTTGTCTCCCTTTGATGTATGTCTTATCATATGTAGAGCAATTCAACGTGGTAGAGGCCACCGTCTGTATTGGAAAAAACGCATACTAGGCCATACCAATAGAATCCCATCCGGTTTCAATTAAACGTTTATCTTGTTTGCATCTTGTGCAAACTGAATGATGGAAAGTTTGATTTTGATGTCGAAAATTGTTCTGAAAGGTGTTGTGTTTGGGTCAACGATCATTAAGTCAGTCGTATACGCACATACATTTGTAACTATTTGACAACTTTGTTGTAAAAGGGTAAAAATAGCCTTGTATAGCCCAGAATAAAAATAAAAGATGCGAATATGTTCACCTATTAAGTGACCCTTTTGCACCGATAAAGCACCAAAATATTATTTCTCTTTCTGATCAAAAACACTGTTTAAGCAAATATGTTAGTACTAACAGACATATATATATCGTTTGTTTATAGGCAAATAGGCTAGTACTAACACACACACAGACACACACACACATATATAAATAAATATTATATTCTGTTTTTAGTCAAATAGACTAGTACTAGCATATATATATATATATATATATATATATATATATATATCGTTTGTTTTTTGGCAAATATGCTCGTTCTAACAGACATATACATCTTTTGCTTTTAGGCAAATAGGCTTTTACTAACAGACAGACAGACAGACAGACACACATATATATATATAATTTTTTTGCAGGTAAATAGGTTAGTACTAATATACATATATATCTTTTATATTTAAGGATGATCGCTTCTGAAATGTTCGAGTATTTAATTTTTTTTTCAAAATTTATAATTGTACATAGCTAAAGGTGCAGATATTCAAAATTTATAATTGTACATAGCTAAAGGTGCAGAAATTCAAAATCATTTAAACATGTATAGGTTGGTGTAGATTTCCTTGCGTTACTCTTAATTGAATATCTGTTCCCAATTAATGGAAAAAGTAACCTGTCACCAATTACCCTTAAAGAAAATGGTATGGGAAAAAGTACCCTGTCACCAATTACCCTTAAAGAAAATGGTATGGGAAAAAGTACCCTGTCACCAATTACCCTTAAAAAAATGGCATGAGAAAAAGTACCCTGTCACCAATTACCCTTAAAGAAAATGGAATGGGAAAAAGTACCCTGTCACCAATTACCCTTAAAAAAAATGGTATGGGAAAAAGTATCCTGTCACCAATTACCCTTAAAAAAAATGGTATGGGAAAAAGTATCCTGTCACCAATTACCCTTAAAGAAAATGAATGAATGAGTATTTAAAAATTCACGAAAAAATTGGCACAGGTTGAAGATCATAGACTCCTCGTATCAAATACGCAAAGAAAAATGTATGTTGATGAGTGAATTTTTTTCGTTATTTAATAAGAGACAAAAAGTCGCAACCACGTACGTTTACGTCCTATTTCTTTCAGATTTCATAGCGCTACGATATACTTAGTTAACAAGTGACGTAAAACCGATGACGTCATAACGTAATGATCACGTCATTTCGAGGTGCGCAGTAAGAGTTGATTTTACACAAGCCGACTATTTAAAAATATATACCCTTTCAGAATTAAATAAATATTTCTGTAATTATCATAAAACGATAAAATTGCATCTACTCTTTGACATAAAGAAGTCGCGCATGCTATGAGTCTTTGACATGAAAAAAAATCAACCTACCATCTATAGGTTTTACATAATATTTTCGCCAAGCAACTCAGAAAAACATTTGTATCTTAACATGTCTAATAATCGTTATGAATATTTGCTAAAAAAATTAAAGATGACTTATTGACTTTACCCTTCGAATGAGTTGTTTATATTTTCCATTTCTAGACCGTATTCATTGCTGGATTTCGTGTTGTAGATAGTGATAGTATACTAGTGTCAGTACTTTATTTAGACTTTAAAACCGTTCTATCAAAACATGTGGATCACTTAATACCTTTAGCCTTTTATTAATTTAAATTTTGTACTGAAACCGCTCTTACAACGTGTGCTATATTATTATATTTATTTCTGAAGCAAACTTGGAGTCTGACAACTGTAGCAGTACGAGCAAAGCATGCCATTATCTGATTAGATTGTGTTGTTTTAGAAAGAAAAAAAAAAAAAAAAAAAAAAAACACACACACACACAACTCCTTTTGTCTCTTATGGATCATTTTTAATTTTTTATTTTGAAGCACCTGTTTCATGTTTGCGCAAATTCATTACGAAGAATGAATTAAATTCGACTCCGTTTAAAAATCTGTTTTGCTTAAACATAACAATATGTATACCTATTGAACTAGATAGTTGTTTTAGAAGAAACATAACAATATGTATACCTATTGAACTAGATAGTTGTTTTAGAAGAAACATAACAATATGTATACCTATTGAACTAGATAGTTGTTTTAGAAGTACATAACAATATGTATACCTATTGAACTAGATAGTTGTTTTAGAAGAAACATAACAATATGTATACCTATTGAACTAGATAGTTGTTTTAGAAGAAACATAACAATATGTATACCTATTGAACTAGATAGTTGTTTTAGAAGTACATAACAATATGTATACCTATTGAACTAGATAGTTGTTTTAGAAGAAACATAACAATATGTATACCTATTGAACTAGATAGTTGTTTTAGAAGAAACATAACAATATGTATACCTATTGAACTAGATAGTTGTTTTAGAAGTACATAACAATATGTATACCTATTGAACTAGATAGTTGTTTTAGAAGAAACATAACAATATGTATACCTATTGAACTAGATAGTTGTTTTAGAAGTAACATAACAATATGTATACCTATTGAACTAGATAGTTGTTTTAGAAGTAACATAACAATATGTATACCTATTGAACTAGATAGTTGTTTTAGAAGAAACATTTTCTGTATAGGCTCAGATCTAACTATGATTTGAAGTAAAAAAAAAGTTTAAAAAAATTAAAGCACGGCGCAAAAAACCTAAACTCAGTTTCAAAACGCCAACATTTGCAATCACATAGTCCTTTACAACTCGGAAAATTCAGCAGTTATGTTGAACAAAAGTATTGAATCAGATCTAAAGCTTTGAATATTCTATCTTTATTCATAGTAAAGTTATCTACAATAAAAAAATAATCAGCTTTATAATTATTTATGAATATTGATCTGTATTAATTTAATTTTATTACAATTATTTTTCATAACTGATAAACTTTATTTCCAAGGCTGCCCAGTCTTGGCGCAGTCTGGAATACAAGGCTTAAAAACATAAAGTTGCCTTTTTTTAATCCGAGTTGAAATGTTTTGCTTTAGGCAAATTCGTTACTTCGCTGCCTGGATCAAGAAATATGTGAAGTGGGTGTCCCTGATCCGGGTCTTTGGAACTGGAGCGGATGTTGAGAAGTCTGTAAATAAATCAAAGAGAAATTTTTCATCGTCAAAGACTTAATCTTTGAACATAATTTGACCTAAATAGGTATAAAATGATAGATAAAGATGGTAAATTAGAAACAAATGTTTGACGGTCTTTTTTATTCGACTTGAAGTCTGTTAAATGAAAGACGGCATAAAGTTCATCCGTTTCGTACAATATTGACCAAGAATGAGTTTTACCTGGAACGTTGATTTTATACAGTGTTAGTTCCTGAATTTAAAATGATCTTAATTTTTATATTCGAAGTGTAAATGTGTAGACATGACAATAGGTAAGTTTCCTTGTCAATCCTGAGCCAACCTTTAGTACATTTTCAATGTAAGGTTATTTGAAATCTATATATGCTACTGAAATGTCCAATGTTAAAGGAAAAAAAATTGCGAAGCTCCAAAATAGTTTTTCAACGTCATTACATTGGTTTGTATATGTAAGATAACCCATACGCTGGGCGGAGAGAATATTAACAAACTGAGTATATCATATGTTAAATGATACAGTGACTTATTTTATCACAGTGCGCATGTCCCCTTGATTCAGGGATACTATACCTGGTTACGGTCATTACACTTGTTCTAGCACGTTCTACTGACACGCACTGACATCATCTGACGTCACATCACGTCATGTATAATATTAACGCTGTTATTGCCATCTCCCTTGGAAATTGTTCTCCTACAGAGTTATCTGGTGTGTTATAGTTCCCCGCCTTCGGTCTAGCACTACATACACGAGAACAGCTCACTCGAGAGAAGGCAACAATATGATAACAGTATACACATATGAAATGCACTTCCTACGTACATGGCCGAATGGCCGTACACGTCGTTTATCCAAGATCATTCATATAAAATGAACTTCCGACTTACATGGCCGAATGGCCGCACACGTCGTTAATCCAAGATCATTCATATGAAATGCATACAACAAGAAACTGGCCATGGCGGCATGTCGAACACGTCCTCGGACAATCGTTAAAAGGAAAGTAAAGAGCTTAAACATTGAGGTTACTCTAGGGTGTGGACTGACGAACGAACGGACAGACACGCACATGTACGCCAAATTGATCGATATGTGGAGTTTCAGCCGTCAATCAATAGTTAATAAAACAAAAAAAGAAAACAAAGACACCTAATTCTTATATGACCATGATTAACCAGGAAATAAAATACTCGTGTTATTTACCAGGGTACGAAGTAGCTGAAACCTACCCCATTATATATATATATATATATATATATATATATATATATATATATATATATATATATATATATATATATATATATATATATCACACCCATTGAACCAGACTTTATACACAGGTCGTCGTTACCTGCATGCAGTCGCTATAGCAGGCTTGACTGGAAATAGAAATTCAGACCCTCGTCTATCTATGATCGTGCACCCAGACGTGATTGAAGTTATCTAAATCAGCAAACAGCTGTCCATATATCTCTTCTCCCTTTTCATCCACAGGAAATAGATAACATCTGAGTGTAAATTAATGGCCAAATAGAGACATCTTTGTCAGTTGAACATACCGGGGTAGTTGTGGGTTTTATTTCAGGTGTCAATCTAATGATGAAAATTGATTGACGTAGTGATTCTAAAGTACCTATGTGATTCTGATATAATTTATTAGAGCACTTTAATCGTACTTTTATTATTTTCCTTTCTATTTGTATTAATTTTTACATGTTCGATCGGTTTATTTGTTATATCTTCAGCTATTAAAAAAAAACCGTGTAAGCCCTACTAGTAACTTTCGAAAAAAACAACTAGTCTACCGAGGAAAACAATTAATAGTGGTTTAATAAGTTATATATATATATATATATATATATATATATATATATATATATATATATATATATATATATATATATATATATATTCATCCTTTTTTGACTGTCTGAACAAATGCATTTTTTAATGCGAACGTGAAAGGGTGTTTCAAGCAATATTTATCACCAACGTCATTATTATTTTCTTCTTTTTCGTGTATTGAACAATTCCTTTATTTCCATTTCAAGATTTTTTTTTACCAGCCATCACCATTTACATTTTTTTTTTAAAATGTGGAACTTGTGAATAACGTGCCTGAAAACATTCATTGTAAACTCGATTCACTCAGTTATGAGACAGGTTTAAAATTATTTCTTTCATTTCAGGGTTCTGTTTGTGATGACTGTTTTAACAATGTTTATGTATTTCAGGGGCCATTCCACTGGCATACAGCCAAGGTAAATGCAGACCTCTCCCCCCCCCCTCTCTCTCTCTCTCTCTCTCTCTCTCTCTCTCTCTCTCTCTCTCTCTCTCTCTCTCTCTCTCTCTCTCTTTCCACGACTACGCGTCTCTGTTGTATCTCTCAGCCGATAATGGCCCAGGGTCATAACGCTAAAAATTGCGTCAAATATTTTATGCATCTTCCTGCTATGACTGCATATGTGATGTTTGATCAGAAAATATATAAAACTGGGATTGTCATTGAAATTTCTAAATTTCTATAAATTTGATTTTTTTATCCCCTCCAAGGGACCCCAAGGGCTGGATCGAAGAATGACACCTCTGTCGCAGGTGGTTACTTCAGGGGGCAAGAAAACGTTCTGAATTTCCACCCAGCCGTTTAGGAGAAGATGTGGTAACGGACGGATGGACATACGGACGGACATATAGAGCTTATCATAATATCCTTACTTTTTCACTCTAAAACGTGGAGATTAAACAAAAACGACATTACATGGTCCATGAACGTAAACCATGTCGATGGGAAAATTGTTTTGCTTCCTATATTTGTGTGACATTTACGCAGAGGTGTGTAAAACTCAACCTGATTCACAACTTTAACATATGTACTTCTTTAAGCAGCTGTTTGCAACGACGATCTGGTATCGGGCCCCAACGGTATCCCTGACACGAAAATTTCAGCCTCAAGCGAATTTGGTGTTAACGACCCAACCCACGATTACAGCGCGCCTCGTGGTCGCCTCAATACGACGGAAGTGACGGATGCTTCAGGAATTGTTCACATCGGGAGCTGGACAGCCGAAAAGAATGACGTCAACCAATGGTTACAGGTACTTATATTGTGTTGTTGGCACATGATTACTTTAGAAGACTAATACTTATATATCAAAATTTAATGCATCCTTTCGAATTCTTTTCCATGTATAGCGATATAAGAACGCCACGCCTTTGATCACTTAAGCATCAAGATATATTTTTTAATGTATTGTTCAGGTCGCCAACGATATAATGGCCCATGCCTTTGATCACAGACGAGTTCGTGTCAACAAGGATGGGGACGAAGGTTGGTTCACGTTAAGACCTAGCGGTTTAATGAGTTATGCCTCTTTTTGTTTACAAAATATATTGGAACAATGCATAAAATATTGACTGGTTTTGTCAGCAAAACGATATTTTTTCATCTTTTCTTTCTATTTAGTTTGAGCTGAACGAGCCCAGTCTAATAAGAGGTATAACAACGCAGGGTCGGCATGGCTGCTGTAAGCAGTGGGTGACCAAGTTCAGAGTCCTCTACAGCATGGACTGCAAGAACTGGACTCCAGTCGGCGGCCACAACGTGTCCGATGTGGTAAACATTTTCAATTTATCGCCTCGTTCAATCAGCCTCTCGCGAGACCCTAGAGATATCTCAACCCAGAATGACTTTCTTGGATCTAAACCTAATGGCTGGGAGCATTACTAGTTACTTAAACCTTGACATTTTTCTCAGAAACCTTTTAATTAGATAAGCAAAATAAACTGTTGACCTATTTATCATGTCGGAATCTCGCCAATGGGAGTAAATGATCGGAATTTTCGGTAAACCGCACTCTTACATTTGATATTTCATTTTACAATTCGTTTTTATAAACACATTTAACCACAGATATTCAAAGGTAACAGTGACGAAGACACGCCTGAATCAAACGTGTTAGACTGCCCCGTTATTGCCAAGTGTATCCGAATAAACCCTCTGGACTGGAGTCATCAAATATCACTGAGGGCGGAAATCCACGGATGCCCTCTTCCATCAGGTAGAATAATTATTTTGATGTTTCATCATTGTATTTTTTCTTATATTCAGTCTTCCTTTCTTCCCTCTTCTTTACCATTATTCATTCTTTCTTCCTTGTCACCTTCTGAGACGAATGAAATTACCATATTTTAAGCATATATAAACAAGATAAAACCATACGTCAATAAATGCAGCCTCAATCACTCACATTTTTTGACAAATTTAACCCATTCAGCTGAAAATTCGACTGTTTATGTTTCATTCCTTTAGATAGCGTATGATACATTGACCCTATAGACTTTCCCGATTTCACAATAAATATCAAACATTGTGTCACAATAAATATCAAACATGGTGTCACAATAAATATCAAACATTGTTCCACAATAAATATCAAACATTGTGTCACAATAAATATCAAACATTGTGTCACAATAAATATCAAACATTGTGTCACAATAAATATCAAGCATTGTGTCACAATAAATATCAAACATGGTGTCACAATAAATATCAAACATTGTGAAATGTGGCAATACCTTCGAGTAAATAATTTCCTGTAAATATTTCGAACACTCTGTCCATTTATTTTAGGCCAGGCACAGACGACAACAACTGCAACAACTGCCTCAACAACTGTAGCGGGTACAACATCTACCGGAGCGGGCACAACAACCGGGGCTATAACCACTCCACCCCAAACCACTGGGGCAGTAACAACCCTGTCCCAAACCACTGGGTCGGCAACAACATCGCCCCAAACCACGGGGGCTGTAACAACTGCGCCCCAAACCACCACTGGGGCGACCTCCGTCACAACTACCACTGCAGCGAATACAACAACCACAACAGGAACGACTACAACCACGCCATCAACGAACACAACTGCCGCTACAACAACAACGGCGTCAACCACTGGCACAACAACTACTGCAGGTTTTTATTATTATTATTATTATTATTATTATTATTATTATTATTATTATTATTATTATTATTATTATAATAATAACAGTTCATTGTGCTCTGTGAGATATTGAACGTACAAAGGTAATTCCAACTGAAATGACTTTAGATGGTGGCAACATATATAAGAAAGGCAAAGAAAATAAAAGACTGTTGTAGAAGACATCGTATTATGTCTAATGATGTATAGCTGGATTTAAAGGAATCAATTAAAACATTCATTTATTTAAATCTTTAAAATAAGGGAAGCTGGATAATGAAAAAAAAGTGAAATCAGAGGTAACTTAGTACTGATGTAAAATGAGTTATTATTATGATTTTCTTTCAAAAGTCTGACAAATAAAATACATGTTGTTTTTTTTTTTCATTTTTTTTTCATCACAAGAATAATTAATGATAAAATATGAATAAATATACTCAAAGAAAATGTACCACACTTCACTTTTCACCTATGCAGTCGCGGGTTAAATTGCTGATTCCAGGACAGGGCGCCGAGTGTAGGGAATATAAGTTTGAAACATTTCTTGTAAAGGCGATTTTAAAGAGGTACCATTTTTAAGAACCGTAATGTTGACAAATCTTTTTCAGGTGCAGCCCAACTTGGTCTCCAAGGAAGTAAGTATTTATTATTATTATTATTGTTGTTGTTGCTGTTGTTGTTGTTATTGTTGCTGATATGAATTTTTAGAGTGAAAATCCGATTTTGAGTTCTTTAATCCAGTTAGTTTTCACTGAAACATGCCTTGAAGTCTAGAGTAATTGTCTATTGTCGAAGTTAACTCTTCTCATTAGTGATGGACTTCGGTAAGTGTAATTCAACTTTGTACAAATAAAACAACAAGTTTTAAAGGAAATTGATACAAATAAAACAATAATAATGAGAGAAAAATCTAATTGCTCAGTCTTAAATAACCTCTAACATTAAGACAAAATTGTGCTTTTTTGTGTTTTTGTGATTTTGTTTCTTAATTTAAAATGTTAATTATAAACTTGGACCGTTTTTAATGTCTATAAAAATGATTACTTTGAAACTGGTATTCATTTAAAAGTATAGAACACTTGGCATTTCATTTAGAAATATAGAACACTTGGCATTTCATTTAGAAATATAGAACACTTGGCATTTCATTTAGAAATATAGAACACTTGGCATTTCATTTAGAAATATAGAACACTTGGCATTTCATTTAGAAATATAGAACACTTGGCATTTTATTTAGAAATATAGAACACTTGGCATTTCATTTAGAAATATAGAACACTTGGCATTTCATTTAGAAATATAGAACACTTGGCATTACATTTAGGAACAAATGTCCTTGGGTGCAAAGACCCGCGAAGGCGTCAAAATTGTTAAAACACCTTATATGTGTTTATACCTATAACCTTCGGTATGAAGTCAACAGGAACGTAAAAAATATAAAAATACTTGAAATTAATTTTATTAGTTACTGTAAGTAAAAACAATGCAAGTAAATAAATAAATAAATAAATAAATAAATAAATAAATAAATAAATAAACGAACAACTGTCTCAATAGAGCTTTTTTTCCCCCACCAAGTCAGGAGTGATCTTATTTTTGCCGTTCGGGTATAATGACGATATCTATCATGTTTGAAGTGTACAGTAGGAATTCTCGTAGGCTTTTGTGATCAGATGAAAAACGATTCCACAAAGAAGCCTCGGTTTGAACCTTTTTCATGAATATAACATGAGTAAGTGTATGTCTATGTTTGCGTTTTTGTGTGTGTTTATGTGTGTCAGATATATGGGAAATGGGGGGTGGACTGGAACTGGGTGCGTGCGTACGTGCACGTGACTCTACATCGTTTGAATTTTAAAGATGCTTTTCTTATTCATTTCTGTGTCGGCCGCAATAGTCGACTCTCCTAGGTGGATATTGTTTTTGCAGATTTTTCGGTCTTTTTTTCGTCTCCAGACAAATTATTTCAGGGTGCGTACGTGTGCGCACGTGTTACTACATCATCATAAACTTAGGATATGCTTTTCTTACTCATATTTCTGTGCAGGCCACGATAGGCGACCCTCTTCGGTGAGATTGCTTTACAAATGTATTGTTACACTTTCTCTGCAAATTAATACTTTCTTTCTTTCTGCGCAGAATGTGTTAAATCCTGCAAAGGCTTGCCTAACGCAGATTACCAGTCGTGTTTGGGTTGTGACCACTTTGTGACGTGTGTGTGGGATTCGATGGTGGTACAACGGTCCTGCCCTGTCGGACTTAAATGGGACGACAACAAAAAAGTTTGTGACTGGGTCAGCAAGACATGCCCTTAACAGACTAAGGGGCCAACGTGACATGCCCTTAACAGACTAATGGGCCAACGTGACATGCATCAAGCATGTGTCAGTTATTGGTGACATATACAGCAAGATATCTTTGAAAAAAAAAGCTAGAAATAATTTAACCACGGCAGTGGCATAAACCGTAATTTAATTTTTTTTAAATATAATATTTCATTATATGTGCACTCCAATTTATCATTGAGTATTCTGTGATGGGTAAAAAGAGATCGTTTGCAGACAACACAAGTATAAATTGACATTTAAACACTGCAAATTGTAGTTTCAGTGATAAAAATCATAAGATACAGAAACTGGTGTAGTACATATTTAATCTAAAGAACAAAACTGTGACATCAGCTTATACACGTTTAGGGTATAATATTACTATTTTCTTATATTTGCTTCTCAGCAGTAAATGTATTTTTATGAAGACTTGTATTCATCATTTTCTTTAACAAGATTTTACACTTTTCTTCTTGCAATATCCTCTTTCTCTAAACAACGTACTCTCTACACTAGATTCTCTCTATACCACATAGTCTCTACACCACATACTCTCTACACTACATTCTCTCTATACCACATACTCTCTACACTACATACTCTCTACACTACATACTCTCTACATCACATACTCTCTAAACCACATACTCTCTACACCACATACTCTCTACACTACAGTTTCTCTATACCACATACTCTCTACACTACCTACTCTCTACATTACATACTCTCTACACTACATACTCTGTAAACCACATACTCTACACTACAAACTCTCCATACTACATACTCTCTAAACTACATACTCTTTACACTACATACTCTCTAAACCACGTACAGTAATATGGAATTTTGTATCTTTCAACTTCTTTATTTACTTCTTCAGATCAAACTAAATTTCCGAACAAAGAGGGTTAGTGTTTGGTTCTGTTAGTTTCTAATTGTGAAGTTAGTAACCAGAATAAAGTTCTTGGGTTACGCTCTGCTTTAGTATTGGTCGAGAAAGCGAAATAATTAAAGTGTATGAGTCAAGTGTGGATTTAGCCCTTAAGTGGTATCAATTTGCGCTATATTTATGAAACCATGAACAAGACCGAGCAGTTCCACATTAAAAAGAAAGTGATCTGAATAAAGTTACACTGACCACAGCGAAGACCGCCACGCTCTGTCTCGTTTGCTCGCCTGTACGAAGAACGGGAACTCCCGCTAAACACTCGATATCTTTGGCGTACTCAGCAATCAGGTTCACAGTATATACATTTATTTTAGTAACACTTTTGTAGCTAGAGGTATTATATATTGATGGAACTTGGCATATTCCTGGCATCATTCTAAACCACCCCAGGGACAAGGTAAAAGTGACGTACTTATTTACAATTATTACTTTGTTATTAAAATGTTACAGTTGTGACGTTCCAGCGTGGCATTTTCAATACACTCCTCTTTCAAAACACTCTAGAGTGTCTTAAAACTGGAAATGTACCAGTTTCAAAACACTCCACTAATTTTTAAAACACCCCCCCCCCCCGTAATGTTTGTATTAAAATAAATTAATGTGACTGTTTATTCGAGATAAACACAAAGCTCATATTATGATTGTTTACATATAAGATATATTATAAGTGGCTGTAGTTATTTAGTATATGTAATGATTGTCTGGAGAAAAAAACACCCTTGGGTTATCTTTATTAATTAAAAAAGACTGTTGACTTTCAAATGCAGATCTGATTTGAAGTGAAGTTGATATAGGTACATGCATTCATATAAATAAATATGTTATTTTGTATAGATCTATGGTGTACCTATACTTTATTTATAAAGTTTAAATAGTTTCATGAAGTTGAGATGTGCTCAAAGACTTATTTTGTTTGGTAGGCACATGCAATTTTAAAGTCAGTTTATACCAGCACATTTCTTAAAGTACATTTTTACGTTGCCATTTTGATTGGTCATTTGAACACATTGTACTAAATTTATAATGTCACATCAATTTTATTCATAATTATATTTTGGTTTGATTTTCCGAAAATTAATTTAAAGCAATTGAAATTTCAGCATAGTAGTCGCTTAAAAGAGGAGTCAAACTGCAAACTGCACAGAACCAGATCTGCCGTCGCATAATGCACCGGCAGATCTGGGTCTATGCCGTTTGTTTGGAGTAATCAGTCTAACAGAAAACATTAACCCTGATCTGCCTGTGCATTATGCGACGGTAGATTAGGGTATATGCTGTTTGCAGTTGGATTCGACTTATATGCAAGTACAGACGGTAAATGGTCAAGAACTCTGCTTTTTGCAACTCTAATACCGTTACTGAGTATTTTGATAGTTACTTATGCTAAGTATAATAAACGCATACCCTTCGTTATTACTAACTGACTATCTTGTATTCATACTAGTCAATAAATAATCAAATAAGTTGAATCTGCAATTAAACAGTTGGACGGACATTAGCCACACAATTATCACGTTTTATAAGTACTAGTTAATAGTTTTTATGTATGTTATATATTAAAATATAATATAGTACCTGGAAATGTATTATAATTGTTTATATAACGTGTAATTTAATGAGACTCAAAAGGAACATAGACAAAATCAAGAAAACAAGATAAACAATGTGTGTAATTTAATATTTCATGCGCAGGAGAAAATGTTTGCTTTCACAAAATATCGTTTCACCCGTGTTGGATGTAGATATTTTCTATATATATATTTCTTCCTTTCGAGTGTTTGCTCTAACAAGTTGCTATTTTCCGCTACTCCGTAAATTAGTGGATTTTCCAAGAAAAATAATTTTGATAATTAACTAACTTATCAACTATATTTTTTCACTCGAGAACTATTTTTTTTTAACCAGACATCGATAACATTATGAGCAAAGATTTGTAACCTCTATGTTGTGAATTGCTTGGTGTAGTGGTAGCATGTCGACCTCTCACGCGGGAATACCAGGTTCGAATCTCAATGCAATATTTTTTCTAGTTAGTGCTTTCGCACCGTGGAAGGAAATACAATTATGTTACTATACATGTTTTCTGTGCGAAGGTGCACCAAACATACAGAACATAATGGTCAACATTTGACATTATCATATGACATCTACTACTTCAATCTATGATATACTTTTAACTAACCAACAAATCATAACAACAGAAAGAAAAAATGTGCTAATTCTGAGTAAAAACGGATATATTTCATCCGTTATTCAGTCGCAACAAGCAAAATATCATCTATAATAATAATAATGATAATAATAATAATACAAATAATAATAGTAATAATAATAATAATAATAATAATAATCTTATTATTATTAGTATTATTATTGGCAGCATCAGAAAAGTCTATTATTTTCATACCATTAAAAACAATTGAAGGTAGGTTTAATTAAAAATCACTTGAGGTAAACAAATGAAACTTAAAATGCATATTTGTTTCAATATATAGATGACTTAACTATATTTTTGGGCTATTACAACAACGTTTCATTTTTTAAAATAGATTCTTGACCTTTTTGGACTTAAAATTTGTGACAAAACCTTGAAAGCATGATTAAGCATAAATCAAGTGAAATTTTTGTTTTGTTCTTTTTGGTTTTAAAGGCACTTTTAACACATTATTGGCTATATCATGCCGAGGAAACGGAAGCTAAGTGAGTTTCTCCAGGACACTGAGGCAGCTGACCCAAAGCTGTCCTTGGCGGGTATCGAACCGGCAGACAAATCTAACTGTGTAGGAACATTTTGTATTAATATGTAGATGACGCGATTAGATTTTAAGAATGGTTTCCTCCCTTCTAGTCGCATCAGATTTGGGGGAACCGTGGTAGTTCGTTTATCCATTGATCGCGGGTTAGATACCGGCCCAGGCAAGCCCGGGTCGGCTGCCTTGGTGTGTCCTTGGGAGAGGAATGTAGATTCTCTGCATGACATAGCCAAAATAAAGAGTACAAAGTGCACTTGAGAACCAACCAACCAATCAGCATCCACCATTCAGAACCAACCAACCAATCAGCATCCACCAGATTTCGTGAACTTCCTTGGACAACAGTAGGGGGAGGTAGACGCACGGATGGAAAGGCGGATGCGACCTCAGTATTCTGGCTCTGTTTTTTTAACAAGCGTGGGGATAAATATACAATGCTCATTTTAAATGTCATAAAGTAATGTCTTCAATTAGTGAATGATACAGAATTTTTGGACTATAAAAAAACAAAACAAAACAAACACCATTTACGCCTTAATCAAGATTTAAAAACAAATACAATTATGGAATATTAAAATAACATGAATTTAGTAGTATTTCCTACTGCAAGAAAAAGTCTTAAAAATAGCAGGTGTACATCGTTAAAATAAATAAATAAATATTAAAAGATTTGAGTACTAAATGAATGAAACAATAGCTAAAATAAAGTGCAGAAAGTGCCGTTGAAAACCAACCAACCAACCAACATCCACCAGGTTTCGTGAACTTCCGTGGAAAACTTTAGGTGGAGTTGGACGGACGGATGGAAAGGAGGATGCGATCTCAGTATTCTGACACTATTTTTGAAAAGCGTGGCAATAAATATTAAGAGCTGATTTTAAATGTAATAAAGTAATAATATAATAGATAATGTAATAAAATAATAATATAATATATAATGTAATAAATTAATAATATAATAAATAATGTAATGAAGTAATAATATAATAAATAATGTAATAAAGTAATAATATAATAAATCATGTAATAAAGTAATAATATAATAAATAATGTAATAAAGTAACAATATAATAAATAATGTAATAAAGTAATATTATAATAAATAATGTAATAAAGTAATGTCTTCCAATATGGAACGAGACAGAGATTGATATATGAAGGTAGAATCGAAGGACGGAAAAGAGGAAGAAAAGAAACAATATAACTAATAAAGGAGTATAAACGTGAAAAGAAAAACAAACAGATTAACTCTTCTATTTAAAAATACTTCTTGTATCACACGGATGGAAATTTGCAAAATAAACAAGTAAATAAATGAATGAAGAAATAAATAAACAAGTAAATAAATGAATGAATAAATAAATAAACAAATATAAACACTGGGACTAACATACACCTAGAAGATTGGTCCCAGATAGAAAGAAAGAATAAATTAATAATTAAAGGAAGAAAGGAATAATGACAGGATTTGAAATAAAGATAATTAGACAGACAAACGACAGACAGAGAGACAGAAACGTAGAGAGTTTGATATGACAAACATTCTGTGCGATGATAAACATACTGTGCGATGACAAACATACTGTGCGATGACAAACATACTGTGCGATGAAAAACATACTGTGCGATGAAAAACATACTGTGCGATGAAAAACATACTGTGCGATGAAAAACATACTGTGCGATGAAAAACATACTGTGCGATGACAAACATACTGTGCGATGACAAACATACTGTGCGATGACAAACATACTGTGCGATGACAAACATACTGTGCGATGACAAACATACTGTGCGATGACAAACATACTGTGCGATGAAAAACATACTGTGCGATGACAAACATACTGTGCGATGACAAACATACTGTGCGATGACAAACATACTGTGCGACACAGGCACAGAATGTACTAATATTTATATTTAACAAGAAAGACAGCATGTAGTAGTTTAAGAAAAAAAAATATCGGATTGACTGGCTAGTTTTGTAATTAGGTGCCAAAACTATGGACGCATCACAATTGAAATGCGATTGATCACCAATGAAGGTCATTTGGCTGTAGAGGGCACTCATTACACTCCAATTCCTTGTCTTATTAGATCAATAAATAGGTGCTATATGTCAGTGGATGATACCCACTTATTGACAGGGTTGATAACTGAGATTAGCCTACTAGACCACTCACAGCTTATTTGCTGTCTACACTTTCTAGCCAAAATTGTCAATGGAACCCTCGGAAAACATAGGCAAGAAGTTGATCAGAATTAAATTACGTTGCAAAACATAAGATTACAAAATAGGTTTAAATTACCCATCCCCTACCCCCAACTTATTTCACATTATATTAATTTACTTTTTATTTATTTACATTCTGACATTTATTATCATACGAAAAACTGGTAGAAATTATGCAAGAGTTAAGCTTTTTTTTTCTTCATTTTTAATAACATGTGATTTTCAAATTAATAAAATGAAATAATTTAATGAAATGTTTTGTCACAGCACAGTCGGCATTTTCAGCATTATTGTCCAATATTACAGCCCTTCCTTTTCAAATACGTATGTCTTACTTTGAAGTACATCAATCTCTACCACAATATTCAATCCTTATAAATATAATTATTTTTGAGTGGCATTAACTTGTTTGGCTAATTGCTTGTCATGACAACCCAAAGTATGCTTAACAAGACAGAAATTGTGGAGAATATTCAATCTTTTTATTTTGGCACTCTGATGAGTGGGCGGGTTATCTCGGTTCTGGCAATAGTAGTAGCGTGAGGGGATTGAGAGCCATACGGGAATTAACATTAGCCTCTAGGTTAACATGCGGGAGACCCTACAGAGCCAAACGGGAAATCCTATGTTAAAATTGTCCATAGGTTTAGCATAAGAATGATAGTATAGAGCCAAAAGTGTTTAAAGAGCTAAACGGGAATTTAACATTGCCGTAGGTTAACATTTTGGTTCTGCTTATAAAACCAAAGTTTATAGAGCCGTACGGGAAATGTAATGTTAACTTGTGGATTGTTATATGACGTTTCCATTCTGAAAAATGTATAGAGACGTACGGGAAGTGTAATGTTATTTTTTTAAAATCAATATCCAAACACACCACATATACAATCCAGCACCCACTTTTGATTACTATCCAAACTCCCCTTCCCCCCGCGCTATCCAGCACCCGCTTTTTGATTACTATCCAACAACGATAAGAGGGGGGAGGAGTGTTTATACATACTCTGTACTTACATACATATAAACACACTATCACACAATAAGAGGGGTAGGATGTAAAAGAGGGGGGTGAAATAGACACTCTCGCACAAACATACTATCACACACAAGGGTAGGAAGTGTTTATAGACACACTACTATACCCTTACACACATACATATTATCACACAGAAGGGAGAAGGGTTAAAAGGGCTTTTAAGTTTTATTCTTTTGTGAAATACAAAAATAAACACATTCATACACACAAGGTTTTGGCAAATAAATTAGTATCCCTCTTTTCTAATGATCTGGGTGACCTTGAAAAGGGTCGTTGGGTTTGCTAACCAAAGACTGTTAACATACGTGGCATCGCTTCACTGGTCTTCTTCTTAAACTTCGTCAAACGCGGGTCCGTTGAGTAAGACTCGCATCAGACACCTTGCCTCTCCATATAAATTCTTCTCTTCCATATTGTTGTGTCTCTTTTCCTGGTAATAGCCCACGATACCTTCAGGTTCATGGGGCAGTCCGGGTTAAACATCATGCCTGAAACAATGGTTGATGACTCTACACTAGTCCACATCTTGCTTGAGTTGTCTCCAGAACAGGTGACACCATAGGAGAATTCACTTGTATATATAGCCTAAGACCAGATTGAAACGGATTGGAATGTTCCACCAATCAAAACGCGCGTTACAAAATTCAGTCAGAGCGTGGGTCTCTCTTCCAATCAGAAGGGAGCGGACGCGTGACATCACATTCAATATATAGGAGCACCAGCGTTCCTACGGTTTACCATTGCGACACAGTTTGAGTACCATACCTATGGCTGAAACAGTGAAGACGATGTATTGATGTGCGCCTGCTGCTGATACCTGGTATACTCGGAGTGATGCAGCTGTAACAAGTATTCTTCTTCCAGAAGAGGATGACTTGAATTTAGCTTTGGCTGATTTCCTGTCGTCTCCGCAAGAATGTTTGCCTGCGACGGTAGTACTACCTTTCCCTCCTTCTCCATCATTTCTCATTCATTACCATTGGTGGATGATTTCAGAAAGAGACAGAAGGAAGAATTGGAGAATTGTTTGCAACGTCAGAAAGAAGCAGAATAAGTATTTATTCAACAACAGCAAAAAGAGGAAAATAGAAAGCAAGAAGAAGAAGAAGAGAAGAGGAAAACTTTGAAATTGTGATGGGAGTGAAAACAAAACGCTGTGTGTGCTACAAGACATTTTGGCGGAGTTAAAGTATCTGAGACAAATGTATCAGACTTCTTTAGCTCAACCCAAGAGAAAGAGACCTTTACGTGCCAAGATTTCTAAACTCCCCATCACTACATCCGCTCTTACTGCCACAGAGATGCCAACAGCAGCAGCAACATCAGTTATTACTACCACTACCACATCAGCATCAGCGGCAACAGGAGGAGCAGTATGACTTGGTCGTGGAAAGGTATTAAGACAGTTAAAGCTGATGATGTCAAGTCCCTAATTTGTGTTAAAAAGTTTTAAAAAATCAAAACAAAGATACAGTTACGTTTTCTTTGGTATATTCTCCTTTGAATCAGAATCATAATGAAAATTTCATAACATCCCAAAAGTCCATGTCTTCTTCTTTCTTTCTTTCGTTCACATTCTGTCTCTTATTTGAATTTCTACACGGACACGGGTTCTTCCTCTTCACTGTCTTCTAGTTGTTTCTTGACAGGAATGGGTTTTTCTTCTTCTGTTTATAAAAAATTGCTCCTCCTCCCGCTTTTGTTCCTGCTTGTTCTCTTTTTGTTTTAGGACACTCTAAAGACCAATGCCCTTTTTCTGACGATGATAACAGGTATCTTTACTTTTGTCTCTTTTTTCTCCTGTTTTTCCTTTGCTTTGACCTTGTGGACATTCTGGAGTCCAATGTCCTTTCAATAGACATAGAAAGTATCTTGACTTTTATCTCGAGTGGAATAGTCCGTAGTCTTATTGGAAGTGGTGTACTTTCGAATGACTCTCTGTAAATCTCTGACGATAAAGGCGATATGTTTTGACTCTTTCATCTTCTTCTTCAAAGTCTGAAAGCTGATTGAATATATACTCTTAGGGTGAGAAGCTCTCTCTGTATATAGGGAGCGAGTGTGTAAACTTAGTCAAATTAAAGTTTGGAATCAAATTGAAACGATCACACATCACTGTGTATAAACCGGAAGAAACCAAGAGGCGACGTCGACGACTTTCGGTGTCGCCTCATACGCTAACAAAAATGTTAGCAAAAGCGCATGCTAGTGATTTCGAAGATGACATGAGCGAGCCTGAACCAACACCCTCTACCTTCTCTGCCACAAGACCAAGAGTCCAGAGTTACCAAGAAAGAAAGTCGTTCAGTAGCTCCCGAAGATTATTGTTACATTCGAGAGACGCAAAAAGTGACCAGGAAATTTAGAACCACGGCTTACACCTACAAGGTGAAATTTAAAGAGTTCAAGTCTGAAGTGCCACCTGAGAAAGCAGCAGGTTTCATTACAGATTTGTGGGATTCCTCGCTAGAGAAACTGGAACGATAATGCCAAGCTAAAAAGGACTATCGTTTGAGACTCTCCATTCATCACGTCAGTTTGAAGTCTCCCATTTGGATCGAGTTTAGTACACCTGCAGAATTAACACCTTCCAAAGTCATCGACAAAATTCAATACGTTCAACAATTCAATGACGAGTTTAACATGACCGATGGAAAAGCCACTCTTCACATGACCCACGTTTCACGCACAGAAAAGTGTTATTGGTGGACGAAATTCGCAGTACCAAACGCAGTATCGTCAAATTGACAACTTACAAGACCCGATGTGCTTAGCCCGTGCCATCGTCATGGGTCAAACGTATGCCGAGAAGAAGGAGACCGCAGAATGGAATAGAGCATGCATGAACATTAGACGATCGGCCAGACCTCAGCAACGAAAAGAAGCAGAACTCCGTTTGAAGTAGGCAGGCATTTCCAAAGAGACGGTGTGTGGAATACCACTAGCTCATCGAGATGTACAAATAAAAAAAGAATACACTTTTTCTGTGGCTTTGCCTGGTTATTGGGACTTTGAAAGTCGATTCAAATCGTTGAAACAATTGCCTAAAGATCTGGATGGAATGCCCAGTACAAAATCATTAGCCAGAGATGGATTTGTCTACTCGGTACGAGGAGACAGAGTACAGTGTTTCAGTTGTGGTGTGAAGATCCACGAATGAGAGTATATAAAGCTTTCTTGGAACATGCCAGATGGTCTCCGTGCTACTACTACCTTCCTTTGGTGGGGCATGATTATTATCCACATGGATACTTTAGAAGAGAACATTCGTAGTTTGCCTCCTGATCTAAGAGAACGCATTTATAAAGAACTTGTACAGATTCAAGTGGAACGCAAAGAACAATTACATCCTTTACGACATAGATTTTTAAATGAGTTGTACCTGAATGCTGTAAGAGGGTTGATTACTTTGAAAGTGTTCAAATGGTCAGACATTAATCAACTACCCACGACTCAGAAGAATTTCGATGCCACGACGTTTACTTACAAGGTTGGAATACTACAAAGAATTCTTCTTCCAGAAGAAGAGGATGAAGATTTACAGGATTACCAAAATCGCGTACAAGTAGTGTTACGTCAAGACGAGACTTTTTCAAGACGTGTGGTGTGTGTGTGATAGTGACTAATACATTTCTGTTCAACTCTGTACCAGTAGATTCGCTGTGTAGAAAGTATAACTATTTCCTCAAAAAGAAAGATGTTGCTGCGAAGGACCAATATAAAACCTTACCATGCCACGACTTTTATCCTCAGTGTTGAAATAATCATGTCGAATGTGGTCAATGACAGTGTTCAGGACTTAGAGGATTACCAAAATCTTTTACAAGAACTGTTTCCACCTACTACGATTCCATTGAATTTTGGACGCCGTGTGATGTGTGTTAGTGACTACTTTTTTCGGATTTCGTTTCCCAGGAAATTCATCTTGGACTATTTATGAACAATACATGCAGCAAAGACATGATTACCAAAACTTTATTTGTGCACGAAAGACAAATTGTGTTAAAAGTGTTGAGAGTAGTGATGAAATCAAGTTGTGTACCTCCGTGTGAAGAAGACTTTTGTCTAACTTTATCCACGCTTCATACTTACCAAGAAGTGTGTATAGCTAGTTAGTTACACCAACAAATTTACGACTGGAAAGATGTACGTGACTGGAAAAGTCTTGGCTTTGATGCTTGGATACAAGAGGTGGGTGACTATGCCAAAGATATTGTTTGTCATTGATCTAAGAAAAGAATTAGACTTAGAGTCAAGGCAAGAAGTGAAAGTGGAATTAAAGACAAGTTTAGAAACAGTCGTAGAAGAGCCAACATAGAGGAAGAAATATTACAAGTCTACGAAAGTAGTAGCATTGTACAGATAGAAAAGAATGAGGAAGAAATGACATTTCCGGAGAAATTAGAGACACTGAATTTCAAAGAGACTAGAAGAAGAACAAAGAGCGTGTACGTAGATCTCATGGGACACACATAAATCGAGAATATTGTACACTTTCTTGTGTATATGCAGCTTTGATCATTTTAATTTGAGCCTCATTGATGTACGTAGTCATTTATTTCTCGAATTGTAAATATGTTTTCTGTGGTTACTATTTTTGAAAAACACATTAAACGTGTATCCTCCTCTTCTGTTCCTCTTCTGTTCTCAAAATGATTGACGAAAAGTTAGATCGTCACAGTTGGAAGTCCTTGTATCTTCACCATCCCTATATCATGTGATTGATGGTCGAGTGGTTAAGGCAAAACCGAATTTGTCAAACGTTTTATCGAACATAAATTACACTTGTTCGATCGTCCACGCCAACGTATCGTGTGGTGAGATAAGGAGGGAAAAAGGAAGATAAAAAGGACACTCTGGAAAGACAGCACACATGTACCTTTGGATCTTATGGAAGGACGAAAACTCACTTTAGTTCTATACAACCGATGAATGGAACTCCATCGTTGGTACAAACAACGGATAGATCATTTTACCTCCGAATCTTAATCTCAACGAGATATCACAGTTACAACAAAAATTACAATCGTTGATGGATCGAACCGATTTGTCAGAAACAGAAAAATCACAACGTTACTTACACCAGAAAGCTTTAGACGGAACAGCTAAACCTACTCTAAGAGATTTCATGTAAGATTGCAGCTTCCTTGCTGACACCATCACCTAGTCCCAAACGAGGAGAAATGAAAGCTTGGGTCAAAAAGATGATGTCGACACCTTCTTCAGCAGAAGAATAAAAGACAGAAGGGAAAAAAGACAACAAGTCACCACTTCACAACCGACTCCGTCGGACACGTCAAGCCTCGTCCGAATCAATACCACACGAATCTAAGAGCAGTATCGAACAGTGGGTCACTTATTGAGGAGCAGCAGCAGCAAGCACAGTTAACCCCATCATGGAGACACTTTTAACCAGCATTTACTACAATCCTGCACATGCTGCTGGTTACGGAGGAGTACAAAATTTTTGTATGGTGCTGCTAAAACAAAACTTAAAAGTGTACGATTGCCAGATGTGCGACAATGGTTACAAAAACGATCGACGAACACGTTACACAAAGCCATTCGACAAAATTTTTCCAGAAGTCAAACCCAAGTTGCAGGCATCGATCATCAGTGGCAAGCAACTTAAGCTGGTGTCTCTCATTTGGCGGCGTACAATCAGGGTTACAAATATTTGTTTTGAGTCATTGACGTGTTTTCAAAATCAGGGTAGTACCTTGGATTTCTAAAACAAGTTCATAGTGCGAGCTTTAAAACTGGTTTTGAAATAAAGTGGTCGTCACCCTCTCCGATGGCAAACAAACCGAATTTCTGAACCAAACTTTTCAAAAAGAATTGAAACAATGACACATTCAATTTTTCACCACTGAAAATCATGAAACGAAATACAGTGTCGTGGAACGTTTTCAAAGAACCTTAAAAGAACTCATGTGGAAATGTTTTACACATCAACACACTCTCAAGTACATCAATGTGTTGCCACTTCTTGTCAAAGCTTACAATCAATCGTACCATCGAAGAATCGGATGTGCACCCGAAGAAGTGACATCTGAAAACGAAGTGATGGTGTTTGATCAATTCTTTGGACGTCACTTACCAGCCCAAAGAAAGAAGTGGTGTTAAAGACTGAAGATTGGGTTCGCATTGGAAAAACAAAACGCACTTTTGACAAAGATTATTTACCTAACTGGACTACCGAATTATTTCGTGTCACTGGACGAGTGCGTTGACGTAATCATACTGTATATAAATTCAAAGACATGAACGGAGCAGTGTTAAAAGGAACATTTTACTTGCCCTAGTTATAACGAGTGTGCAAAAAAGAAGACGAAGTGTACGATATCTAAAACATTCTCGATCGAAGAACACGTAAAGTGGGGAAACGACGATTTGAAGAAGTGAAAGTGCGTTGGAAAGGATATCCACTCGTTTTGATTCATGGATTGCCGCTTCACAAGTCAACGACTATAGAATGAGGAAGAAGTAACCATCATGCCGTCAAACACAGAAGCTACCTCTCCTTCTCAGAGTTCCTCTCTTGAAGAACTACAAAAACGACCTCTGTGGGTGTGGTGTGAAGAACGTGTTCCTAAAACTCAAATCGTCTTTTTATGCCAAATCTGTGTGGTGTATTGTGTCATTGGGGCAGCAAATACCAATTTGAGTTTGCAACAAGGAGGCAAACAATTGTACACAATTTTACTCAGCTGTTGTATTGGTTATCTTCTTCCCAGTCCTTCCTAGAAATATACTACGGATAGTAATAACAACGGTAGCCTTGCGGCCAACGCCAGTAACCATTCTTTCAGTCACAACAACAGCAGCCATCTTTTGGAACATTTGGAAAATCATTCTCCTTTGACATCGAGTGACTCCTCGGAAAGAAGAACCATCGAACTATGAATAACCAATTTTATTTCACATTACGAAGTGACAGTTTTATGGATATGTTTTCCAACAATACCTTATGTTGTTTCACAGCCAAATTACCTCAAACCGTACAATTGGATCACGAAGCTCATTGGGAAGTCGCTTTGGTAGAAATCATTCATCATACGCAGGGCCTCAGTATCAACGAAGGTTAAAACACTTTCGTCGTTGATATCCTGAACGAACAAGTTCAAGAACACTTTATAAAAAAATTATCCTGTCTATTACGAATCCAAAAAAACATCACTCATGAATCCTCCGTTGAATAAGTATACATTACGAATTCCTGTTGGGTATTATTTTAATGCTCAACATCTGGTCGAAACGATTGCGGCTATTTTCAACGAACAGTTTGGCAAAGACCTGGAGAAAGCTCGCAAAAGTGTACTGATCGAGTGCCCTAAAATTGCTCATCGTCTTAAAATGCATTTTGCGGACGGCAGAATAATGTCCATTACTTTTTGTCTCGGTTTGTTTTCTATTCCGGGTGGATACACTGCTCTGGCTCCTATGAAAGGCGTTTGCAGCAACGATCGTTTCTATAAGTATTTTCGCTACCTGTAGAATTAAACGAAGGACTGAATTTATTGTTTGTGTACTCGGATGTGGTCGAGTGCAACTTGGTGGGAAACACAGACGCTCCGTTACTGAGAGTCATTACTTTCCTTTCTGCCATCACTGCTTACGAGGAAGGTGGAAACACGTATCACATTCACAGTGGATTTGAACATCCTCATTATCTTCCTGTCAGTAAATCGTATTTTCACAGTGTCAACATTAGTATAAAAGGAGATCTTGGACAAAATATTCTACTCTCAAAAGGAAAGGTCACGGTGAAACAACATTTTCGAAAACGATTCTCCAGAGAATTGTAACAGATGTATTCTGTGTAAAAAGGAGTCGCTCGACAACGAGGACATGGTTAGGAGATATGTTAAAATCAGCTTTTCGTACTGTAGCACATATTTTAAAACCGATGGTGACTTGAGGAATGCATGCTTTAAAAGATGCCGCTTTGATGCAAGGAAAAGAATGTCTTTAAAACATTCACATCGACAAAAAAAAAAAATCCTAAAAAGCCTTCATGAGAGTATGGAAAAATACGTTGCTTCAAACTGTAAAAGACCTTTTAGGTCGCCGAGATAACCCTAAAAATTCGCTTCACACTTCTTGCCAAGGCATTACTTCTTCCTCAACGCCACAGCAAGGACTTGACAGAAAGAGACGTCGAAATCCCTTCAGATCTCACAAACACGTTCAGAAAAAGAATAAGAAAACAAGAACAGGAGTGGTCAGAGAATTGGAGGTGTTTGATTACTAACTGCAAAAAAATAAAAGGATGCACCGAGATTCTTGCGAATGTTCCAAGTCAGAACTCGATCTGTTTGCCATGCCACCCACGATGATGACGATGCGAGAATGCGAATGGGTAGAATTTCATCCTGTGTCATCTTTGACTACCTCAGCCCCTATCGAATTTAGAATCAAATGGCAAACCAAAGATTATATCGATCTGAACAGCAGTTACTTGTACCTGAAAGTCAAAGTTCTCAAAGTGGACAATAGCAATCCAGGGGTAGATACCAGAGTAGCTCCCGTCACTAATTTCATGCGGTCGTTGTTCAGCGAAGTGGATTCGTACTTGAATAACAAACTAATCAGCAGCAGCATGGATATTTACCCTTACCGAGCGTACCTGGAAAATCTCTTAACGTATGGAAAAGAAGCCAAAAGCACACATCTGGATGCTTCCGTGATATGGAAACCTGATACCTTAGATGTCTTCAACTACACCGAGTTGACAGAAGCGGACGATTCTCACAATGTTGGATTAGATTTAACGACCGCCGAAAGAAAATCAAACAAGGATGCAGTTTAGAGCTTATGGATCGCTTGCATTTAGACATGTGGTTGCAAGACAAGTATATGTTGAATTGAGTGGATGTACGACTGAGACTGAATCGATGTAGTTCCGTGTTCCATTTGATGGCTAATGCTAACGAGTAAAAAAAAAATCGAAGAAGCCTGACTTTACGTGCGCCGTGTGGAAGGTTTACCTAAAGTGGGAAACGGCAGCAGTTAAACTTTGAGCAGAACAGCAGCCATTTATCCGATACGACGAGTGGAAGTCAAAATCTTCACCACTGCCTCTGGACTCCGATCCAAGATCGAAGATAATGTTTTCCAGGCACAACTACCCAAACGCTTGCTCATTGGAATCGTCAACAATGCGGTCCTGAACTGAGCCATCGATCACAATCGTTTCGAGTTTCAACACATCAACGTGTCCAAGACAGAAGTTACTCGTGATGGCCAGACTTTGTGTACAAGGCATGCATTTTCAACCCAGCTTTGCCTTGAAAAAATTACTTGGATCTTACTTGACACTGTCTGAAGCCACATGACAGTTAGGAATCAAACGCAGCCATGGTATTTCGTACGACGATTATGCAGGAGGATATACTCTGTGGGGATTTTGATTTTACTCCAGACCAAGGTAGCAACGAGGGATATTTCCACCCTATAAAATCTGGCCAGCTTCGTGTGGAACTTCAGTTTGCAATAGCTCTGGCAAACACATTGAACGTAATCTTGTATGCAGAATTTGACAATACTCTGGAAATCAACAGTTTGAGAGAAGTGATTCTAGATTATTAGAAGAATAGATGGAACACGAAGAACCTATTGAGATAGGCGATGAGGATGGGGTTTTTTTTATCTAGAAGAAAAAGACAAAAATACAGTCATGATGTCAAGATGGCCAGAACAAGAACAACATTTAGTCTCCTGCTTTTCTATTGGCTGAAAGAATCACATACCTACCCAGAGAACATTGTTATGTCAAATCTATCATCCAATCAGAAACAACACGAAAAAATTCTTGATGATGAGTTTAGAAGAAAAGCTGGAAAAGTATCTGGAAGAAGCATGGACTCTCATCTCCGAAGAAACGATTTTGATAAAGTGGTATAAAGACTAGCGGGACCATTCCTTTCCTCCACTGACTTCTCTGGAGACGAAACGCATCGAAGCTGTCTTGCAACAGAGTACGGAAACCACCCGTTGTTCATCAACTTACTTGACAGAACTTTCAAGGAAAAAGTCAGGTGTGAATTGATGACTTATCATTACTTGTGAAAAACAAAGAAAAAATGGATACCTGGGAACATCAATACCTGCTGACTCACAGTTAGACACAAATTCTCGGAATCGTGTGGTGTGTGCTAAAAATGAACTTCCCCATCGAAAACGTAGAGAAGTTCAAGCCTTTGTCATCAACACAGACGACAGTCATCGTCCATGAACCTATTTGGTAGCCGTCTACTTTTCCAACGATCACAGTGTGAACTATTTTGATTCTTATGGATTACCTCCTCTGGAAGACGACATCATGGCCTTTATTTCGATAATGTGAGATTACAAGGATCAGATTCCAGGGTGTGTCGACAATATTGGGGGTATATTCTTCATCAACGCAGTCTTGGATTTACCTTAGATCTTTTAGTGATTTGTTTTGATCATTTGTACTCTAGAAAGATGATAAAATACCAAGACGGTCTTGTGAACATTATGGATATATCTTTTCTTTAGCTCAGAAGCCAAGTGTGTATCGATGGCAAAATGACAGTGCCTTAGATCATTGGAAGTCAAGTTTGACATCACAACGTTGTTCATATTTAAAACTTTGTCAGTTTTGTATTCCTGTTTGAGTTAGAGAAGCTTCTTATTGTCATTAAACATGTTAGATTTTGAAACAAATTTTTTTGATTTTTTTATTTGTTGAAAAACTTGTATTTAATGCTCTTTCACAATTCTGTCTATCGATCTTGGTCATGTTTTCTTTCATGTCTGCGTTCTGAATTGGAGGGATGTTTTCCTTCACGCGCGTGCTTTTTCCACGTAAAGGGGCGCGTTCGCCAGATTTGAAGTCCATCCTTGCTTCTGTATGATAGTGTGTGTATATTTCATCCCCTTCTTTTACATCATACCACCCTTATGTGATAGTAGGTTTGTGTGTATGTAAGTATAATGTTTGCAAAACAATCCTACCTATTTCATTGGTTAGTAAGTGTAGGAGGTCTTGATCACTCCCACAGCGTGTTGGATAGTAATCAAAAAGTAGGATTTCGACAGTAATCAAGAAGTGGGTTTTGGATGGTATTCAAAAAGTGGGTGTTGGATAGTATAGGTGGTGTGTTGGATAGTATGTTTGTGTGATTTCATCCCCTTCTTTTACAATATACCCTTTACGTCCGATAGTAGGTGTGGGGTTTTTAGACACAACACAAGGCGTTTTGGATAGTGTGTATGGGGTGTTGGATAGTAACCAAAAAGTGGGTGTTGGATAGTGCTCAAAAGTGGGTGCTAGATAGCATATCAAAACGTGGGTGTTGGATAATAATCAAAAAGTGGGTGTTGGATGGTATCTTTGTGTGATTTCATCCCCTTCTTTCACATCATAGCCTTTACATCTGATAGTAGGTGTGGGATTTTCAGACACTACACAAGGCGTCTTGGATAGTACGTATGGGGTGTTGGATAGCAGATAACTAAGTAATTGGATAGTGGCTAACTAAGTATTGGATAGTAGATAACTAAGTACTTGGATAGTAGATAACTATTCCCATGTTAAATTCTCGTAGACTCCCATACACTTTCCCATGTTAAAGTCTCGTAGACCCTCATATATACTTTCCACTTTTTTACCCATGTTAAATTCCCGCAGAACCCCTATAAATGTTGGATTGTAATGAACAAGCGGTTGCTGGATAATCTATAAAAAAGTGGGCATTGGATAGTAATCAAAATGCGGATGCTGTATTGTAGAGGTGTGTGTTTGGATAGTAATCAAAAAGCGGGTGCTGGATTGTCTATGTGATGTGTTTGGATAGTAATCAAAAAGCGGGTGCCGGATTGTATATGTGGTGTGTTTGGATAGTAATAAAAAAAATTAACATTACAGCTCTATAAATTTTTCAACATAGAAACGGACTATAATAATCCCAAAGTTAACATTACATCTCCCGTATAGCTCTATAAACTTTCACTCTATAAACAGAATAAAAATGTAAACCTACATGCTAATGTTAATTCCCGTATGGCTCTATAACTTTGGCTCTATATCGTCATATTTTGAGGTGAACTCGAACAATGTTACCATGTAACCCCAATTGAGGTTAGCCATTTCTAACAATGTTACAATGTACCCAGTTAATCATATGGACCGTTTTAACATATGATTTCCCGTTTGGTTCTATAGGGTCTCACGCATGTTAACCTATGGGCTAATGTTAATTCCCATATGGCTCGTAATATCCTCATGCTACTACTGGCGATACGTCAATTATCCTACTGTAGTTAATAAAAAATCGGCATGCAAATTTCAGTTGAGCCTTTACTCGAGGTTGAAACGTTTTATGTTTATGAAAGCGGAAACTATCAGGTGTGTGTGTGTGTGATATTCAGTAGAAGGAGGGTGTATGTGGGATTACGGCATGATCTTCAACTTCAGCTTTAGGTCCCCAAGTTCGGGCAATCAAATAAATAACACCGCCAACATGACAAGCAACCACTTATAATATACAAACTATATGCTGAAGACCAGAGGATCAAAGCGCGACCTATGCATTCATTCATGACTATCTTTGGTGGCCAGTCAAAGGTATGGACGACCTTGGTAACAAAAATAAAAATAAACATGCACAGCAATTAAGCAGTATGTAAATGAACGAGACATGAGACTGTAAACAAAATTATTATTAGATAACTCTTCCGTTATCGGAAATGATGACATGCACGATCTGGTCTATAGCATGTATTGGATATGACGCCCTAGCTGCAGTCAGACATTATCTATCTGTCTGTCTATCTATCTATCTGTCTGTTTGTCTATCTTTTGTGGATATTAACGTACTGTTTAGTTTTGCATATGTGATGGGAAATTGAATACGGCCAATTATTTTTTAAATAATTATCTTTTTCGATTTTAAAAAATCATATAATGTCCATTAAAAGTACAAAGTCGTGGACTAAAATTCTTTCTTATACCGATGATGATGACGATGATGATGACGATGATGATGACGATGATGATTGTTATTATTATTATTATTATTATTATTATTATTCCTCTCTTCCACCGCTTCGTGATGGTATTTCTGGAATGTTCTCCTCAGATGGGACAATTTCTTGTGGGTTTATATCTCAAGGACACCTCAGCGTTATTACTGTTCCGTGGAGCGCCTCTCTCTATAGTAGGTCAGGTTTTAGCCCAGTTCCAAGATTGTGGGGTATTTACTCCTAGTGCACCTGGTCCATGCAATTGATCTATCGCCACGGATACTCATTAGCCTAGCACATCATATTCAGTCTGAGTATAGTATGTTGACACTTTTCCCATGTGAATTAGTATTATTTTTTTTTTACTGAATACTGCCAATTTCATGAAAAATAGTTGAACATGTTGAATTTATGACGATTTGAATTTGTATGCGATATATAGCGGAAGTTGAATTTTTGACGGACATTGGGACTGAATGTCTGACAAGCTGCCAGTGCGCCTGTTCATCACGTGATGCTCACACCTTTACGAGCGATGCATATGTATAGGCACGTGTTAGGGTGTGAGTGTCATATACGTTAAATTGACGTCCATCTTTGAAAATTGAAGGATGAAAAGATGGAAAACGCTTTCATCTTCCATTCATCTGTAAAAATGGTAATATAAGAAATAGCAAGGTTTCATCTCTCATCGTTTCATCTGTGAACATTTAAAGATGTAAGATGGAAAGGTAGAAGTTATTGCTATCGTCCATATTTTCAATAACGCCAAAACCACTCAGTACATAAATGTGAAATTTTCTGGACATGTTTGTATGAATATGTAGATGAAGTGATTATCTTTTCAGGTCATAATAAAATTGTCTAATTTAAAACAATTTAGGCTTGGACTTATTTTGTAGTAGGGGCATATGTCCTACTATATTTTAGAAATACAGATCTTTCTTATTATTATAATGAACGTTTTGTTGTTATTTCTGATTCTATTCTGAAAACGTTTTTAGAAAATGTTGACTCATGTACAAAAATAGAAACAAATGTTAAAGCAGTCTGAAAATCTAACCAGTTTATCTACATGCGCATATTAAAATGTCTTCCAAATTTCATGACTGTGGATCAAAACGGTTTGTGTTATTTTCCAGAAATAGATTCGGGATCGTCGGACTGAAGTACAGCATCAAAGCAATATACACCCTTTTGCTATTGCAGTAGGGGCATAACAAAATGAAGTAGCAATTTTGTGTGCCATACTTTGATTCGGTGCAAAAATGCATAGTTAGAAAGAAAAATTACCACCAGCATATCTCAGGGGCTTGCATGTTACCGTATTATGTTAATGTATCTAACTATGAGCCATTTTATTTTACTGTCCCATTTCAGTATTGTTAGCCAAATCAAGACTAGCTGCTTGTTGTTATATATGATGTATAGTTAGCTTATTGCACTTTATAATGCATGCTTGTTTTATGCTGTCATAATAATCAAAGTATAACAATACCCAATACACAGAATGTGCAAATCACCACAGGTGTGTAATACTAGCTAATGAGGGTCTTCGTATCATCATCTAATCTATTAATAGCCGTGCCTACACATGTCAAACGTAGGAGCTAATAAAAGGCAGTGGTAAATCGGGGCCGCTGGAATAATAGGCGGCAGTGATTGATAACAGCAAGTTCTGACAAGATAATGGGACTTGGGAAGATATGCGCAGCTATTTTAGTGGTCATTCTCCTGAAACTGGATAGCGGTTTATCTGACTATCCTGTGCGCCGACCAAGTAAGTAAATTAAAAATGTTTTACTTCTTTTTTGCAAGTCACCGAATAGTACATGCTTATATAGGAGTATGTATGTATGTATGTATGTATGTATGTATGTATGTATGTATGTATGTATGTATGTATGTATGTATGTATGTATGTATGTATGTATGTATAAGGTATAACACATCAACACAATCCTGGCTATAAAATGGCAAGTAAACTTTAGGCAGATTTTAATTTTTTATAGCAAAAATCTGGCTAAAATCTTGGGCAAACAGGTGCCGCTATTGGTTGTCTCTTTTACACTTCATACAGGAGGCCTGTTCTACATCCCCGAGTCCCAAGGTGGAACATACCAACACATGGAAACAGAGACGTATTTGGCATACGTTTCGTCTTAACGATTGGATAATAATAATAATAATAATAATAATAATAATAATAATAATAATAATAATAATAATCAACAGATAGACTGAGGTTATCACTACATTCCTGTCATTTTCTTCGCAAAGCGTGGGGATACAAATGAAGTAAATCAAGATTCATCATTAGAATGTGGTAACAACCTCGATTCTTTCTCAGCAAACACGCTGTTTACGAGCCAGCATATAAATATTTTGTGTTAATTTTTTTTCTAATTCCCCACCCCTTGGGTTGCAATTCTTTGATATAAATATTCTTTGTGTTTGTTCTGAGCAGAGATTGAAATAAATGGTTGAAGCTAACTTTAATGTAATGGCTCGTAATGTAAGGTGTACTTTTAATAATTCTATCGTAAAATAATTTTTTAAAGTTTCAAATGAACCCGCTATTGAACAAATTTATTGAATGGACCTATACCATACAAATCTTCAACAAAAGTTCTAATGGACCGATCATCAAACAAAATCATTTAATGGATTCATAACAGGTGAACATATAACACAACCATGGACAACGTAGCATTGACTTGTATATGTTTACATATTCTAACTGTACACGGTACCGTTAAAAAATAAAAGATCTGTTTTTGAACGTGTTTTGTTGTTGGTATTGTTACACTGTTCGAGCAAGTGTTGCATCAGTAGTATTGTAACTCTGTTTTAGAACATGTTTCATTACTGGTATAGCCACCCTGTTTTAGAACATGTTTCATTACTGGTATAGCTAACCTGTTTTAGAACATGTTTCATTACTGGTATAGCCACCCTGTTTTAGAACATGTTTCATTACTGGTATAGCCACCCTGTTTTAGAACGTGTTTCATTACTGGTATATCCACACTGTTTTAGAACGTGTTTCATTACTGGTATAGCCACCCTGTTTTAGAACATGTTTCATTACTGGTATAGCCACCCTGTTTTAGAACGTGTTTCATTACTGGTATAGCCACCCTGTTTTAGAACGTGTTTCATTACTGGTATATCCACCCTGTTTTAGAACGTGTTTCATTACTGGTATATCCACCCTGTTTTAGAACGTGTTTCATTACTGGTATAGCCACCCTGTTTTAGAACATGTTTCATTACTGGTATAGCCACCCTGTTTTAGAACGTGTTTCATTACTGGTATATCCACACTGTTTTAGAACGTGTTTCATTACTGGTATAGCCACCCTGTTTTAGAACATGTTTCATTACTGGTATAGCCACCCTGTTTTAGAACGTGTTTCATTACTGGTATAGCCACCCTGTTTTAGAACGTGTTTCATTACTGGTATATCCACCCTGTTTTAGAACGTGTTTCATTACTGGTATATCCACCCTGTTTTAGAACGTGTTTCATTACTGGTATAGCCACCCTGTTTTAGAACATGTTTCATTACTGGTATATCCACCCTGTTTTAGAACGTGTTTCATTACTGGTATATCCACCCTGTTTTAGAACGTGTTTCATTACTGGTATATCCACCCTGTTTTAGAACGTGTATCATTACTGTTATAGCCACCCTGTTTTAGAACGTGTTTCATTACTGGTATAGCCACCCTGTTTTAGAACATGTTTCATTACTGGTATATCCACCCTGTTTTAGAACGTGTTTCATTACTGGTATAGCCACCCTGTTTTAGAACATGTTTCATTACTGGTATATCCACCCTGTTTTAGAACGTGTTTCATTACTGGTATAGCTAACCTGTTTTAGAACATGTTTCATTACTGGCATTGTTATGCTGATTTAGAACAAGTTTCATTACTGGTATTGTCAAGCTGTTTTAGAACATGTTTCATTACTGGTATTGTCTAGCTGTTTTAGAACATGTTTCATTACTGGCATTGTTATGCTGATTTAGAACAAGTTTCATTACTGTTATTGTCAAGCTGTTTTAGAACATGTTTCATTACTGGTATTGTCAAGCTGTTTTGGAACATGTTTCATTACTGGCATTGTTATGCTGATTTAGAACAAGTTTTATTACTGGTAGTGTCAAGCTGTTTTAGAACATGTTTCATTACTGGTATTGTCAAGCTGTTTTAGAACATGTTTCATTACTGGTATTGTCAAGCTGTTTAGGAACATGTTTCATTACTGGCATTGTTATGCTGATTTAGAACAAGTTTCATTACTGGTAGTGTCAAGCTGTTTAAGAACGCGTTTCATTGCTGGTATTGTCAAGCTGCTTTAGAACGGGTTTCATTACTAATATTGTCAAGCTGTTTTAGAACATATTACAGTGCTGGTATTGTTATGGTGTTTGAAAATGTGTTGCTTTCGTGTTGCATTAGCTGTACTGTTACGTTGTTTGAAAACATATTTCATTACTGATATTGTTACGCTATTTACGAACGTGTTTCGTTTCTTTTATTGTTACGCTGTTTTAGAAGGTGTTATATTGCTGGTATTGTTCCGCTGTTTGAAAATTTGTTTCATTACTGGTATTGTTATGCTGTTTCAGAATCTGTTTCACTACTGGTATTGTTTCGCTCTTTTAGAGGACGTGTTTCATTACTGATATTATTACCTTGTTTGAGAACATGTTGGATTAGCGTTATTGTTACGCTGTTTTAGAGCGTGTTTCATTACTAATATTGTTACGCTGTTTGAGAACATATTTCATGACTGATATTATTAAGCTGTTTGAGAACATGTTTCATTACTGATATTATTATGCTGTTTGAGGACATGTTTCATTATTGATATTATTAAGCTGTTTGAGAATATGTTTCATTACTGATATTACTATGCTGTTTGAGAACATGTTTCATTACTGATATTATTAAGCTGCTTGAGAACATGTTTCATTACTGACATTATTATGCTGTTTGAGAACATGTTTCATTACTGTTATTACTATGCTGTTTGAGAACATGTTTCATTACTGATATTATTATGCTGTTTGAGAACATGTTTCATTACTGATATTATTATGCTGCTTTTTCATTACTGATATTATTAAGCTGTTTGAGAACATGTTTCATTACTGATATTTATTATACTGTTTGAGAACATGTTTTATATCTGATATTATTATGCTGTTTGAGAACATATTTCATGATTGATATTGTTTTGCTGTTTGAGAACGTGTGTCATTACTGATATTATTAAGTTGTTTGAGAACGTGTTTCATTACTGATATTGTTATGCTGTTTGAGAACATGTTGCATTACTGATATTGTTACGATGCTTGAGAATGTGATGCATTAGCGGTATTGTTACGTTGTTTGAGAACGTGTCTCTCTGCTTGCATTGCTACTCTGTTTTTGGAACGTGTTTCATTACTGGTATTGATACTCTGTTTGAGAATGTGTTTCATTACTGGTATTGATACGCTGTTTGAGAATGTGTTTCATTACTGGTATTGATACGCTGTTTGAGAATGTGTTTCATTACAGGTATTGATACGCTGTTTGAGAATGTGTTTCATTACTGGTATTGATATGCTGTTTGAGAATGTGTTTCATTACTGGTATTCTTTTGCTGTTGGAGAACTTGATTCATAACTGGTATTGTTACGCTGTTTGAGAACGTGTTGCATTAGCAGTGTTAGTGGTTGTACTACTAGTGTTGTTGCGCTATTTGAGAACGTGTTTCATTTAGCAGTGTTGTTGCGCCTATGTTTCTTTTTGATATCTCTAAATAAATTTAGATATCATCTTATTATTGAACGCCATGTTTTGTTAAAAGTAGATGCATTTACCGTAAACGTTGGTTTTATAGGAATAGTGCTACTTGTAAATCTCAATTCAGAGTCGTATTTGTAATCCAAGGGTCATGGGTTTTATTCCGACCCAGCTAGCCTGGGTCGGTTGCATCAACGTGTCCTTGGGAAAGACATTTAGCTCCCATTTCCTCTGCGCGATATAGCCAAAATGTGTTAAAAGTGCCGTCAAAAGCAAGCAAGCAAGCAACTAATCGTACTCTTGTTCTCTTTGATCGTGTCAAAGCAAGTAATACGATTACATAATTAAAATAATTACTCATCAATCTGTAATGATTCTTTCCTGAATTGTTTTTTTAACCAATGGTAAATTAACATCCTTTTGATATACCATACTCTTAACAAAACACAGAAGCTTTGTTCTACCTAATGAAGATTTCACTGTAATTTTTAAAGTTCATTATACATTCAATGTGCGTATATAAATCTGTATAATTTTATTTCTGTCATTTAAAATGCATTTCATATGTCATTCAAACACATTATTATCTTCCACAAAGAGAGGCGATGAATGAATTTATTGTACATAAAGAAAAAGCGATGCAAATGCTGTAATTGAAAATGTAAATTAATTTCTCGAGTGATCGATTGGTTGCGTTTCAATAACGAAAGCTATAAAAAATAGGACATTTGAAGACAAAGATTGTTTAAGATCTATATCTAGTATGTGTGATTGATAGGTTGTTATAACAGAGAATTGTGATTTATTACTGAACGTTAAGATAATCAGTCTCATACAAAAACACTTTCTATATACACTAGTACGCGGACATGTTTAAAAGTATACAGGTGTCCTATTTAATTATGAGTTCCGGAAATGATAAGTAAGGAGACAAAGCACTACAAGGACTGCGAATGAAGCTATATAAAATAACTCTGGTGTTGCTTTTAATAATTCTTTACCCAAGAGCATGATAAAGCATGACTTTCCACGCATTTTTGATAAAGCATGAATTTCCACGCATTTCCAAAGATATAAGTAAGACCCAACAGCAGTAATACAGGTAAAGTTACAAATTGACATCAAAGATGAACTGTCATTAACATGTCTGTTACGATGATTAGAATGAGGTGAGTGATTGTCTCTGGATTGGTCCAAAACATGAACTCATCAGATCCTAATTTTGAAAATAAAATTTGTAGGGAGTATAAAGGGGTGGGATAGATCAGGTTGAAAGGAGGCCTACCGACCCAACGACAAAAAGATAGATGGACTGATGGATATATGATTTGGATGGATGTGTGTGAATCAGATTTCGGACTCTACATTTATTCAAAATATATTTCTTCTCCTACTGGTTTCTTGAAGAATACATGTAAAGAGTACCGTTCTTAGCATTTATGATTAAAAATACATTCTCGTTTCTTTTTAGTCGCCTAAAATATCTGGTTTATCCAAGTGCTAAAAATGTAAAATTAATTAGGGACTAGTCGCGTGGCAAACAAAATTAGAGTAACATCGATAGCTTATCATCACAGACAATTAATCACCAAACCTTTTTTTATTGCTTAACCTGCCCTCTAGCTCTCACCACTCCCACCCCTACTAACTCCCGTGGCCGTGATCCAGGAGTCTTAACTCATAATCCGTCACACGTGTCTTCATGTCGCGACTGTTTATTAGAAATTTGGTCTAAAATATTTTGTAAAAATGTCACTGTAATTGAAATTGTTGTACATATGACCTTTGACCCCTTCCTATAGACTAGGCCCGCCGAGGGGGGGGGGGGGGGGCAATTGCCCAGCGGCCAGGCGATTTCTAGGGCCTGCCGTCAACTCAGTTATAGAAAATAAATTAATCTTTGCAGTAAATACTAAAATTTGTTCCTGGCAAGAGTCTAAGTAATGGTAGATTACTATAGGTTTTATATGTAAAACTGTACACAGGTTTTTATATAAAACATATTGAACTAGTTTTGGGGCCCATGACTGCTCTGCACAGGGGCTCGGAATTCTTTCGGCGGGCCTGCTAGGGACTACTGGTGAGGGAGCTATAAATAAAATTCCCCTCTTACACATGGTGACAATATTGATAAGTGAAATATAAAGCGTGTTTAAATTCAACCCAGCGTTGAAGAAAAGAAATGCTCACGGACAGACGAACAAACAGATGGACAGGGTATCATAGTTAATCTCATTATATACTCATCTGATATAGTTTCCCATGTGAGAAACTCATGTGATATAGTTTCCCATGTGAGAAACTCATGTGGGATTTTGCCTATTCCACCTGACATCTTGGCCTCACAAAAAGATGCCCGCATATTGAAATCTCTCAACCATTATGAATTTGCCATACTGTTCGATACAGGAATGGGAGAAAAACAATGAACCATATGTTTTGGCGTTGGTTATGTAGATCCCACTCTTGGATGAGAATGTTAAGGTCAGGAACTTGGCAAAGCATCGTTTATGCCTCAATATTCTGATCCTAGGACGAGATTCCCTTATCACAGTGGAGGCGCGAGGGTTCGAGGCGCCCGGGGGCAATGTTCTTTAGTGGCACCACTTCTTTGCCACAGAGAACAGTTTTTATGTCAATTGCCAACTTCCAACACCCGTCCTCCCATCTACGCCCCGGTTACAGCTATAGAAAAAAGGCTCCTGACGACACCCCCTAGCCCGACTCCCGGGGGCAATTGCCCCCTCCCAACCCCAACCCCCGTCCCGCAGCAGCTGTCCCACACAAACGCATACGGTCATTATTTTAATCTCTGACTCTAAAACGTGTGGATGATAAGATGTTCTGTATTGAAAAGCTGTTATTATCCTAACCCTGTCAGGAAAAAAAGACACACACATACACCATTAGACTGAAGGTTAAATGGCAACTAAATGTCCTTTGTTGATATTTTAAAAATTACGCGGAATAATTATGCATTATGAAGTTCGGAGCATAGAAATACTCAACTAATTGAAAATGTGCGCAATGAATTCCTCAGGAACATAACCAAATTTAGAAAAAGTACATCTATTTATATGCAGCATTCAGAACATGGTAGAAAGTCAATCAATGTTTACATTAACTCTCGTATGGTTGGATTCTGGATCTCAATTATAAAAAAAAAAATCATAAAAATTACAGAACATACAGTAATTTATCACGAATCGAAAATCGATCATAATTACAAATGGATTGAATGCTTTAAAATATTTTACTTTTTTGGGAAGAATCGATTTCTTTCATCAGGACTCTATAAATAATCGATTTAGCACAGAAGTTAGTCTATACCATAGGTACAGAAGTTACAATTGTCTATACCATAAACGACCTGTATCTTTAAGAATGGAAAGCAAAAGTCGCAACTTCATCCAAAGGTAGGCATTATGTCCTTTTTATAAACACGACCTGAATTTTTAAAATTACTTATTATCTCTGCATCAAAACACATTTACCTCTGCCCAAATATAGAGCGAATAAGCACAGACTTCCAACAGAGACATGGTGTTATGAAAATATACCTCATCAAGACAGGATGTGTCATCTTCGTCAGAAAAAAACGAAATTTAAATTGATGATGAATACTACTATAGTTAATCTGTCGATCCTTTACAAGTGAAAGATCTCAACTTTTGAAACCTTTATTATATTAGATTAAATATGGTGTGATTTAAACAACTCCTTTTGACGAGAAATATTTCCACACTGGGAAAATTATAAAAGTCGTGAAAATTATAATGAAGAAATTTGCATAATTGATATTACAGTAATAGCGATATCGCACGGGTTTAGAAACACGATGTTTTTCTGTACAGGCCAGTTATTGAGTTGATCTTGTTAACAGTCACTTAGATAGACTTTCTATCATACGTAACTACCTACCTACCCACCCCCATATATATATATTTATATATATATATATATATATATATATATATATATATATATATATATATATATATATATATATATATACACACACATACACATATATATATTTGACTGTGTACCTGTGTACGCATATACAGAGTTGTGATGGCTGATGCTGGGTAGAAAACTGGCTTTAAAATTGACATTTAAATGTATTTTAACCTCATTAAAGAAACAACACTATATTATTTTAAAGATTACATAATATGTAATTGTTCTTCAGTGTGAATTTGCTACCTATCTGTGATAGTAATGTACTCTCCAACTGATAAACTAAAACAACTAAAATTCTGAATATGGATGTGAATAACGAATGATAAGTTTCCGTCTATTCTTGTTTCCAGTGATGGACGAGAGTAAGGAATGATACGTTTCCATCAAATATTGTTTCCAAATACTGCATACACACGTTTTTTGTTTGCATCCTTAAAGTCTGCTTAAAGTGCTTCGTATTCAACATATTCAAAAAACACAATTTGTCACAACTTATAAATTATTTGTTGTTCTTCTATGCTAAATGAGATTTGATGAAAAATAAAATATTTTTCTGGTCTTTTCAAACTTAGCAAAGTCGTTTAGGGTCAAAGCGGAAATTGCGTCCTACACGTAATACTTGGGTGTGCTTATTTTATCTAAAAGTAGTAGTGGCAGTTACATCATAGAACAGTGATTCTTCTGGTATGACCTATGACAAGGCAGATTGATTGAAACAATATATATATATATATATATATATATATATATATATATATATATATATATATATATATATATATATATATATATATATATATATATATATATATTCACTATGCATGAATACATTAGAATATATTAGCAATTATAAATACTCATTTATTTCCATATCGTGTTCAATAATGAATACTGCAGTGTCTGTAGATAACTTTTCCTGGTCGTTTAACCTATCTTCATCACATGACTTGATCCTGTCAATGTTATATTCTGAACGCGTACAACACTGACAATAAAATTCCAAATTAAACAGACAATTGTTTCCTGAAATTTGTAGATATCTGCTTTTGTAAAATCAATGCTGACTGCACACCTCGAAATGTCGTGATCATTACACTATGACGTTATAGAGATGATGCCAATTGTCGACTAAGTGTATCGTGGCGCTATGAACTTTAGGAGTTTTTTGTTTTTGTTGGGAGTTAAGTGCTTTTCTCAACAATACATCGAGGCAGCCGACCCGGGCTGTCCTGGGCAGATACTGAACCTGCAATCAACGCTCTACCAACTGAGCTAGCGCGGCTCAAGAGATTGGGCATTAAATGACATGGTAGGGACTTGTGTTTTTTGTAAATAATTGTAAAAAAAATGCTTTATAATTTTAATAATCACAATCACTCTTAAGTAAAATAAAATGATAAAATCAATGAATAGTATACGAGACCTGGGGATATCATTAGCAATTTACGACCGTTGCGGAAAACCGATGTGTCTCAGTAATTGTGTCATACTGAAAAAATTCACTCACCAACATACACTTTTCTGTGTGTGTTTGATAAGAGAAGTCTATGCTCTTCAACCTTTGAATTTGATCAATTTTTAAATGCTTGTTCAGCTTTTATTGAATGGACAATTGGTGACGTGGCACTTTTTTCCATACTTTGCTATGTAATAATTCTTTTTTCATGATGCATATTCAGCAAAGAGCAGCGCAAGACAACGCACTCCAGTACATACATTTTTAAGTGATTTTGGAATTTCTTGGACCTTTAGCTATATAAAATATATTATTGTTTAAAGCATTTAAATAGTCCAACATTTCATACTTTATGAAATCAGCACTATATTCAGTTGAATACAAATCTTGCTAACATTTATAACAAGGCTTAAAAACATGATACAACTCTAAATTGGATTACTTGTTTGGTGTTTTTCGGAACAGCAACATATAAAGGTTAAATAGAGCCGTGGCAATATAGTAAAGTGTCTGACTCAGGTACAAACCACTGTAGCCGACCCGGGCTGATTAGATGGCAGGAATTTAATGCTTCTGGTCACGAGTCCTGCAGGCTAAACACCGAACCCCTGGATTAAGACCGAGGCACTTTCAAATGTTATATCACATTGATTATGACTTCAGATTTAGTCTCAGCATCTTCCAGATGATTGGCAGATATCAGCCAGGAAAAAAGGCTTAATATTGCAGCCTCATACGGATTAATTTCCAAAGTACTCCCAGGTGGCGCTCTCACTTCTCTAGAATGTCACTGCCAGCCCAAGTTGATTTCTGCAACTTTCTCGCAGAAACGCCAGTTCTAGTCGTTACCTCGTTTTTGAAGGAATATGGAACAATTAATGGGAAATAAGATAATTCTAAGGCTCGAGCCATCAGATATACCGCTGTTATTTTTAAATCTTTAGCTTTATTTGTTACAGTTTAAAGTTCACTCGACTAACTAACTCAGCCCCGGCATAAAGTCTTCTTTTGCCTGCATAAGCACTGAAAACATTAGCTAAAAAAGGTTCGGCTAGCAGCAAGTCCTGGTAATGGAGGCAACCATATTGTACTAGGCAGGATGAGCTCCGTGATGATGTTCCAGCTGAGTGTTGAATTTCGTTTGCCTAGCGAGTGAGTTCCTATGCACCTCGAATACTTACCGTCGGCCTTGTTCCATCCTTTTTTTGGAGATGAACGCATGACTGCGTGGGTTTTGGCGCTGGTGCGCAAGAGCTAGGCGATATTAGCCGTTACTCGCGCCATGGGTTCGATTTCTGATTGGAACAAATTGTAAGACTCTAACCTGTTAGGTTATATTGGTGTACTTATATATAAGTTTTTTTCATATAATCATGTAATGTGGGATCCAGGAATAGGCGCTTTCCACTCTGTTTGATATATAGATGTCAGTTTATAATGATAATTTAATGTATATACCTTGCATTTCTCAATAGAAATCTAGTGGGTCTGTGCATATAGCTGAGTGTTAAATTCCGTTTGCCTAGCGAGCAAATTCTCATGCACCTCGAGTCTTTAGCTCGGCCTGTTTTCATCCATTTTTGGAGATGAGCGCATGGCCGTCTTGTTTTGGGCGCTGGTGCATGAGAGCTAGGCGATAATTGCCGTTGCTCACCCCCAGTCGGTTCGATTCCTGATCGGAACGAATTAACACACACACACACACACACACACACACACACACACACACACAAAAAACATATATATATATACACACACACACTTTGTTTTTCATGGATGTTACCCTTTTTTGTCTATATATATTATCCACTGCATATGAAATGGATGGGTGACTGGATGAAAAAAGTTCGAGGTGGGTGGTGGACTGAGTAAAAGCGAAGAAAGAGTAACAAAGCCGACATTTGGCCCAGGGAGGGCAGGGAAACATAATATTATTTGATTAGCTGAAAACTGATGAATCGATCGATAGGCCGATTTTGTTTGAAGTTATAAATAAGAGAGACAAGTAGGTCGAAGAAGAAGAAGTAGAAGAAACAATTTTATGCGCGTGCGAATAGGCGGCAAGAGTAAGATGCTTATATCCTTCAATATGAGCAGCATCGTTTTTTTAACACATTCAATTAAATTTTCTATTTCAGCTTGCCTGCTGCCATTCACAACTTGCAAAAAGAACCAAGTTGGAAACTATCAGTCATGCTTGGGATGTGATCATTTTATCCAGTGCACATCATATGGTAAGATGTACATGCAGCAATGCGCACCAGGGACCTTTTGGGACGACAGCCTGAGAGTCTGCACGCGGAACTCCTATACGTGTCCTCTGCCGAGATGTGCAATCTGTGCAGACGGAATGTTGAATGGTCCTCACCAGGCATGCGCACACTTGGGTTGTAACAAATTTGTTATGTGCTCTATTGGTCGTACTTACATTATGGAATGTCCAAAGGAACTTGAGTGGGACGAGAGTGTACCTGGTTGTGTCAAGCATTCGACAACATGCGTATCAACCCAATATCCCGTACCGATCCAGCTTAAATAGCCGAATGTGTTTCTGTGTAGAACATTTGTGCTTTGATCACTGACTTGCGGTTTTTAAAATATCACCGAGAACAAAATTGTAGCATATTTTTTTAAATAATGAGACGCATGTATCATTAATGTGAATGAAACCCGATTTGTATATTTCAATCATTCTATAATATCTCAGTGATGAGCAAATATCTTATTCAAATTATGTACAAAGTTAACAACATCTTAATACCTTTTGCAGAAGAAGAGGTAGTTTCCTACAGTTAACGATCATTTTGTACATCCCAGCTGTGAAAAAGTCGTTTCTCTTTGAACAGTTCGAAATTTGTACCATATATTGGAACATGCGCATTCAAATCAAACATCAGTTCTCCTTTCACGTTGTTGTTCAAACAACTGATATCGAAGTCATCTATATTGTAATACAAAGAGGGAATTCATGTTTAGCTTTTCCGAATGAGGTACAAAATGATCGTTGCGTCGGAGCTTTTCAATTTTTAAAAAAAATTAATGCTGTAACCAGGGTATATTAAAAGAAACAAATAGTTTCAAAAGCCAAAATGTATCAAGAAGCTATTCTGCAAATTTCAATTACCATTTATAATTCATAATTAAAGAGTATCAACAGGTCATCACCAAAACTTTTCACGAGTTGATTCTCTCTCTCTCTCTCTCTCTCTCTCTCTCTCTCTCTCTCTCTCTCTCTCTCTCTCTCTCTTGTGCTATTGCTATTTCTTGTTTTAAAAAATATCGACCAGGATGAAACAAAACTCTCACGCTCAGTGTGCCTAGAGATCCATACGCCTCACAATGGGTTACCTCCCTTAGGTAGGATAATCTTACGACGTCAACGCTCATTCGGAACATCCTCGTCTCTTTCTGATGCGAGTCGAATAACTCTGACTCTCTGAAAGAGACTCTGAGGTAATAGTAGTGATATTTCCCAAATTGACAAGTTTTTAGCGGATTAACATCCAGTTCGATGTACGAAGAACATATTCTTATAAAATGATAGGTATTGAAAATAACACTCGACGACGTTTCAATAATCAATAAAATACCTTGCACTTCTAATTTTTAATGTTATTCCTGCAGCTTTGTAATGAAAAAAAAATGAATAAATAATGCGGTTTAAGTATCCTGAAACTATTGCTTATACTGCTGTTGGCAATGACACATCAACTAGTAATTGTAACGTCAATGAAGTTATTGTGACGTTTTAAGAACCAGGGGCTTGACGGCAGTTCAAAATGGACATTATTTGCACCCCATTGTTTTCTAGCATGCGACGGAAAAGGCCGAGGACGTTCCGATTGGGTCAAACTCTAGCTTTGCTGGTATAGTGCCACCTGAAAACCGTACGCTTTGATATATTTATCATATTTAATTTAGACTGCATTTGCAGCGGTCTTTCACTACAGTGGCTTTAGTTCAGAAAGTGAAGACTATACCTAATACGTAGGAGGAAAATGTCAGGAGTTCTTTACAAGCAGTGATAAAGCACAGATCTGAACGATGTATGTTACAAGGAAGCACGCAGCAGACGTCATATTGTACGGATGACGTCACTATTAAGCGCTACTGAGATGCCATACATAGTCTGGTTCTTTCTCCCTGCTTTTTGATTGGATTTCAATTTATGATAAGAGAAGCAAAATAGGATTCAGTCTTCGTGCGCATGTATTTATACTCGAAGATGATAAACTAAGGCTTATATGACCCAGGGTCCAAACAACTTTACGGCAGAGGTATATTCTAAAAGAGTATGAGCTGTATGCATGGTCAGGGACCGCTTTCATATTGAGAATTGATAATTGGATGATCTAAATTTTGTTTTAATATGAAACTCGAGGTAAAACCATTTTGTTCTATCACAATGTATCACAATGGAACTTAAAACATGCATAAAAATAGATTATTTGTAAAATAATACTTGATAGTTGACACGTATTTATAATTTACGGTTCGAACAAGCTGAGGCAGACGGATAAAACGAATCATTCAATACAGCTAGACAGAATTCCACGGAATAAATGAAAACATCAAACAAAAAATGAAAGAAAAGGTCTCACGAACATTGAACTCGCGAGATTATTTTAAAAAAAATACCTTTACTCTAAGAATTATATTCAAGTGATAAAAGCTATTGAGCGCATGATTGATTTTCCATTATTTTCAATGGTATTTTCATCAGAATTTTGTGCACTTGCTGTCTGATGTGCGGATATATATATATATATATATATATATATATATATATATATATATATATATCCGCACTTTTGCGGACGTATTGTGGCTCGTCAGTTTGTCCACTACTCCTTTCCTTGTAACCCGCACTCCTTAAGATAAGTATATGACAACGAAAGTTTCAGATCTTGGATGCAGTCCCTTGGAGGAGGAGGGGTGGAGGTCAAGGGTAACATTTTCATAGGGGGTATGGACTCTACCTATAACTTGAACTCCATCTGCACTAATTGGTTGGTGCTGGTGGTAGTGATGGGGGTGGAGGGGGGGGGGGCGGGGGGGGGAGGGAGAAGGGCACAATTTTAAAAAAGCGGATATTTGTGTTTTCAATAACGAAACTCGGATCATTATTTTCCGAAAAACTAATTGCTAAGCAAGTATTTATATTATTAGTCGCAGTTCATACAGACTTACGTACAGGAAGAAATATATTCTACCATAAGACATTAGTACAAATAAATGGCATTGAATGGACAACATAGGTTTCATATGCACGCTTATACCATTATATTTTTTTATTTAATCAATGTAATGAGTGCAATTTATTTTAATCGTTTTTATCCCCAGGTTTAAAAGAAAAACAACCGAAAAAAATTATATACCATGGACTTTTTGTGTTGCATTAGATGTTAATATATCTGACGATTTGAATTTTACGCATTTTATGTTAATATATCTGACGATTTTAATTTTACGCATTTGATGGATATGTTACTTTAACTTAAGAAAAGACTGAAAATTGCGAAGAAGAAGAGAAATCCGGTCAAGCAAATGTTCCTCATTTTAAAATTCTGAAATATAATGTAATCGAAACACTTTAGAAAATATAATATTGCTGTCAACGCCTCGTTTCCAAGAAGACGTCATGAACTTGTATTACGCTTGTCCGTGCGTACGCTAGAGCATGTAACTTGCATTTGCGTCATCTCGAGCAAATCCTTCTGAACCGTTCGAGGAGAGAATTCAAGTAGGGGTATGATTATAGGTGGTGTTGAGATAACTACAAGAATTTAATAATCTTGATACCCTCTCCCAGGAGCTGAGCAAGAGGGATCAGTAGTACTGACTTATTGCGAAAATTGCGATGATGATGATGATTTTGTATCAATCTTCTTCTTTTATGATTTCTCTGAACACCTCGTGGTTTTTCTAGAAAAAAAGTTGAAATCGCCGGAAAATGGGACAGGACTCAGTCAAGCGATAAAGTACGCCAGACATAATGCCAAAAGCATGATGATACTGTTATGGGATTATTTGTACAAATTCAGAAAGAAAGTTCTCTACTGAGTTCATGTTTCAAAAAAGAAACTTGGGAATGTTTCGGCTAAGAAAAAGTCATCTCAGTCAATATTATCATCATTTGTCCCATGAACACTAAGATGGTGTTTGATGTGTGCATGACATCATTTGGTTAACAAGGTACATGTATATGCAATGGCGGCTACTTTAGTATTTCTGAAGTGTGTTTCCAATCATTGGCGGAATAACCCGAGCCGGTTCCGATTGTGTTTAATATTAGTTGTTAAGGTTTGCGTATGAAACAATTAATGGAGTAACCGTCTTTCCATGGGATGAGTCCCGTGAAAATGTTCCATCTGAGAAGGTCTTGGAAATTTTAATATTGTGCGATAAAAAAAGAAAATGGTATTTTAAGGAATTGCTCCTTTTTTGGGGGCTTTAGCTTTGTTTATTGTTGTGCCTTTTTGGGAATACCTAAACTTCCTCGGCTGGGATTCTGCTGAGGTGCCGTACATATATAAATACATACATACATACATACATACATACATACATACATACATACATACATACATACATACATACATACATACATACATACATACATACATACATACATACATACTGTCAAATATTCAAACAATTAATCGATCAATACACCATCCAGCCAACCAATCAACCAATCAACAAACAGGAAAAAATTAAGAAAGAAAAGAAAAGAAAAAACAATTCACGGCCGCATCGCCTCATATCATAAATGAATATTGTATGGAACCATGAGTCGTTTTAAAATAGTTACTTGCGTGTACAATTTAATTGTCTTAAATGTCAGATATGTGAAGAGCTAAAAACAAGAATTTTTGAAATCTTTGGAATATATATTGTGTAGATATGTAATGGCAAACTTTCTATTCTATTAATGTTTGTTGTCATGGGAACATACATATTACAATTTAATATGAAATTTTACAGCGTGCATTTGATACTTTAGAAATGGACAGGCACGATACAAGGTTTGCTGCTAACTACATCGACATTGAGTTTTATGACGTTTTAGTAGGAGAAATTCGAAAGTTATTTTATCATGTGAAACAATTTATCATTTCTTAATGATATGATTCTATTTCAAATAGCAGGTTTATCTTTGTCTGAAAGCTTGTCTGCCATCATTCATAGTTGTAACGAAACTAAAATTCTTGTGTGTTGGATTAATTGTTACTATTCTATCCATATAAAGTAATTTCCACCAAACTTTCCACAATATTATCATTCTGTTGTCCACCATATTCTGTTGTCATGCCTGTTAACGTATTTCGCAGGTACCGGGCCTAAATTGGCAAGTTAATATCATATGCCGGTAACTAGTAGAATCTCTGTCTCTCGACTGATTTGTCAGTAATGTAATTTGCACAACGGTGACGTCATTCCTATAATGGCTAATCTGATTTAAGTTTTGGAAACTACCCCCTGAACTGCAGTGATTGGTTGGTAGCCTTACACCCGGAGCGGTGCATAATGGGTAAAATGTACGAAAGTTTCGTCTTTTGTTCAAAGATAGCGGTTGTTAGTTATCTGTAGTCTCTTGATCATCGGATGTGACGTAGTTTGTCAGCGATTTAAAGAAATCGGATGCAGGTTAAATCCGGTTTGTTTTCTGAAAGTGTCCTCTGTCATTATACTAAAAGAATTTTTAAGAAGGAAAGTTAATTGTTCTTTTTCTTTATATTCAATTTTCCAGGATTTAAGATAAAATTGTTATTCCACTCATATCACCTTGTGACAAATGAGGAATACAAAATAATATTATATATAAAAAACAGATAAACATGGATGTAACAAGATAAATGAACTATATTCCTGATTTACATGGGACAAATTATATGCATATGAACATACTGACAAAGAAAAGTGTTTGATAACAGAATGGTATATAGTAACTTTAATATCAAAAGTAATAGATATAAATCATATATTGTTGTATAACCTGAAATTAAAACTAATTCATATTAAAATTTTTTCACTGAGTACATACTTTATAACCAAAATGAGGTAAATGAAACCATTTTCGAGCATTATATTCACAGAATTTGTTTGTCTGTATCCGGACAAGTTGGCAGACCCAGTACGTCCGTTATGTATCTATATAACTGTTGCTCAGATTGGATGCATGCAAAAACGTTTTCACTTGAGACTCCATAATGTTTACCCATGCGTCATACACCTAGCTTTAAACAGATAAGGAAAGGCCTAGCAACAGACAATAACATAGCAACGGTGGTCGACCTTAAATTAATTTTTGAAATCATTGTATTTAAAGTTCAATAAAATGAGAAAAATCCTTAAACAGCAAAAAATTTTTTAAAAAAAAATAGAAAAGTAAAGCAAACAAACAAACCAAACCCCAATGATCTCCCCCCCAAACAACGACAACAACAGCAAAACAAAAAAAAAAAAAACAAACAAAGAAACACATTTTTTATAGCAATCTTTTTAAGGGGGCGGTCTACAGATAATACATTAATACATGCTTCTGAGAGAGTGACAGGTGTAAGATGAAGTATTTTGCATTTGCAACATGCACAATGGAGAGAATGTTGGCATACCTCTATGTTACTTTCATGTACTGTAGCTGAAATTTCTTTACATATTGTACTTGTGGACACTGGACATGATCTAAGCACACAGCAGACAAAATGGCCGCTCTAAAGTACTCGAAAAATCAGTCTGAATTAGTCAAAAGTGCACTATTTTCAGGAGTTATTAAAATAGGGAAACGAATTTTGCCAGAGCAGACAATACCAGCCTCTGAAAGTACTACGAATAAATTACAAAATATCTAAAAAGTAAAAAAAGTTATCGGCTCTTTTTTTAAATATTTACCTTTGAAGTCCAGAAAGTGAAAATGACCAAGCGGAGCTAGCAGTTTTTTGAGAGGTGCACATCTTAAGTAAGACCAAGCTGTATACTCTATAACCCAAATTTCACCCATCAATCATACACCAAAATAAAGGGAATTCAAAGCTCTTTTAACAATGCCTAAGATATACAAGGTCTTTTTTTAAATAGCCAGGACAGCCAGTGAGGAAACCCTGGGTAATTCTTTTTCTTAAAAAATCTAATCCTATGCAAAGTACGAAACTGGAGAGCGCCACCTAAATAAAAAAAGTTAGTCCTCTTGCATAAGAGAGTATCCAAGGGGAGTAAATCTTGCTGGAATATATATTTAACGAATTCCTTAGTTCTCACTGTACAGTTGTTTTAGTGAATTTTCATCCGACAATGACATATTGCAGAAAAATGAGAATAATTTTACATTAAAGATACAAATAAAACATAGCCAATGGTTTTTGTGGAAAGCATGCTTGTAAGATTTTGACTGAGGTATTCAGGTTAATTCCATGCCCAACTGAAGGCTTTTTTTACCTCATCGACACTACCACCAACCCCTCTTTTTTACAATAATTTTTGACAGCAAAGAGCTATTTTGAATATTTTCCTGTGACAAGGAGGCTCAAACAATCAGTATGTGCCTTATGCATGATTAAAGTTCACTGGTATTATAACAAATTAATATACTTCTCATCACCCTTTAACCATCTCGATTTTGAGATACTTACCGCTGTACCAGACATGCATACATGCGTAAGCCAAGTCGGATGTTCATTTGCAGCCCAAGTTACGCATTTGATCTCCAATGCTAGTCTAACTGTGACATGCAGTCACCAAACAAGCCAACCCATTTTCAAGCCAAACTCAAAGTAAATGTAAACCATATTACAGATTTAGCTTCTGTGTGAATTTATAAACACTAGGCTTATGCTAATTAGGCTCATGCCTTCTACCTTAAAAATTAGGGGGGGGGGGGTCAAAATACGAAACTGTACAGTGAGACCTTATAAAAAAACAATATGGCGGAATAGCCGTCATAGTCTAGTTGCGTCGCGAGAACGAGATATGTATATTCTGACAAATTGTTCTAATTACCACATGTTTTATATCATATTTTGATACATACTGTATGAGAACAAGAATTGAAATGTAAAACTATGCAATATAATTGAATTTTACCATCATAATTATAAAATATGTACATAGATGTATATGTTCATTTTTTCTGGGAATTAAACAAAGGCCTGAAATTTAGAATATTAGATTTACTATATGAGTCTTTTCTTACATATAGTTCTCGTAGCTCTTTTTGAAGTACGTACGTAAAGTATGTAACTAAATTCATCATCCAGGTAATTTTCATTACATAAAATACACAGTCTTTACACTCTAGGATATTTCTTCAGCTTCCTGTGTCTACTGGTAAAGGTTGATTTAAAGTTATAAATTTAGAGTAAATGATTCGTAAATTGTTAGGTAGACAAAGTAAATAATTCTCAAAATTCAAGTTTGTTGTAAAAGTATATAGGTAATACCCTTACTCGATGTATTTTTATAACTTTTTCAGGTCTGAAGATACCTATCAGAACGTTCGTTCCTTATGATTTGTATTAACCATTGTTTATCAGGGAAAGATTGTGTATATCACACATATCCAATCAACACTCATAAAATATAGAATTTACAGAATATAATCAACAATACATATTTCTATTCTTTTTTATATGAACTATTGTTAAATCATATAGTACTTTTGTGTACTTGCTTTCTTGCTTTCCATCAATCTATACCCAAATTTAACAACATGGATTTTTACATAAACTATATGTGGTTTCCTTTCTATTTCACCATAAAGTAGATAAAGGGGTGCTCTTTTTACATCCAATATCCATCCTAAGAAATCTGTATGAACACTCAATTATTTTCTTTGAACCCCATAATCTCTGATCCAATCAGTTGAAAGGGTACTATAGCCCTCTAAGTTAGTTTTAGTTGGCAGTCGATTGGTAGGTCCTATTACGCATTTGAAAGTCACAGTTAGTTTTAGTTGGCAGTCGATTGGTAGGTCATATTACGCATTTGAAAGTCACAGTTAGTTTTAGTTGGCAGTCGATTGGTAGGTCCTATTACGCATTTGAAAGTCACAGTTAGTTTTAGTTGGCAGTCGATTGGTAGGTCCTATTACGCATTTGAAAGTCACAGTTAGTTTTAGTTGGCAGTCGATTGGTAGGTCCTATTATGCATTTGAAAGTCACAGTTAGTTTTAGTTGGCAGTCGATTGGTAGGTCCTATTACGCATTTGAAAGTCACAGTTAGTTTTAGTTGGCAGTCGATTGGTAGGTCCCATTACGCATTTGAAAGTCACAGTTAGTTTTAGTTGGCAGTCGATTGGTAGGTCCTATTACGCATTTGAAAGTCACAGTTAGTTTTAGTTGGCAGTCGATTGGTAGGTCCCATTACGCATTTGAAAGTCACAGTTAGTTTTAGTTGGCAGTCGATTGGTAGGTCCTATTACGCATTTGAAAGTCACAGTTAGTTTTAGTTGGCAGTCGATTGGTAGGTCCCATTATGCATTTGAAAGTCACAGTTAGTTTTAGTTGGCAGTCGATTGGTAGGTCCCATTACGCATTTGAAAGTCACAGTTAGTTTTAGTTGGCAGTCGATTGGTAGGTCCTATTACGCATTTGAAAGTCACAGTTAGTTTTAGTTGGCAGTCGATTGGTAGGTCCCATTACGCATTTGAAAGTCACAGTTAGTTTTAGTTGGCAGTCGATTGGTAGGTCCTATTACGCATTTGAAAGTCACAGTTAGTTTTAGTTGGCAGTCGATTGGTAGGTCCCATTATGCATTTGAAAGTCACAGTTAGTTTTAGTTGGCAGTCGATTGGTAGGTCATGTTACGCATTTGAAAGTCACAGTTAGTTTTAGTTGGCAGTCGATTGGTAGGTCCCATTACGCATTTGAAAGTCACAGTTAGTTTTAGTTGGCAGTCGATTGGTAGGTCCTATTACGCATTTGAAAGTCACAGTTAGTTTTAGTTGGCAGTCGATTGGTAGGTCATGTTACGCATTTGAAAGTAACAGTTAGTTTTAGTTGGCAGTCGATTGGTAGGTCCCATTACGCATTTGAAAGTCACAGTTAGTTTTAGTTGGCAGTCGATTGGTAGGTCCTATTACGCATTTGAAAGTCATAGTTTGTGGAGAATGAGCGACAAATTGCTCGTGCGCAATGTTCAGGAGATTAGGTTGTGGATCTCGTACTTTAATCGAATTGTCACCTTGAACTCGTGCCATAACCATTATGTAGCCATTCAATTTCATTGTTCTTGCAAATACAGGGACATAACGACCTTTAGTTTTGTCACAAAACCGCTCATTTCACACTCATTGCACTATTGATCCATCAGTTTGTATTACTAAATCTTCTGTTGTGACATGTGGTAGGTATTTAAGAAGGTCAACCAGTTTTGCCAAGGACTAACCAAATTAGTGTTATTTGCCACTGACATACTTTCACTCTGTTCCCTCTAGAAGTAAATACCTATAAATCTCATTAAGAACCTAACTACGATGATCTTTAATCATATGCAAATCCAAGGAATCAAAATAGTGCATTAATGCTGTTAGATTTTCAATGCGATACTGCACTGGTCAGGAGAAAGGTAATGCAAATAGTAGCAGTCTTCTTCCATTTAACTGGTAAGTTATTTTTCATATACTACCTCTCTATTCAAACACTTGTAATTTTTCTAAAAGGACAAGGCCATATTTTAGGTTTATGTGTCCATTATCGTAATTACACCGTATATTTTGGCCATATGACTTTATATGAGCACCGCAGAAACTATGCATTGTAATTAATTCAAACTATGCATTGTAATTGATTCTAATTGATAGGAGTAACCAGATTACATTATTGTAACTATTAATACGTAAAAGTGTTTCATAAACTGCCACTAGAACATGCATTTTTTTCAGTGAAGTTTTAGAATCTAAACAAAATAATTTTTTTTAGTGGCAGTTGATTAAAGATTCATACCTATTAGCCATTACCGTAATGTATTCTAGGCACTCCTAGAAGTTAGAATAAACTGTAATGTTTTCTGCGGTTGGGATTTGAAGTTATCTGACCCAAATAAATGGTGTAATGACTAACATGGGTGCATAAGCCTTATAGTGAATTATGTACCTTATACCGCTATGCTTATATGATACTGGATGAGTTTGATGCCCATTACGTCAAAATCTGCCGTAGTTGGCCGCTTATCTCTGTGTATGCAAGAGAGAGAAAGAGAGGTATATGCATCTATGTATTGTGTTTTACGGCGTATCTCTGTGTATTAAAGAGAGAGAGAGAGAGAGAGAGAGAGAGAGAGAGAGAGAGAGAGAGAGAGAGAGAGAGAGAGGTATATGCATCGATGTATAGTGTTTTACGGCTTATTTCTGTATTTAAGAGAGAGAGAGAGAGAGAGAGAGAGAGAGAGAGAGAGAGAGAGAGGTATATGCATCGATGTATAGTGTTTTACGGCTTATTTCTGTATTTAAGAGAGAGAGAGAGAGAGAGAGAGAGAGAGAGAGAAAAGAGAGAGAGAGGTATATGCATCTATGTATAGTGTTTTACGGCTTATCTCTGTGTATTTGAGAGAGAGAGAGAGAGAGAGAGAGAGAGAGAGAGAGAGAGAGAGAGAGAGGTATATGCATCTTTGTATAGTGTTTTACGGATTATCTCTGTGTATTTGAGAGAGAGAGAGAGTGGTATATGCATCTTTGTATAGTGTTTTACAGATTATCTCTGTGTATTTAATAGAGAGAGAGAGAGTGGTATATGCATCTATGTATAGTGTTTTACGGCTTATATCTGTGTATTTGAGAGAGAGAGAGAGAGAGAGAGAGAGAGAGAGAGAGAGAGAGAGAGAGAGAGAGAGAGAGGTATATACATCTATTTATAGTGTTATACGGCTTATCCCTGTGTATTTAAAGAGAGAGAGAGAGAGAGAGAGAGAGAGAGAGAGAGAGAGAGAGAGAGAGATTGATATTCTTTTATTCCTCCATTTTCTGAAGATTTTGAGATAATTTAAAGAATGTAATACAATACATAAAGGCAAGAAAATATGCAATTCAAAACTTATGAAGCCCTGTGAATTATTTATACATCAGGACTGAGCAAAATTATACGTAAATTTATCCCGACACTTGCAATTACATATGCTTTCAAATATTACATTTGAAATATTTTTTATTGTGCAAGGAATTATTTACAGTCACTTGCTTTGAGTTTCTATCAACTGAGATAATGTTAAATCATTTAATATCAATCAGATATATTTGTATTATACTTTTACAATAATACACATCAAAAAGAGTTAATATACTACTCGCTTTGCAATTCAATACAATTATTTCTTGCATTATATTCTGTGTAAGCTCTCTATTCAATCGAATATATAATATCTTTTATCTTAATGAAATACTTGGTAGATAGTCTTATCACATTTATCCATGACTCGAGTTCCAATTGTTCTGAAATATTATTTAAACCACCAAGTAGCATAATCAGTATACTAACATCTAATTGATCACAGAAATCACGGTAAATCTCTGGAGGCAAAGATGTAAATAGATTCTCCATCAAATTGTTTCTGTCGTCCAAGGTTAAGGGACAATTCATTGAAATGTGTAGAATACGGTCATCACTTGTTTTCCCACATAGGGGACACATTCCAGCTCTTGCTTTCATTCCTTCAATACGAATTAATGTCGCATACTCCATTTTTCTGCTTGAGTCAATATAGGCAAGTTTCCACAAATGGTGCATTTTTAATCCTGGATGAATTGTAAAAATATCGATCAAATCCCTCACTTGGATTTCTGTTACTCGTTTCATGTTTTCTCTCCTCGAATTCCTGAATTCTTGTCCCAATTCAGTTTTTCCATGTTAATTTGTCTAGAAACCTTCCAGTGAAAATAAAGTCGTTGAGATAATCTTCTAAATCATACTTTTTAAGCACAGAATAAATATCGTATATAAAAGAATTATAACTATGTTTGGGGTCAAAACTCAAATTGCCAACAGTGAGAGGAAAATCTTTTTGGCAGTTAAATTTGCCTATGTTCTACAAATACGACCTAAAAATATAAGTTTTTGCTTATCTATGCTAGCTTCCATTGAAATCCTTCCCATGCATGCATCCTATCGGCGATCTTTGAGGGAAACCTTGTACTCTTCGGGCGAAATATCGCTATATTTTCTCCAATGTTTCAATGCCCTGATGTGTCATATTGAACCAGAGTTCTGAGCCAGATAAAGCAGACGGCAATATAACTCTTTCCCAGACTTTCACAGATAGTACAGGGTTCATTCCATTTGCATTTAATTCAATTGAGTATGGTGAGTTTATTACACGTTTAGCTTTATCACAAATATAGTCTACACGATCATTAATTTTCATTGACTGGGAAAAAGTAACTCCCGCATATTTCACTTTTTTTGTTCTAGGAATATCCTGTAATCCCAAAATAATTCCATTTGACGAATACACTTCCTTGTTTCCACTGACTATCATCCAATTACTTTTGCTTGGATTAAATTTCAATTTCCACTTCTGTGCATACTGATAAGCTGTATTCACGAGTATCGGTAATTAATTCAGAGTAGAACTTAGAAGAGTAGTATCGTCTGCTAAACGTACGCCAGGTATGTTCATCTGACCCATTGTTAAACCGCAATTAGTCATTATTAATTCATTCAGTAGATCATTTATGTACAAGAGAAAAAGAAAAGCGGACATTACACTCCCTTGACCAACTCCCCTTTGTAGCGGAAATGTCTTCGATATACGTCCTGTACACGATACACAAGTACTTGACTGTGTGTAGGATTGGGCAATTATTCTCCAAATTTGTGCATTAATTCCCAAATATTTTAATTTTTTTAATAGACCGCAATGCCAGAGTCTATCGAAAGCCTTTTCGTTATCCAGAAAAAAAGCATGCACATTAGAGTTATTATTTATATAGTACATTAGACATTCTTGAAGGGTAAATGCAGCAGAGATAGCTCCAGCCTCCTTACGAAATTCAAACTGATATGGATGTGGAAAGTTTATTTTGTCTAAGTACTATTGAATTCTGGTCATCAATATTTTTTTCAAACAATTTTCCCAGACAAGATGTCAATGTTATACCACGATAATTCACCGGATCCTTTTTATCTTTGCCATTTTGTTTGTATATCGGTAGAATCATCCCACATCTATATACATTAGGTAAATATTCAAACTGAATTATATAATTAAAAAGGGCAGTCAGATGTCTGATTAAATACTTTCCGCCATGCTTTAAATGCTCATTGGACACAGAGTCAATGCCTGGTGACTTTTTAATTTCTAGAGACTTGATATGCTGTAGTACCTCCTCCTCTTGGATAGTATCACATTTTATGTTATCAGTCTCTAATTTGCTTTGTTCGTACATCTTCTTGACATTCTCACAGTCATTATATTCCTCATCTGTTGTATCACTTAATTCAGAAAAATACAGTTTCCATAAATTGACACATTCGTTAGGATCATTTGATTCTATTCCACGAAATACAATATTACCATAATCTGATTTATATTTCCTACTTTCCCGTATGACTTTGTAGAATTCGTCTATTCCCAGTTCTGCACTGTTTCCTATTTCTTCAAATAAGCACTCTTTATATACTTTTTTCTCTAGCCTACTCTAGCCTATGTTTCTTCTGAATTCTCTTTTTGCGTCCTTGTATTTTCTATTGCTGTTACTATCTGGTCCTCTATTTTTTCCTTCTTTGATCCATTCTCTGCGCTCTTTTCTCATTTTGTTATGTAGTTTATCAAGGCCATTTTTCTTCCAATATGGTTTCAAATATGATCAGAATTCAGACTTTGGAATATATCTTTCCGAAGCAGTTATTACACTTTTAGTTATCAGTTCATTATACTTCTCTATATCTTCTACTGTTTTACACTCAAATGTGAAAATCAAAAATGCGTCAACGTCAGTTTTATACATGCTCACTTCTAATGGATTCGCTAAATTCCATTTAATTCTTGGAAAACCACGTGGCTTTATATTTTCTTTCAACATGTCTTTCGCAAGTGCTGTTGTAACTGGTCGGTGATCTGAAATTGAAAAATCAATTCTGTCGTACACTATGTGTCTTTTTACACCACCTCTGATTTTATCAGGTATCAGTATATAATTTAGTATAGACGTCCGTGACATGTCTTTTGATCTATACGTGAAGTAATGTTCATGGGGATTTACCACCTAGGTAAGAATTATGTTTCTCTGTTCTATTCTGTTCCTGAGAGTCAGGTCTCTCCTGGATGGATTTGTACACACAAGATCTGCATTCATGTCTCCTATGATTATGCAGATATTTTCAACAGAATATGTATCATACACATCAAAAACATTATCACAATATTGTTCATTTTCATCGTCAGTTCTTGTTGTCGAGGGAAAGTAAGTTGCAATCAAAATGATGGGTTCCAATCCTCTCATTATGACTTTCACCGCCTTAATATTTGGCAAGTCAGTTTGCAAGGTTCTTACTTTGCATAGTGATGATTGGTAAAATAATGCAACCCCGCCACTACCCCTATAGCATTTTGGTATGTATTCAGTAGGAATCGCTACTACTTTAAAATCGACATGTAATTTATCTAAGTAAGTTAGATTCTCTGTACCAAGCCAATGTTCAGAAATAACAAACAGATCTGTGTCGGCTAACAATTCAATTAACTTCTGCTTGCTATGCATTACACATAGTGTTTTACGGCAAATCAGCACAATCTTGGCTACATAGTGCCGAGTAAGTTTAGGTCTTCCTCAAAAGGCATACAAAACAAAAATAAAGGCAAAAGAAGTGTAAACTAGTTAAAATAGAGACAGTTTTATATATAAAGCGTACTTTATTTAAAAAAAAGAAAGAAAACGAAAAGAATAACGATATCCACCAATGCCTGAAAGCACGCGACTAATTTATTTATACGGTGTGCCTTTCCTGAGATAAAAATTGTAAAAGACGAGACTTTGCGATCGCAACGTGTTTCATTCCGCACGTCGTGCGTAAATTTAATCGTAAGGTTTCTAAAGAACAGTAACTCCTGTTTGCATTAGTGGATGTCATCAGATTTTTTTCTCACCTTTGGTGGCATGAAGCATCCCAAGAGATTAAGAGATAAAAGGTAGCTCAAGGTACCAGGGGTCAGTTTTGTTTAACGGTGGGGTGGGATAGTGGTGGTGTTGTTTGAAGCCTTTTAAAATCTGCACGTATCTCTCCTATTTATTTTTAAAAAGAGGAATTATCATCAGATAGTAAACAGCAGCTTATCATGGGTCACATATTACCTTTGCTTGAAGGGTCAAGGTAACAGTAGTCAGATGTTCATTCTTAATATTAGTTCAGTATTTGCAGGTTGCATTACGAATGTGGCTGAGGCATAAAGTCTTACCATTGCATGTTCGTCTGTACATCCCATACGTTCGCTTACGTTTTGGCGTTAGGGTTAATTTCTCAGGCACTGGGGTGAGACATTCGTGTTCATTAACACATTTCCAGTTCTGTTGTTTAAGAAAATGTACCAGTTTAAAATCAGGTCCTCTATGCATCTATTATGTGCTTTTATTCAGTGAATGAAACCAGTGTAAAATGTTGTGCCAAAGGACGTAGTTGCCTCTTCAGAAAAGATAGGGTAGGGAAAAGTCGCAGTACCCGTATCGCCTAGTTATTCCATGGTTTGCTATAGACACAAATGTTGGAATAAAATTGGCATTATTCCATCTTATAACAGATGGGGAAAAATGGAGATGGGGAGTGGGGCTGGAGTCGTCTTATCACCTATCCTTTTAAGTGTTAAATGTCGAAACAAAATTTAGGAATTTTCAATTTTGAATGTCGTTTTCCTTGAGTCTTTCTTTATGCTTTTAAGCATGTTTTGGTGGTAATACTTTCAAAACGTCCTTTTTATATCCAACACATACAAAGGAGAGAGTGGCAGAGCGGGATAAGACTAGTGAAGGGACAAAGGCCTAATTATAAACTAACAAATGTATTTGCAAACAAAGAAAAATACGACAAAAAATAAATATACAAGTCAACAATATCATGACTGAATTCTGACACCGTTCTACTAAAATTAGGTTACACTGTCTGATAAATATGCAATAGATTGTAAAACATACCTACCAACCTACAATTTAAATATTATTCAAAATGTTGCTGTCTTATGACCGACTGAATCAACATTGTGCACTTTCTGTCGAGTAAGAGGCTGTGTTGCACAGATAGTAGTATGAAATATTTCTACCCAAACGATATATTGAATATTACAGAACAAGGTCTGATTTTAAACTAACAAATGTATTTGCAAACAAAGATGAATACGACAAAAGATAAATATACAAGTCAAGAAAAAGGCGAAACGATAATACAGTACCTATCAAGCTGGTGAAGTAGTCTTGGCCATTTAAGCGATATCGCTGACAAGGTAAAATGTTTGGTGCCTACTAATAAAAATCACCAGCTTCTTACATGCATAGTGAGCTGAATTGGCAAATAAAAAAGTATATTATAAAAACACATATCAACGTATACTGGACAGGTGAACTGTATTTAATGAATTACACAGAAGTCATTCAAATACAGCGAGGAAGGCTGAACGTCATAATTATTATATCAGCAAAAGTTGTACCAACATCAAGACAAAACAATTGGCATCAAGACAAAAAAGCAATGGGTAGAACTGTCCTCTTAGTTAAAATGCGTCCAAGAGACTAACACTGTAATATGTATATATATATATATATATATATATATATATATATATATATATATATATATATATATATATATATATATATATACACTACAAGAAGGAAAAGCTTAATCACACGCGACTCCTTCCCTGACACGCATTCCCTTCTCGAAGACTAATATAGATGAATTTGTAACACGCAAGGGAGCTCACTATCGAGCGAATCAAACAACACCTGCGTGAGTCTGGCTTGATGTCCATGTTTCCCCTATTTCCAAGGATCTTAAGACAACAGTCGTTGTCAACTGAAGGGTTCTTAAATGCGCAAATACGGCAAGTAATTTTCCTCTAATCACTAATGACCAAACATTCACGAAACCCTAACCCCACGCTGACATGTTTTTTTTATTGCTTCATATTTGTATGACCCATCATTAAGCCTTTCCAAACCGAAGATTGGTATTTCACGCCATACAGCACGAAACATGACCCAAACACCTAATACAAAGAATTATTCTTATCTCGAATTACTAAACACTTACACATTAGAATATTCGGATAATTATTTGTGTTAAGAAATGATCCATGCTACCATAAAGTCTCGTCATACTTTGATTATGTCGTCTGCCCCTAGAAATTTGCTAATTACTCGGTTTGAGAAATATCTTCCCAACACCGACTCCTTAAATCAACAAATAATCACTAAAATCTAATAATATATAAACGAAGACGTAAATACAAATAGCACATACCGTCGGTTTATTACAGTATATTATTATCCGGTAAGACTCCCATATAAGCATGCTTATATACCCAAATGTTGACTTCTTATTCCAACGCTTTGGCGTCGGAGATATTGTGATAACTTCCGTCTGTCCATCCGTCTGTCTTTCACCCATCTGTTTGTTACCATATCTGCTCCTAAATATCTTTGCTAAAATTTATCAAACTTCATAGTTTTTGTTTTTGTCTATACATAAAACATGTACAAAAGAAATATAATTCGTGTTTCTCTCTACTGAACACCCTGTTTCGGGAAGTGGGAAAGGCAGCTAGGTTCAATTAAAAATAAAATCGATTACAGTGGTATTTTCTAATATTTTGGACAAAACCTGATATATGCAGCCAGAACAGGAAGACACACCATAGACATCACGAATTTGGGGTTATGACCTCAGGATCACAGTTTAGCGGAGACTGGATGGCGGTACGAGTAAGAATGTAAAATTATACCATTCAGATTGGGCCAGATGGAAAAAGTCGGCGCAGTGGCGACTACGAGCCTTCGAAGATTGCTTTTACTATTAGTATCTTTCGTAAATGCAACATGATACGCAATTTGTATCATTACAAGTATATATAAGTAAATGCAACATGATACGCAATCTGTATCATTACAAGTATATATAAGTAAATGCAACATGATACGCAATCTATATCATTACAAGTATATATAAATAAATGCAACATGATACGCAATCTGTATTATTACAAGTATATATAAGTAAATGCAACATGATACGCAATCTGTATCATTACAAGTATATATAAATATTATATCTTATATACCTGGAAGATCATTTCTTGAGGGTAATTTAAAATTTATGATAAATTGTTGAGCTCTTTTCTTTCTCTCTTTTCTTGCAGACGTGGAACCCATAGACTTTACCGGTTGCATGGCCTTGCAGTTGGCAAGGATGAACTTTCGGACCATCAGCTTTATGACGTGATCATTGACATTCGTCACTAAACCTGAACCAGGTACTCTCTCTCTCTCTCTCTCTCTCTCTCTCTCTCTCTCACAAAGTTTCCCAAAATATACCCCAACTAGCATTTAGGGTTCACACATAAATTAAAATGTATAACTGTTTACCTCATACACTGTAAAAACTGAGTCTTGAGCTAAACATGAAACTAGAGGTATATTTTGTCCGCTTTGTTTGAGGCGGATATATCAAACATGTTTACACGCTAACCATGTTTAGAATCATAACACGCTGTAGGTTTCTCTAAAATCTAAATATGGTAGATTCTGATTATGGTAAATGTTTAAATCCTAAACATGTTCAAATCCTAAACGCCTCAACATGTTCAAATCCTAAACGCCTACACATGTTCAAATCCTAAACGCCTAAATGTGTTTATATTCTAAACGCCTAAACATGTTCAAACCCTAAACGCCTAAACATGATAAAATTCTAAACTCCTAAATATGTTTAAATCCTAAACATGTAATACATTTAAAGTATAAACACATACAGATGTCTACCATGACCATTTTTGCTTAAAACATAGAAAGCGGTCAGAATATGATTTTAGTTCAATATTTAGATCATAAAAGATTGCATGCATATGTTAGCTTCTAAAGAATGAATTTCGTCAAAGAGATTAAATTTCTTGACTCTTACATACATGCGCTATTGCGTTTGGACGAGTTTAAGTGACTTCAGCACACCTAGGTGTACCTTCTCAATTCAGTACACCGATGTTGTTGAGATGTGATATAAGAGAGACATATATCAAGAATGCTTCAAACATTGATAGTCATACCAAACTTTTTCTCACACTTTGTGTCTGCTAAGTCAACAGGATTCATTTTGGACAAAAAAAATTGGAACAAAGAGATTGAAATGTTGTATTCGGATCGACACATGTAAAACGACTGATCTAATTCATTTACCCAAACGAATCACACAGTATGTATGTATTTTAAAGAGTGATTAGCACTTAAACTAAGCCAGATTTTAAAACCATTCAGTCTAAGCTACTTTATTATTCATTTCATAATTGAAGTATAAACAATAAACAAATAACAACTTGGAGATCTTGCATACCGTCTCTAATCGAGTATAGGTCCAGTCCAAATGCAAACAACATAGACCCTGATCTGCCATTGCATAATGCTCCGGCAAATCAGGGTCTATGGTGTTTGTTCTATTGATTAGTCCTTACAAACTGCATAGACCCAGATCTGCCGACGCATTATGTGCTGGCAGATCTGGGTATATGCAGTTTGCAGTTGGTATCGACTTATACGCGGGTACAGACGGTAATTTTATCTTTGATACATTGTTCTGAATCCTGCAGCATATGCAAGCACATGATTTAAAATAATACAATGTCATTGAAAATTTGCCACTGACTTTAGTCATGGAACGTAGGATGCATTTGGTGTCATGACTTCGAAATGATCTGATCATTTATTTTTCAACTTTGTCCTAAATGCAACTGATATTGCTATGTTCTGAATATATATATATATATATATATATATATATATATATATATATATATATATATATATATATATATATATATATATATATATATATAAAAATGAAAACAAAAATGAATATTGCGAAAGAAGTCATAAGCATCTACATTTCTTTGTATTTCTTTGCTTAGAACACTAAAATTAGACGTTCTAATACTAATTTCTTACATAAAATTAAAAGCATTATTTGGCTGTCGGCAAGCCAGCTAGCTAGATTGCTTGTATGTACATGTACCAACCTATTTGTACCTACCTACTTACCTACCTACCTACATACCTACATACATACATACGTATGTACGTACGTAAATATCATGTAAGTAAGTAAGCACGTGTATCAGCTGAAAAGACGAATGTAGAGAAAACATTGATAGATGCCTTTTTGACACAAATACTTTCGTATACTTGTGCGACATTTATATAGCATGGATGTTTGACTGTTTTCAGTATACACAAAAAAGCAACGTAAAATTTAATTCGGTGAGCAATTCCAAATGAAATTTCTTATTATGTTTCTTCTAACCACGAATATAATCTTTTATGTCACCGAAGCTGTCGGTTGGTTCACCAGTGAGGAACAAAACATATACTCTGTTTAGGAAACATGGCATTCGCTATAAATACTTCTCCTCCTTTTTGCTTCTGCGTTTGCGCCATGGATATCTAGACCTCAGGTGAGGTTTTTAAAAGTTATGAATAGTGTTATGTATTGGATGTACCAAACAGAAATCAGAACGCAAAACGGATTAAACTTTTGTACTGTTTTATTTTTCACATAACAGATTGCGTGAATTCCTGCCTGGGGATGGAGAATGGAAACTATCAGTATTGCAGGGACTGTCGTCAGTATGTGACGTGCTCTGATGGTTACAAGTACGTCCTACCTTGTCCCGCCCACTTTGTATGGGATGACGTTAAAAAGACGTGTGACTGGAACTCGACGACTTGTTCATCCAAAACATCAGGTTTATTGAAGAGAATCTGGCAAAATACAAGTAAGGACATTGATAGTAAGAATGTATGAATGATGAAAATAGTGCACATACGTTAGCTAAATAATTAACATACGGTATTTATTGTTGTTGTTGTACGTAGTCTATCCACCCATGTTCTCTCCAAGATCAACTTTCATGCTATTTTTGTATTTGAAAGTATTGATCACTACAAATTCTCGTATTGATCACTACAAATTCTCGTACTGAACACTACAAATTCTCGTACTGAACACTACACATTTTCAGAGAAGGCACCATTGTTTTAAAGACCATTGGATTGAAAGGTCAGATATTATTGTTAAAGATAACATCGCACTTGGCTATTCACAGTGTTTATTGTTATAGATAGGTCCAAGGAGCCTATATACAGTGTTTAGTGTTACAGATAGCGTCAGACTATGCTATATACAGATTTTAAATTGTTACAGATAGCGTCAGAAGAGGCCATATACAGTGTTGATTGTTATAAATAGCGTCAGCGGAGGCCATATACAGTGTTTCTTGATATATATAGCGTCAGAGGAGGCCATATACAGTGTTTATTGTTATAGATAGCGTCAGAGGAGGCTATATACAGTGCTTTTTGTTATAGATAACGTCAGAAAAGGCAATATACAGTGTTTATTGTTATAGATTGCGTCAGAGGAGGCCATATACAGTGCTTATTGTTATAGATTGCGTCAGAGGAGGCCATATACAGTGTTTATTGTTATAGATTGTGTCAGAGGAGGCCATATACAGTGTCGATTGTTATAGATAGCGTCAGAGGAGGCCATATACAGTGTTTATTGCTATAGATAGCGTCAGAAAAGGCTATATATATACAGTGTTTATTGTTACAGACAGCTTCAGAGGAAGATATATACAGTGTTTATTGTTAGAGACAGCGTCAGGGGAGGCTATATACAGTGTTTATTGCTACAGATAGCGTCAGAGGAGGCTATATACAGTGTTTATTGTTACAGACAGTGTTTCTTGTTATAGATAGCGTCAGAGTAGGCTATATGCAGTGTTTATTGTTATAGATAGCGTCAGAGGAGGCGATATGCAGTGTTTATTGTTACAGATAACGTCAGAGGAGACTATATACAGTGTTTATTGTTACAGATAGCGTCAGAAAAGGCTATATACAGTGTTTATTGTTACAGATTGCGTCAGAGGAGGCCATATACAGTGTTTTGTATCTTAATGATAACTCACACTTTAGAATGATGATTGTTGCCAGTTTTATTTTCAAACATTGCTTTATTTACTCAAATTTTTTTTGTAAAATAATACTGCCAGCATTAAGGATTAGAATAAACACTATTTTAAATACTTTTCCAAAGAGATTTTCTTTTTTCTAGGGAAGTTAGCAACTCGAAACCCTAAACTACATTTGGTAAGTGAGCAAAAGGATACGGGGCATACTATCTAATATGCAAAACTACTGACCAAAATGTCGAAATCTCCGTCTGCAAAACCATAAATGCAACTTCTATAAGTGCAGCCTGATTATTCGAAACAAGAGCCATTACTTATCATTCATTTTGCAAAGTACTTCTAAAGAAATTGTTTTGCAAAAGTTCGTCATGGGCGAAAACCAAAACAGACTCCGTTATAAAACATCAGAGCACACAAAATTGTATTAATGCTAAAATTAAAAAAAGGTTATTCTTTAACTTCGATCCGAGACATTTTAGAACCTTAAATTGTCATCATTATTATATTGTATATATTTTCACAAGCATGCCTAATTACAAGGATATTGAGCCACTCTAAATATTATTTTTAATTTGTGAGTTTTGAGCCTTTTTAGTGCTCAAACAGTTGTGTGGCTTTGGCGCATGTGCAATTTTATGAGAAGAATCTACAAGCTGCCAGACAAGGTCTGGTGATCATAAAATTTCTGAGCTTGAGTTAGGGCTTGCTATTTTGTTTTGATCAATCATAAACGACGTTACATTTGAAGGTTGATTCTGACTTGCTGGCAGTGGCAACTCAATCTCAGACAGACTTAAGCTCAGAGTTTTATGATCACGAGGTCAGGCCTGGTTCCGTAGTCATAAAGCCTTCTTGAGCATGAAATTTGAACGGACACTCAATCGTAGTAAATAAATAAATTTGATCTTCAATATATGTGCTAAAAACAAATTTAAAGTCATAAGAATTTCGGGTTTATCTCATTATCAATAACACAATAAATTACAATTTCAATATTGCACAGTAAACCTAATTTAGGCAATAACAACCTTCTATTTGAGGATTTTATGATTTTAAAGGTAATTTTATTGTCGCAAATAGTGTTTTACCGTCGACGCGTCAACAGAGCCAGTAAATCGGATATTTGCGACAATTAAACCGCCATAAACACCCTGAAACGCCTTGATCACCCTGAACCGCCATGAACACCCTGAAAGCCCCAAACACAATGCTTCTATCCTCATTCTAACACACTATTGATACTTTGTTTTGGATAAATAACAAAATATATAATTTGTTTTGGCACCACTTCACAGGGAGACCTCACAATCGCGTCAAAATTTCTGACAGTTTAGGTGGCGCTCTCCAGTTTCGTACTTTGCATAGGGTTAGATTTTTAAAGAAAAAGAATTACCCAGGTTTTCCTCACTGGCTGTCCTGGCTATTTAAAAAAGACCTTGTATATCTTAGGTATTGTTAAAAGAACTTTGAATTCCCTTTATTTTGGTGTATGATTGATGGGTAAAATTTGGGTTATAGAGTATACAGCTTGGTCTTACTTAAGATGTGCACCTCTCAAAAAACTGCTAGCTCCGCTTGGTCATTTTCACTTCCTGTACTTCAAAGGTAAATATTTAAAAAAAGAGCCAATAACTTTTTTACTTTTAAGATATTTTTTAATTCATTCATAGTACTTTCAGAGGCTGGTATTGTCTGCTCTGGCAAAATTCGTTTCCCTATTTTAATAACTCCTGAAAATAGTGCACTGTTGACTAATTCAGGCTGATTTTTCGAGTACTTTGGAGCGGCCATTTTGTCCGCTGTCTGCTTAGATCATGTCCAGTTTCCACAAGTACAATAAGTAAAGACATTTCAGCCACAGTACATGAAAGTAACATAGATGTATGCCAACATTCTCTCCATTGTGCATGTTGCAAATGCAAAATACTTCATCTTACACCTGTCACTCACTCAGAAGCATGTATTATCTGTAGAGCGCCCCCTTACCGTGGATTTTACTGCCGTAAACTTTAACGTTCGACCAATCAGAAATTGTGTTACATACGCTGATGTGTTAGACTATACTTTATCTTGAAGGCTTGATCATGATGCCAGTTTTTGTATTGCGACGCTTATGTGGCTATAGGGCCTCGAGATAAGACATTTTGAGCTTGAGTTTGCGCATAAGGTAGCACTAAACAGTATCGGCCAAGTAGCAGGCACATGTCGGATGAAAATCCACCCAGTGCGATACATTACACTGCAATCATTAACACAAAAAGACACACACAGACACAGACACACACACACACATATATATATATATATATATATATATATATATATATATATATATATATATTCTCGTAAGAGGACGGATACACTGTGTAAATAAAATATTTGCATGATATCCTTTTCTTTAGGTTAATTCATCCATTTTTTTTCACACCCACCCCAACCCTCTCAACAGTGAGTGAAAATCAGTAAAACTCTACATTTTCAACCCCATCACAGATGAATGCCAAATTAAATCGTGGAAATGACAGTAGTAAAGACATCAAGCGAGACCCAAATATATAAAAATCAACAGAAATGTGGACCATGAACGGACCGTTTTTCTGCGAAATTATTTACTTAGAGAATTACAAGCAGGTGACCACAGAGAGTTAGTTCTCGCTGGACACCAGCCCCATGACAACTGTGACCTTGAAAGTAATCTTTGACCCAATTGGTGCAAAGTTTGTCTGCACAAAGCTGATGTTCCACAAGACCTACCATAAGCGGACATACATACATCGCACATTTGTTAATAATGGTGGAAATGCTGTCGGGTAACTTATCCGTGCCTCTAGTATTAAAAATTTATCTCATGGCCAATCATTGGAAACTGTTTAGAGCTGCCTAAGCTTTTTTGTTCTACCAATCATAAAGGATCTTACTTTTGGAACATAACTTCTGATTGGCTGAAAATAAAAGCCAAACTCATATCTGATAAAATATGCGCGAGTTTATGTGAAAGGAGGTCCTGTAAACGGTTTTACAGACATAATCAGGTGCTTTGCATGGGAGAGATATTGGTAGCCGTGTTAAGTTGTCCAAATAAAAAAAAATCACATTCCATAGTCTAATTTTTATTTTACAGTACATCAACACAGCTTCACGGAATATATACCACATGATCCATTGAATCCATGCGTGGATTCTTGTCTTGGAGTGGATAACGGGAATTACCAGAACTGCCAGGACTGTCACCATTATGTGGCCTGTTCCAATGGTTATACGTACATCATGCCGTGCCCCGCTCAGCTTGTCTGGGATGACGTCCTTAAGCTATGCTAGTGGACATCTTCATCATGTTCCTCAGCAAAGCCAGGTTCGAAGCTTTCTTGTTAGTTTCTTTTCTAATGATTTTTTTGAACCTATCAGTGGCTAAACTCGGGAAATCACTAACAACAAAAATCAGTTTCTACAAAAGCTTAATCTTTCACGGTCACGTTTCGTAACAAAAAAAAAATTGTATCTAGAGAGTTCCACCTTAAATTATTGTATATTAATAATTCATAAAATGTCGTGAAAATGATGTATCGAGCTGTGTAAAAGTCTGCCTTAACACACCACCGAGTGAGAATGGATGCCTCCATTGCCCATCAATAACCAATTATCTGAAATCCTTTCTTCTAATTAAAAGCTAGAAGCGATTGCTACAATAGCAAGAAAAAGAATTGGCCATTGGTACCATTATATATGCAGCGTTAACGTAATTATTTTCAAAAAATATGAGGTAAGTAGTCAAAATTAATGACATTGGACCTTTATAGACAAATCTGCATATTTCTCTCAATTTATATGCATGACGAAATAAAAAAATTTTACTTTAGGAAAATACCAAAGAGGTCGCGAGTGAAATATTGTTTGAAACAGTTTTTGCTGTATTTCCCATTTATGAAATCAATCGAAATGAAAGATTTTTTTATCTTCTTTCATGCTTATTTTTGCACACAAATTTGGATGTCTGTGCTGAGAATGAACCAACAGGAAATTCTTTTGAATACTATGTCTCGCCTGTACAGTACATAATAACTGTAGAATACTATGTCTCGCCTGTACAATACATAATAACTGCAGAATACTATGTCTCGCCTGTACAGTACATAATAACTGAGCATATTCAGTTTAGCAAGAAAAGCAGGCCAGTACAAACACAATTAACTTTTTATAGGTTGTAACATAAGTGATAAATGTATTTGCACATCTGAGATTGCATGACCATACATGCAACAGTATCTAGGAAACTGAGCAACGTGCGATAAAGAGTGGCGTTATTTACGTTGGATATATCTAACTACTCTAGGTGTGTGTGTGTGTGTGTCTGGTTGTGTGTGTGTGTGTGTGTGTGTGTGTGTGTGAGAGAGAGAGAGAGAGAGAGAGAGAGAGAGAGAGAGAGAGAGAGTGAGAGAGAGAGAGAGCGAGAGAGACCGTTCCAGCGTAAACTTTCAATCGGTAATAAATTGAGATGAGCCCCACCATTACACAACAAATGACTTGCTTCATCTATTACGCTAAAATAGCTATCAATAATGCTTAACTCCTAGGAGAATACATTAATGTGCATATAAGCGATTTCATCCCTTCTGCGACAGAAGTAAATAGTCTTTTATTACTACAGAAATAAACGTGAGAGAATCAAAATACACATTCTCGAGGTCTAGCTGCTGTTTGCACATCAGACTACACTTTGAGGTGTCACGTGACCATATTCGCAGTCAAGCTGTTTATAGACGGGGATATCTCTACGTACGTCTAAATTTGACCGTCTTCAAAAGGCGATTTTCGATCCTTTTACATTTAAAACAATCTTAACTTCATGATATTTAGATATTTTGAATCATACAGAAAACCCTCTAGATGCAAAGTAAAATTTTGTGAAAATGTATAGAGCAGTGTTCCTTAAAGTTTAGCCCCTAATTTTAGCTGCAAATATTAATAATGAAAACGTTGCCCAAATCCGTTTTGAGCTGACGCTATAAAGTGTCTGACGTATTTGCGCAGACACTATAAAATCCATGTCTGAATTAATAAGGAGCAAATAAGATCAATCTGTTTGAAGTAAATTATTGTTAGTTTCCTTGTAGAGCATGCAATTTGCTTTAAAACTGCTACTTTCTACGTTGCCGCCAATCCCCACCTCTCGCTCTCCCCGCTATGCATGCACAGAAAGTGGAAAGGGGGCATGATATCATCGATAAAAATAGATTTTTATCGTGTACAATGCTTTCTTTTTACTTCGTGATAGCCGGTGACACAATTCGCCTATTATAACATAATTTTGCCTTGTATCTGGTTGGGAAAGACAGTCCAAAATTTTCGGTCACACCATTCTATTTCATTCGCAACTTCGAGGTCCATTCTACTGATCATGCTTCAAATGCATGCCGAGAGCTGCCATTCGCACCACCTCAGCTATTTACGAAACAAGGATTGACCGAGAAGTTGCAAATACATCGAATTATTTTTTTTTATTCTTAACTTGCCAGTTAATCCTACAGTAAATCCAATCGCAGAAATAGCCGAGGTGGTCGGAATAGATTGCAGTTTCTTTCTTTTGTGAAGACATTTCTGGCGAACAAAATGTATGATTTTTCTTTATATTATTGCGCCGACATACATCTGATGCAAAATTCACAAGTTTTAGTGTTTTTCACAACCGATCACTTCCATTTGGGCATTGTGGGATTGCTGACTATATGCAAGATTTACTTACTTCCCAAAATTGAAGAGCTTGACAACGTGCACAGACCACGCACTTCCGAAACTGAAGATTTGACAACGGAAGTGCTCCAATGAGCATGGGCAAATTTACGTTTTGTAAAAGTACATGTTGAAATACTTTTATGAAGAATTTTACCTGTAATTACAATCAAGACATATATTATACTGATCTTAGCAAGTTATCACAACAAAACGAAGTAAACGGGCCAAATATTTGGAATTATTGTGCTAAGCTCTTAACACACATACGTGTAGGCCGAGCTAGTCGGCGGAGGGACAGTATCCAAAATTGGATAGTAAATCGCCAGATGGCAGAGGTGCATACTTAGCTGCGATGGTGCAAAGAGATATCTGAGGCATATATTTGTTTCGCAGACATAGCCGAGGGGATCCGAATGTATTCTATGTAAATGCCGGATACACCATTCTGCTATTATGATAAACCCTTCTGTACAACGTTGAGAAATACAGTCCAACATGGAAGTACCCTTTTACTTCAAGAAATATAAACAGCCCCAAAATACCCGTATATAAAAAAATATAATAAGGTTCCGCTCTACAGTTTTGTACTTTGCACAGGATTTGATTTTTAAAGAAAGCGATTTATCCAGGATTTCCTCACTGGTTATCATGGTAATTTAAAAAGAAGAAACATTTATAAATTCCTTTTATTTTGGTGTATGATTTGATGGGTGTAATTTGGGTTATAGAATATACAGTTTGGCCTTACTTCAGTTGTGCCTTTCTCAAAAGTCAGCAAGCTTCACTTGGTCATTTTCATTTCTTGTACCTCAGGGGTAAATTGTTTTAGTTTTTTTATATTTTATAATTCACTTATTGCACTTTCAGTAGTTAGTATCATCTACTCTGTCAAGAGTAATTGTTCCTATTTTAATAGCTGCCAAACTGAGTGCACTTTGCACTATTTAAATTCATTTCTCGAGTACATGGACGTAGCTGGATGCTTTAGGCATCATGTTGTTTCCCTAATACCACATATACATAAATTTCAGTCCTTTACATGAATGTAACATAGAACTATGCCAACATTCTCTCCACTGTGCTTGTCAAAAATGCACACAACTTCACCTGATACCTGTCCCTCTTTCAGAAGTACTTAATTACTGTAGAGCAGAACCTAAAAAGGACGCTCTGGCGTCCTCTCATAACACTATTTATATTCATAGTCAGTTAAAACAAATCATCTATTAATCTTTCCATACGCGCATACCTCCCTCTATCTATATATCTTTCGTCTGTCCGTCCGTCTGTCCATCTTTCTCATTTTCCATTTATGTTATTCTGTCAAGTTGCGTGCATCAGTATTTTAATTAACTGTCAATGTCTGTAATATATTGAGAGACAGATATATCGAAAGAACCGGAAGTATTAATAAATACAATATTTTTCTAAAAATGTTTTAATTTTACTGCCACAGTAAGATCATCTTATTATCATCATTTACAGGAAAAGCGACAACGACACACCTACCAGCAATAGAAAAATCGATGAACACGTCAACATCATCTTCATACTTGACTAAAAAACTCTCTGGCTCCCCATGGGTGACAAGGAAAGGACAACCCAATAGTAAGCATAAAGTACATAACCCATTTGTAAAAGTCGGCTGCTTGCAATGGACTAAAGATATATCTTAAGTAACTATAGTCCAGAAAATGTGATGATTTGATAACTTCGACATCAAAATTAAAGTAACTGAGTGTAAAAAAACTGAGGGTAACACACCACATAAGAAACTCTGATACTGACATTGGTATATCGGATACGAATAATCATTTAGTGAAGGGTTTTCTTTATTTTTTTATTATTCGTTTTTAAGTTTATTTTTAAAAGTTTTTTCGTTACAAAGTCAGAGACAATAACTTTGATGTTACAGTTATACATTTTTTTTCAAAACAAATTTGTGTGGACAAATCTACTTATTTTGGCTGCTGTATTATTTACGTTTAATGACCTGTAAGGCTTAAATCAACTACTTTAGGCTGCTGTGTGTTTTACGTTTATAATAACCTGCATGGCTCATATCTACTACTTTTGGCTGCTGTATGTTTTACGTATATGATAATCCAACTCTTAAATCGACTGTTTTCGGCTGACTGTGTTATTTAATTGCGTGATAACTTCTAAGGCTAAATTCAATCAAGATATATGTAGTTTGAAGCGATTTTACAAGTATAACCGCACATTGGATTACGAAAAACTCACATGTAGCTGTGAATTGATTTCATGGTGATTAGTGGTCTATTTTCATTGCGTATCAACCCGTTCTTTTTGTATGGGAATAATAGGGACGCTTATTTTTCAAAAATGTTTCGTACGATAAACTGATCGATAATTATTTTTTACTAAATATTGACTGAGTTCATCCTACATATTACGGCCCGTTCTAAAAATTATTCCAATATGGCGAAATATTTTAATCATTAATAAAAAAGAGTACGATAAAAACTTGGACTTTTTATCTCAAAAGTATTTAACCAATATTTATTAAATTAATTAAATATATTTGTTTTGTCAAGAGTTGTCATTCCTTAAAGAAAGGACCATACCTTCTATGCTCGCGTATAAGTTGCTCCAACAGAAAATAACATAGACCCTGAGCAGTCGTCGCGTAACGAGCCGACAGATCAGGGTCTATGTTGTTTGCTTTACTGTTTATTCTTAACAAACTGCATATATCCAGATCTGCTGGAGCATTATGCAACGGACGATCTGAGTCTATGCAGTTTACAACCTATACGCGAGTACACATGGTACGTAAAGACGCTAATGCTGAATAAAAACCTAGTTTTTTGTATGGCTTTGTCTAACAATGCTTGACCAATTTCAGCCAAGTTTAACCAAAAGAACTTTTTTTTTTTAATTAAGGAAAATTGTGATATAATATATGAATAAAGACTTACATACACACACCGAAATATGTGTTCGTGTCTCTATAAAAATACAATTAAAATAAAACAACCCCCCCCCCCAACCAACCAACAAACAACAACAGCAAAAAATAACAAGACAACAAATAAACAAAACAAAACAAAACAAAACTTGTACACAGCCGTAATAGGATTGTATTTATGCATAGGTTTTGTTTACTTACCGCATATATAGAAATAGTTTTTCGATATATTCATACAATTCAGAGGAACAAGAAAGTATTTCTCTTCTTTGAAAGAAAGATCAATCCGAAATTTTATTCAGGTACCATTCTGACTTTTTAGTGCACTTCTTCCGTCCATCCGTTAACGCGACGAAAAACCCTGCTATAAGCTGTGTGGAGTCCTGTCTTGGGATGGTAAATGGAAACTATCAGTATTGCTGGGACGGCCAATATCATGCTGCGTGCTATAATGGCTACATATATGTTATGCCGTGTCCAACCAGTCTTCTTTGGAATGATATTAAACAGAGCTGCGAGGGGACATCGCCGACATGCCCATCAATAGATGGTATGTTGTCTAGAATATTTTGTTTCTTGGTGAAAGTGTACTACAGGAAAGATAGAACGGGACACCGAACACAAATAATCTGGACTGAAGTTTTAGTAATTTCTTTCATGGTTAGTTACCCAAAATCATATTTTTCGGTTAAGTTGAAATGGCTTTAGAAATCAACATGAGTGATGTGTTTAAAAAAAAGACCTTAATCACGTTTGAAAGCTAAGCCACCCATTTTCTGACCGAATTTGGGATGTTACTTGTAGCTTTTGTGTTTTCTTGACCATGAAATAACTCAAAAACAGTCATTTTCAAGCATTACAAAAGACAAGATTAACACTTTTCGTTAATATCCTCTGGGGGTGGGGTGTGGTCCTAAGTAAAAGTGAAATGGTAAATGCGCAAAGCTACACAAGTGTTTTGTCCCGAGTCAGTGGAAATAGCGAGTTTGCTATGGCGTATGGATACGTCGAGGCCGTCAGAATGAGACGTATCCATACGCCTTATCAAATGAGTTCTTTACCGCGATTCGGTATAAAACACGAATGCGGTTTTGTATTTATTACAGATCCCATTTTTACTCATTCCAGATAGTTTTAGCTTTGCACTGTGAATGGAAATCAAAACAAATTTGGATATATAAAATGACTGATTCAGTGCATCTCATAATTTCGACCTGCCTACGTCAGAAAAAGCACCTAAATAGTTCCAGTCTGGATGAGCGCTACGGAAATATAGATTTGACATCCTTATCAGTCATAGAGGAGTAAATGGATTTTATAATAAACTTATTTATTGTTTTGAGACGTTCCACTAAAACACGAGAAAAATTGGGATCACACCATATTGTGAAATGTCTTATTATATTTAGTAAACTAGGCGATTACAACCACCGAAATTTCATCCAACTCCGATATTTTAAACATAATTTAAATTGTATTTCCAACACTCAGACTTCAGCTCGATGATAATTTAATGTGCAATTTTCTTTATCGCTGTGTGGCTCACTCCAATTACAATAAAGGTAATTACAGAAAACTTCTGATGATACATGTAAATGAAAATTATATTATCGTGGAGATAAGTATTTCGAAATCATAGTTTTCAGCGACGGAATTTTTAGGCTGAGGCCTTCTGAGCCCTCAAGCCTTATACCGTCGTCCTCATTTACTGAGGACTTATGAGCCCTCACGCCTTATACCGTCGTCCTCATTTACTGAGGACTTATGAGCCCTCACGCCTTATACCGTCGTCCTCATTTACTGAGGACATATGAGCCCTCACGTCTTATACCGTCGTCCTCATTTACTGAGGGCTTATGAGCCCTCAAGCCTTATACCGTCGTCCTCATTTACTTTTGTGAGCCTTGTGAGGCTGACGGAAAGTTTGTTCGCCATCTACCGGTCACTTCATTGCGTCTCGTAGCAACCAACGAGTAGAACAACCAATGGATATATTTTGCTGCTATCTGCCTCAGTCTTTACTGATACTTGACATGTAGGAATAAATTACTCTATCCTTTCACTTTTATTTAATGTAGTATTAAAATCTGATTACATTCCCCGCTGGGACTATGCTAGGCTATTTGTATATTCGTAGAGAAGATATTGGTCTAATTAAACAAAGGTCTATGTACTGATAGTTGTGACCCAATTTCTTTAAGGAGCATAGAATCATATACTACTACTACTACTACTCTCTCTCTCTCTCTCTCTCTCTCTCTCTCTCTCTCTCTCTCTCTCTCTCTCTCTCTCTCTCTCTCTCTCTTCAAGGTGATTTGATCAAACATTGAAATGAACACAAAGTTTTTTGTTTGGTAACACTAAAGAAATCCACAGCAACATATTAGGCACCAAACACTATTCTGACATATGCATTTTCAACTTTGAGGGAAAGAAAGACTTGTTTATGACAAATCCTCAGCTATCAGAGAACAAAGCAATAATTTTTAATTGTAATCAGAGTATTAAGAGAAAAAAATATTAAAGTCGCTCAAAGTACCGAAGATGGTGAAGATGCTAAACTGTTCTAAAATTGTACACCTCTAAGATCAAATAGGAGAAATTACATATTATGACGTTTGAAATATTACACAAAGATTCTTCTTTTGATGTTATAGTAAAGGAACTTTCATAACATTATTAATTTCTGGAAATTAATATTTTTGATATGATAGGATATTATGAATTTCTAGAAATTAATGTTTTGATACATGAATGTAACTAATTATGTTGGTAAAAAAGAATTCTTCTTATATTTTCTAGTGTTAAAAAGTTTCGGATTTTTTTAAGACTGGATATTTTTCCATTAGTGAAAGATCCATGTCTAATTTGAAAAAGGTGGAACTATTTGATTTTCGTATTATGCTCTCCACCTATATTTAAAATTCTGGGGCGGACAGACAGACGTTTGCAAAATACTATTATAACTTCCTCTGAAATATTCAATAATCATAATAAACAACATAATATGTACTTATTACTTTCAGAAAAACTATTAGATACTAAGAAAGTATCCAATTCTAAGAATCAAAGGCCATAAAGGACTCCAGTACTGTAACGCAGAAAGGAAGCAAAAAGATTAAATTACCCCCTTTCAGGTGTTATTGACGGCCATACTGGAGAACATCTGATAGCTTTAATTAATGGATGTAAATGGTATTTGATAATTGAAATAACATTTTTTTTAAAATCTGAGGACGATAGGTTTTCTTTCGGTATCTATATTAGTGATGATCCTCCTGCTTTTGTGTTAATATACCTCTTTCAAAAAAGCAAATTTTGCTCGAATTCTTTACGAACAGCTATCTATCAGCTTGTCCTCCACATAGGTACATTTTTATGATCATCGCGGGTTCGTGGCTAAAACTGTCTGCGAGTGTTTCTGTTTGAAAATAGCCTCTAGTAGACACTAGCTATACATTTTCGATCATAATACGTTAGGAGAACATCAACTGCCTCGCAAATCCAGCCCTCCAAAGCGAAACAAGACGTTAGCCACGACTTTAGCATTCTTGTAGCAATAAAAATACTAACCGGCACCATCTTAATTATTCTACTCCAATGGTTAATGTTATGTACAATACATCTTATTACTCAACATTTATTGCATTTTATTCTGAGTTAATAATCTTTCATTTTCAGTAATTAGATCATGTAAGTAATTTTCTCTGCGACGTATTCCATTCCCTAGCGTCCACTCCACTGTAAGCATAGCGCGAAGCTTGACTGTTTTGCCTACATATGCCATTGTTTTGTTCTGTTTAATTACAGGTACAGTATGTCAGATTCCTATTATTTATCAGCTAGTGTTTTAATATTTACCCCAAATCCACCAACTTAAAGTATTTTTACCACAAAATTGTGTCTCTAGCTGGCGAGCAATGATACTGGAAATTTTGATATTTCGCATGGATTGACTAAATTTTCATTTTTGTCATCAATATCTATATTGTCAGAAAGAAATTCCCGTGAATGTAGGATGAGTGCTATTCCTGACAGACAAATATGACCTCATACAGATGTATACTCGTGCAATTATTTACTAACCTTTACCTGGAACTGACCTGCATTGAGGACAAGATACCCAAGTTATGAGCTGGTAATGCAGCACATGGATTGTTTCAAAGGCAAATATAATATACGCAAATATTTTTAATTTGCCAAATATGTCTTCGCCTCTTTCATTATCAATATTTTTTCAAAATTTGCATTGATTGATTTTTACATGCAAATCATCAAATTTTCATTTCACTATTTTAGCCTTTAACGTTTCGTTATCGCATATATAATTATCGCTTTCTATTTTAAAATACCCCTACTACAAATACAGGATTGCATATACAACATATATCACCTACCCTACTGACCATGGCACAAAGCCACGTGCTTGTTAATATTAGTTCAAAATCGGCTGTTGAAAGTAGTGGAAATGAACTCTGTACATAGAGGATACAAACTGCTATATAAAATAGAGAGAACTAAGAAATTTTTTAAAAAGAAAAGTAAATGATGGAGTTCCCAAAATTTCGGGGTTAGTTACGTATACCATTAGCAATTATTTTGAGAAACAGATTGCTAAAACAAATGGATTTTGATAAAACTTAGAGAAAAAAAAAATACATAGCTATAGAAATCAACTGGAGAGGATTACATGTAGGGTATGTAAAAGCTTGAAGTTGACTGAAAATAATCACCTCACATGTATGATCTGTATGGAGTTCCGTTCAGAATATATATGTGAAATCAGGTCTGAGTGGATGGATCACAGATGGTCGACGGTTTCTGACAAACAACTGTTCCGGGATTGCAAGAGAGCAATAAAGTAGTCTTCAAAGGATGCGGACATAATTAGCCTTGCTGCCGACGCGGTTTCAGACGCGAACTTAATAATGTCACACTCATTTGAAGTCGAAAAATCGCCGCTCAAGTAAAGAGCCCGGTAATCATTGCCGCAGCGGGCCTCCCACACAACAACATCGACATCGTCGTGTAGTTTGTCATCAGTCTCTTCCGACCATGCTTGCACTGGACAGACTGCTGGTCCGGTACTGAAACGGTACGGAGGTCCACATGAACCACTCCAGAACAATCCAACACCGCACGTACACCTAGATACTGTCTAATGTGATCTGTTTCTCGATAGACAGTACCGAAGTACAGGACAAGACGTTATCTGTCCTTGAACTTTGTCCAATCAAACCCCGCCACTGTATCGACTTACGCCCAATGTCACTGGGACCTGGCACGGCGATCTGTTCTTCCAACATTCCCAATTCCATACCCAAGATACAGAGAGCGTACGGCACACGGTTACACCATCGCCAAATTTGGTGATCAAGTCTCCAACGACATCCAGTATCTTACCTATGAAGATAACTGAATAGTTCATTGCCGGTCCCGGCTCCGTCGCGACACAGTACCGACTACGACGATTTTGTCTTCTCAGATACCCCATACCCAATCTCAGACTTTGGACGACGTTCAAACATAACACCTGGAGACTACCGTTTTATAACATGGACAGATGTAGAGATTACCGTTTTATAACATGGACAGACTCCCAGACACTTTTATCCGCTCCGACTACCTTCTTACCCCACTTACATCGCAGGAGGCTTCTTTATCGCTCCACAACTCTGACTTTGAAGACGTACCTTTGCAAGCCCATTCTTTTCTGTACAATCTGACAATGTCCAGGAAAGACTCAACCTTCCGCGCATCCATTGAAGAAGTCTTCCGGATCCAGCATCCAGAGTTCAGTCTTCTTGTCCTGGTCCTTCAAGGACTAACATATAAAATACCCGCATCGTTCGGTCTCTTAAGCAAGGAACACCAGTCTTAAACAGTTTCCACATTCTGGTCGAGTTGCTGACATCTTGTACTGTGTTTAAAGGCAACTTCAAGACGGATAAAAAAAAAAAAAAAAAAAAAAAAAAAAAAAAAAAAAAAATTGCGCAGATTACGACTCTGGTCTAACTTCAATCCGGCTTTTGACACAACATACACCGGTCTTCCACATCGAAGCTCCAGCCAATGACAGATATATGGCATAACTGGGAATATCGAACCCATCCTCTGTACGCATGGGTCGGAAACATTTCCTCGACGTGCAACAGCTTGTTCGCAACGTCGTAGCTATTGGTTCTATGCTTCATCTGTCGCCGTCGTTATCTTTAAAAAAGCTGAGCATAGACTAGCTCCACCGTCCATATCCCATCTAACAGACACGCATATAAATCAACAGGGCATCTCAAAACTCATTCTTCAATTTTATATGGAAGCTCCTTCCGCTAAATTACAGCTCGCGGAGAGAGATGCATTCCCATCCACGTCCTTCAATACAAGCAGGTGGCAAAGCAAACGAAAACAATGGCAAGGTCGATCCTCAACACCATCTAAGAGGGAGTTCCTCCGGTCAGCTTGGACCGCCAGGATACGTGACTTCATGCTGTCATTAACATATCTTCCTGCAATTTGCTAAGGTTCGCTCTGATGTAAGCCATCACCAGGACCAAGTCCACGTGCCTGATGTCGAACTACCTGGAAAATGTCCTACAACACAAGGTGAGCAAGGTTTGTTTTATTTTTTTTTATTTAAAAAAAAAAAAACAACACGTAATCCCTTGTTCCTGTCTTGCTTCGCCTCGGATTTCTTTTCAACAAGGACAGATCTAGTTTTATAATGTGCAAGCTTTTCACTCACCCAGATATGCGTTTACAAGCCTGCTGCATTGGTTTCTTCTCCCTCAGAATTGTATTGACGATCATTCTCGTGGCATCTTCTATCCTCTTGGAGAGTCGAATGTCAGCCCGGGAACTGTTAAACGCGGCCGCTGATCTTCCCGTCTTGGCCATTGCGCATGTTATGTCCTTGTTGATAATCCTTCTATCTCATTGGATATCATAGTTTCGCCAACTGAACCTAATGATCAAGGCGTCCGACTGCATAAGGCTCCCTCTCAGCAAATGAAAGAACATAGCTTACGACTGACATTCCGTTTCAGCCCCAACCACTGGAAATTTTGATTCGCACGGACGCCAACACGACTGGCTAGGCTGCCCATTTCCGGCCCTTCTTCCCAATGAGCGTGGTTCGGTCTCTTCAGGAGCTGTCTGCGCAGACAAACATCCTAAAGATAAAGATCCACAGCGAATACCATTCGATAGGATTCGGTAAATAAGTATCCCGTAATATCAAGTACCAGATCTATGATGACATCGCAGAGCACCACAGAAGAGGTCCATCACCAGTCCAGGCTCCGTTGCGACCAAGTACCGACTACAGTGAGCTCCCTTTCCCGAACACACAGTACCCGTCTCGTCCTTTTGACGACACTTAAGGTCAACGCGTAGAGATCGTCGTGTCCCAACAAGGACGAACTCTCAGTTTCGTTCATCATTCCCGACTACCTCCTTTGCCCGCTCAGGCGTTGCTACCATCGCTGTAATCTTCTTTGCCACCCCACACATCTGGCGTCAAAGACAAACGCTCGCAAGCCGGATTCGTAATGACGCGGGTTACTCTACTTCCGCTTGGAGTTGCGGGATAGAAAATTTGTTTCTCAAGACCACACCCATTCATAGAGCTGTACTACCACGATCCCAATATCTCACACGAAACTCGAAGCTGCTTCGCCTACGTTAGGAGACTGGTACCAGGGCCAGCTCTAGATTAAAGAAATGTAACTTCCTCCACATATTATATAGTCACCAAACATTATGATCAGGTAATATATTTGAAGAAGAAGCACAGTTTTTAAAGGTATAATATGTTTCTTCGATGATACTTACTCGAATATAATACGGGCACTCCCTACCAAACCTTCCCCCTCAGTTACATCCCTGGAATGGCGTAAACTTGCGCTCAAATAGCAACTGACGATTGACCGAATTTGGCTCCAATCCCTCTAACTATGGGGACACCACTCTCATCAGACTTTTCTATCGGCAAGTAGATAACGTTTTAGACCTATTATTGCTAAAACAAGTCAAGATCTTTTTTTGTTTGCAATGGCTGGATTTGCGACGTGGTGGATGTTCATCTAACGAACTCTAATGTGGTGAGATGTATCTAAGAAACATATTTTACTTCCAAAAATTGGTTTCCAAATGTCTATAGGAGAGTATCAACAGTTGTTAATAGACAATCAAAATTTACTAATTACGAAACAACATAGTAATAGTCGAATATAGATAGATAGATAGATAGATAGATAGATAGATAGATAGATAGATAGATAGATAGATAGATAGATAGATAGATAGATAGATAGATAGATAGATAGATCGGTAGATAGATAGATAGATAGATAGATAGATAGATAGATAGATAGATAGATAGATAGATAGATGGATGGATGGATACATCTATATATACGTACACTCATGCATGTATACATACGTGCAGATGAATATGAACGAACAGACACACGAATCTTACCGTAAATAGCACAAAAATGAGACAACATAACTCTGTCAGACTGCGGTATTAATGCATAGTTTGCAGTTATTAAATTCATTCATGTATCCCAATGTGACACCTGACACTCCTTGGTTTCATACCCAAAGTTGGCACGTATAAAGGGTTAGTGGTTGCCCATCCTGGGTCGGATTTTTTGTACCTTTCCTCAACGTTTCCCCACCTATGGGACCACGGGTAATGTAAAGCAAACACGTGGGCCCTTTTAATCTCTCTCTCTCTCTTTCATTATTTATATATCTATATACGGAGAGAGAGAGAGAGAGAGAGAGAGAGAGAGAGAGAGAGAGAGAGAGAGAGAGAGAGAGAGAGAGAGAGAGAGAGAGAGAGAGAGAGAGAGAGAGAGAGAGATCGCATTTAAGGAAAATTATTGAATCTTGCAGTTGAAAAACACATTTGGAATTCGGTGTAAAAGAGACAATCTAACCTATCCGTTGCAGTTTTTCAATATTCACTAATATACACACAATCACCGTCTTAGTTTTCCTTTCATTCCTCATTTCCTTGGACACTAGGTTTCATAACCTTCATCCAGTCCACTCTTTATTACCACTGAATCTTCATCATTTGGATTTTTTCTTTGCGTCCCTATTATAACAGATTGCTGTTTTAGATTTCCATGTGCAGAATTTGTTACTTGGGATACAATTAATCAACTTACTTAAAATTAGCTGTTTGGATTTATTTTTGTCGCCACGTTCTTTCTTTGTGTTCCGCCAATTCAGTCAGAGTCTCTCCTTTCATCACGGCGTGTTTCCATTCAATGCTTATTTTTATAATTAGATTTTTTTAAATAGATTATAGATGTAGAAATATAGTGCATTCGCTATGGTGTTAATTTTTTCTATACTGTTTGATTTTTGTTTTACAGTAGACCTACAATAAAATCAAAAGTATATGCTGGTGCTGTTCTTTTTTCCAGAGCCTCCAAACACACCGTCCGTTGATAAATTATACCTTTCAACTATCGATTGCATGTTATCATGTCTTGGAACGGAGAATGGTGTGTATCAGTTTTGCCTAGACTGTCGTCATTTTGTCGCTTGCTCTAACGGATATGAATACGTCATGCCGTGTCCAGCTCAACTCGTCTGGAATGACATCAAGAAGAGGCGCGATTGGACATCGTCTTCATGTCAATCTACGAAAGCAGGTTTGTTAAGAATGATGTACCTCTCGTAAATACCGACTTCAATTTTACAAAAAAGCTTGCTATTTCTGGAATGAGATGAACTCATCAATTTGTAAATTAACATTTGTCGTAACAGTGTTACATGAACATTTTGCTTTCAATTTGTTAAAAACAATATGGCAATTATGTACATTAACCATCAACTCTTGAAAGATGGTCATCTTCAGAATAAGCCTTATACCTCTTTCACATGTATCAGTTTATATACGTGTGTCAATTAACACACATATGTATATTTACATAGTATGTAAATTTCGTTATGTGAACGGTTTTGCAGATTTTCACATTTATGCACATTTACATCGTGTGTAAATTTGTAATACTCCTGAGGTGAGGTGGTGCGAAATCAAATTTGCATATGTGTAAATCTGCACCGTATGTAAATTTTAGCATTTGAACGCATAGCAAAATATATACATGTGTGTATTTTAATTAGTGTCTCTTGTAAAGTGGCAAATAAATTATGAGGTCATTACTTATTTCAATTTTGGCTAAGTTTTTGAACGATAAGTCTGTTTGTATGTGACTTAACGGTTCTGGTAGCATTCTGCTTTTATACTAACACACATTTATATATGCCTCTCTGTATATCCATCGAAGCGTTCAGTTGAGGCATGATAAGGGGTTGATTGATGGATGGATGGATCTACAGATGGATGGTTTTGGTGGATAACTAAAAAAAAGCACAGTAATTTAGTGTATTAAATTAATATAGTGTAAATTAAGTGTTACATCGACGCCAAATTATGTACAAATCTACACATTCTGTGTACATTGGTGTTTTGTTTCCTTTGCTAAGGCAAAGGCGGGAGAGTTTGGGATTACACTAATCGATGTCATGATGGTTATCCATGGCGTCACAGCAAGTGCAATTTATACAGACCTAAAATGGCATTGGTTCTGGCTGTTTTAGGTCTAGCTCTCACGTGGAAGACAGTACGTTCATCGGAACTGTTAGGGGAATGCAAAATCTCTCTATTAATTACACACATTTGGAAGAAAAAGGACAAGCTATCATTCATCACACTTTTCCGCAAAATCCTTTGTTTAATTTACTTATAAAAACGTGCCTGAACGTAATGGGTAGTGGAGAGGTTTTAAGTTGTACCTTTATGATTTTTTCGTATCACAAATAGTTAGTTACATTTTGTTAGCAAAGTTTGCATATGTTAGAAACTTTGTGTCAAACAGTACTGATTTATACGTTACAGGATATCACGATCAATTAATCAATTTCCCTAATGATGTATGCGTGGACTCCTGTGTTGGAGTGGATGACGGAGAATACCAGTATTGTCGAAGCTGTAAACAGTATGTAGCCTGTACCAATGGCTACAGATATATATTTTACCGTGCCCTGTCCAGCTCGTCTGGGATGACTCAAAGAAGAGATGGGAGTGGACATCCTCCACCTGTCCCCAACACTCCGAGGTTTGTCGTTATAGGGATCATACGCGGTTTGCTTGATTCTAAAATTAAAGTTTGTCAGACGACACGGAAGGGGTTTGAGCCGAGGACGAAAAGAGATTTTTTTCCACGAGTGCTCTTACATCTACATAGTCATTTGCTAAGTAGATATAAATTTTGCACCAAATATCTACAGAAAGAAGCTTCTGAACACGAAACATAGCTGTACTCAAACAGCACGTTAAATTCCGTTGTTTGAGTACAGCTTATGTCACAAAACGCATACTTCAAACAGGCCGAACTCGGGATCCGAATTCTGAGTCAGGCAATCAGTAAAGTCACGTACCTGAAGCACAGTTCTGACCCTTGAGTGGAATTTTCCTATCCTACACCAATGGATATGAAAGATTCTATTGGTTTGGTATGCGTTGGAAATTCTGTTGGTCTGGTATGTGTTGGAAATTAGCAAGACATACGTATCACTTTTCCGTCATGACCAAAGTAGCGTTTCGTCTCTTGCCAGGTGTCTGAAAAGAGTCTGTTGTAATAGATTTGCTATTCCGAGGATGCAAAAGGTTGAAGTGCATATTTAAATGCTCAAACGTTTGGCTAGCAAAAACAGACTGCGGGTACGTTTAAAATCTGAAGCCTCTATCAGCTAAATGAAGCAAGTTTAATTTTTCTTACTTTGAGAAGTGTATTGATGCCTATTGGGTTGAACATCTGAATGTGGAAATTTGTCACAAAGCTTCTCCATATTTATGACCGTTTCAATTCTAAGCTCTACTAATATTATGTGGGAATAGTTAACGATGCAAAGAGGCAGAAGTGTTATTGTCAATTTAAAAGAGTCTGTTGAATGTCCAACTGAATCAGGACAGGTAACTTATAGTAATGCATCTTTTGTAAAGGAGTGACTTTTAGAATGTTTGTTTGCTTGTTATTTGAGTCAAAATCAGAGGGATCATCGATTTTATACAAAATGTAGATTTCATTAGTGTAGTATCATTTTATCTATATGAGTAGTATGGGGGAGGGGTAAATAGACCCATGAGGGGGCTCTACAGACCCGTACGGAAATTTTACATGGAGGGGGGCAGTATAGACCCAAACGGGAATGGAACATGGGGCCTTTACAGACCCAAACGGGAAATGAACAGGGTGGGGCCTCTACAGGCCCGTACGGGAATGGAACAGGGAGGGAAAACACACAGACACACATACACACAATGGAAAGGCAATAATGAAAAAATAATCTTTTCGAGATAAATGAGGTGGCCCTGAAAAGGGCCGTTGGAGTTTCTTTCACTTCTTTCTCCAACGGGTCAGGAAGCCTAGGATAGTTTTCTTCTTCTTCTTCTTTTCAGGGAGCCAGTCTGGATGTCCCATTCGCCTGAACTTGTCCTGGATTTTCATCCAGTTCTCATTCAGGCGATGGAAGTCTTGTTGTTTCGTCTTCTCCATTCTTTCCTCCGCCCAAGCCTTCTTGATGGTAGCTACCTCCTTCTCCATCACTTGTCTCGGAAATAGCTTGGCAATGAGTAGGGTAGCTGCTTTTCGTCTGACACTGCTGAGGGGTGGATACAACCATTCATCTTCTTGTACTTTGTTTAGAAAGTACTCCACCCCTTCCAGCAAGTCAAAAGCTGTTTTAAGGAACCCTACTCGACAGGGTAAAAAGGTAACTTTCAGGCTTCCTCCACCAAGACATCATGCACCAACCTCCTCGCTTATTTTAGGGCTGCCACTTGGCTGATGACATACGACTTGGTGGTCGGGTAACGCCAAGAACACTCCATTCTTTCCAACAAAGACTCTACTCCCACCATTCCATTCCAGGCTTCCTGCAAAGCTTCTATGGTATTCATTATTATTTAGTGGACGTTGAATGGTGCGACTACGGAAGGTATCGCTTTATATACTTTAAGCACGGATTTGAAGGAAAACATCCCTTCCCCCCAAAAAAACCATACATACAAAATCCTATCATCCATAAAAAAAAACACACACCAGTACGCGGACCTAAAACAAACACTTTTTATAAATTTTTTATTTTTTATCAAACACAAACACCAAACATACCTTTTTGTTTTTAATTTTTTTTGTAAAACACATAAACACATACACACTTTATACAAACACACATCAAACACAAACCAGAGAATGATGATTTTTTTTGGAGTGGGGAAAAGACAAAGACAAACACACATACACCTTCAAACACATATAAGGCCAATTGGATTATTATCTTTTCTTGATAAATGGGTGGCTTTGAAAAGGGCCGTTGGGGTTTTTTCAAGTGCACCTAGAGGTGTGGGCAAATTCCAGGTCGCGCCCCACACGCAGCACATCTCCCACTCCATCCATTGTTGGAGATGGGAAAGGCAGAAAGAGGTTGGGTGGCCTCACTATCCAAATCCTCCGTTTGAGGGACAGTGAAGGCCTGTCTTCTTCTTCTACTCCAAATCACCCTGTTTTCTTGGGGGTGATGTAGTGGAGGATGTTGTGGCTGCGGCTGTGGTAGTGGCTGTTGCTGCGTCTGCTGGGGTCTCTGCTGCTGGGGTTGCGGCTGTGTCCGTACCATGGACTTTACAGCCGCAAAGTTGGGAAGGATCATCATAAGCTTCTGTATCATCTTTGTCTTTTCCTCTTCTTCTTCTTTTTTTTTCCTCTCCGCCTCCACCTCTTCCTCCAACGTAATGAGAACAAGTTTGTCCATTAACCGACGAACCTGTCTTAGATGGACCTGAATTTCTCTCAATTTCTCTGCTCTTCGACTAGTCATTTTTGATGTGTTGATGAATCAACGGGGTAGCTCGACTGATGATGATGATTGAATTAACGTCGTGTGCGCCCATTCGGGCATGTACGACGATTTACCCCCACAGCGTGAGAAACACGCATAGGGGGGTTCAGTGGTCAGGTGTGTTGACAGTTTGCAACCACATGACTCTTTACTAATTAAGTACACCCCTCCAGCGCAGCATGGTTCCCCACAATTAAGGGGGTTAATTGAATGCGCGCAATTGGAGGATCTGTACAATTAACACACCCCACCATCAATGCATGGTTTCCCCACAAACGCGGGTTCATTGAAGGCATGATATTGGGTGGTGTGTTAGAACCTGTACATAGGACTAGAACCACAATGTTTACAGGTATACAGGAATACAGGTGCGCGATAGCGCACTTATTTACATAATTGCTGCAAGGGATAAGTCTGGAGTGGCAGGCAGCACGGACTAGGCAAGCGAAAGCGCGAAGCGTGACGGAAGCTGAAACGCAAGGAACGTACATGATCAAATTCTGCCCAGTTAACTAAGTAGGGCTGTCCCTAATACCAATTGTGTGTTAGCCACATATTGTAATTATGGTCACATTTAGTCAGTTGTAAAACTTTTCCTAATTTCCAATCAATTTTGAAATTTCGTGTACATAGTGTACATATTTTTACGAAAGAAGCTAATATGAGTTTGAGTAACCCTTTCAATTTTTGTGGTCTTAATCAGATATTGTCAAGTTATCATTTGATTCGGCGGATAATTAATCATATTTGTGTTGAAATTTGGTTATATTTCGAAAAAGGTTTTCAAGCTAAAGTGAAAACCTGGAGGCATTGAAAGAACTCCTTAGCCCTTATAAGGGCTGGGTAATACCCTGGCGGCGGCATGGCTTCCTGCACGTGTTCAGGCATCTGATTGTGGTCTATTTGAGCTGCTTGGATCAATGAGGTGTAGCATGTCCATGTCATTCATCCATTCCTCGCATTTTATGGGGGGGGGGGGGTACGTCAAGCTGGTGATTTGCGATCAAAAAGTTACACAGTAACGCCATTGTTGTAACAGGCGTTTCAGCAAAATCCAACCCCATTTTCTTGAAGTTTGCTGCAGCTCTTTTGACACGCGTCCTCATTATTTTCCCCCTCCCCTGCTCTCCGTCTCCATCAATGCCCTGTTGTCCTCGATGAAATGGACACCTTTAGGTTTTTCCTGCCATACTTCTTTCCCTGCTCCAATCTGTAGGGAGGACCGGTAGATGTAATTCCATGCCTGTTGGTTGGGAGTGCCGGCTGGAGCTATTTTTATTTCCTCTGGCTCCGGTGCTGAGGTGGGAGGCGTTGGTGGTGTCGGTGGTGGTGGTGGTGGTAGTAGTGAGGTTTTCTTTTTTTTCTCCGCTGCTGTCTTTCTTGCCCCATCTTTTTCTTCTCCTTCTTCTTCTCCTCTATTTTTTTCCCTGGAGACTCTATCCCCTGTATCCCAGCTGCAGGTGTTGTAAATGTTGCCGCTGGAGGAGTTGGCGGCGGTGGCGTTGTTGGCCTTGGCGGCGATGGCGCTGCTGGTTTGTGGACCATGGCAGGACCGCTCGGCTTCGGCTTGGGGGCGGTTGTCGCTCCCACTGCTTAGTCCGGGCCTGTCCCCTCCATGGCCCTCATCGTCTCCAGTATCTTGGGGTTCTTTCTACCTCGTTTCTTTTTTTCCCATATCAGGAGAAGAGTGGTTCTCTTCTCCTGGGCTCTTAAGCTCCACCCTGAAGCCAGTGTAAGGCCAAGGCCCTTCAAGGCAATCAGGGCGAATTCAGGAATTATTAGCTCATTGACTAGCTCTATTTTGCTATGTATGCTCCTGCTCTGTTAACTGTCGACTGGGGAATGCATCACTTTATATACTTTAAGCGCGGACGTAAATGAAAATATTCCTTCCCAAACAAAAAACATTACCCACACTACCCGCATCTGACGTCATCCGTATGACGTCATTCTATGCTTCGCGGATTCTACACTCCACTACCCATACAAAAAAAAAAAACACCCGAGTACGCGGACCTAAAAGAAAATACTTTTTAAAAAAAAAAATTATCAAACACAAACACACACCACACAGTCCATTTTTTCAATTTTTATATTTTATAAAACACACACCACACAACCCCTTTTTTAAAAAAAACCCCACAAACACACTCTATACAAACACACATCAAACACATACAAGGGAATGGGATTTTTTTGGAGTGGGGAAAAGACAAAGACAAACACGCAAACATTTCACATACACAAAAAATATTTTTTGTTTTAGGCAATCTGAAAGTTTTCTTTTCCAGAGATCTGGGTGGCCCTGAAAAGGACCGTTGGGGTAAGAAGTATTTTTTTAACTTCTAGAGGCAGTAGCCGCAGGGCGGCCACGTTTCGCCACTGGTCTCATGGCTGCAGGACAAGGTCTCTTTCTGGTGAAAGAGAAGGCAAACTCCTCACAATTCATTCTGCAACTGACTTCTCCTTCTGCTGGTTTCAGCTGATGAAAGAGTTGTTGTTGTTGTTGTTGTTGTTGTTGTTGTAGCTGCTATTGTTGTTGTCTTTGCTGCACTCTTTGTCTCTCTTCCCATTCCGTTCTGTCCCTGACGATTTCTTCTCTCAGGACTTCTTCCACCAGATCTTGAGCCATTTGCAAAAAGATCCTCGTCTTCTTCTCTGGGTTGTTCTGAAGCAAATGATGCCTCACTCGCTGCATGTTCACCATCGCTTCGTTCAGTTTACTAATTTTAGCTGCCATGTTGTTGTTGACGAGTCAACGAGAGTGACTGCACTGGCCAACGCACCGCTTTATATGCTGGAAGCGCGGACGCGATGGAAAACATATCTCAGATCGATAGTGAGAAATGGACAGAGTCGGTGACCTCAGATCGATAGAAAGAAGTGAAAGAGCATATTCATTTTCATTTTTTCAAATTCAATAAAACACACAACATCAACATTTTTAATAAGAAGAAGCTTCTCTGACATAAAAATGCAACCAACCAACAAGATTAAACATGAACATATTTACGACTCCATTTCTTCTCATAAAGTCAATGATGTCGTCTTCCAAAGGAGGTAATCCATAAGAATAGGAATATTCTACACTGTGATCATTGGGAAAGTACACGGCTACCCAATGGGTTCCTGGTCCATCACTGTCGTCGGTATTGATGAGATAGGCATGAATGTCTTTAGGTTTGCGATGGGGAAGTTCATCTTTAGCACACACCACAGGATTCCAAGAAGAAGTGTACGAACTGCGAGTCAACAGGTAATGAAGTTCCCTGGTATCCATTTTTCTGGCTTCACAGGTAATGATAAGTCATCAATTCCCACTTTACTTTTTGCTTGAATTGGTCTCTCAAGTAGGTCAATGAATCACGGCGGGTAGTCTCTGTACTTTGTTGCAAGAGAGCTTCGATGCGTTGGATCTCCAGAGGAGTGAGTGGAGGTGAGGAACGATCCTGCAAGTCTTTATACCATTTTCTCAACACTTTCTCTTACGAGATCTAGACCAGGCGTCCTCCAAATATTCTTCCAATTTTTCTTCGGCAGTCATCATCAAACACTCGTCGTGTTGTTTCTGACTCGGATGATCGATTTGACATCCATGACAATGTTCTCGGGTCAGGTTTGTAATTTTGCAGCCAAATCTGTAGCAAAACAGGAGACTAAATGTTGTTCTTGTTCTGGCCATCGAAATCCAGCAAACTTCTGAACACTATTTTTCTTTTCTTCTTCTTTTTTTGGTTCTGGATGAATCACATCGTCATCACTGGTGGAGGGTAGTGACTGCTGTGCTTCACAAAATCCCTCATCTTCTTCGTCTATCTCCATAGGTTCTTCGTGTTGCATCTTTTTTCTTCTTCTAATAGTCTAGAATCACTTCTCTCAAACTGTTGATTTCTAGAGTATTATCAAATTCTGCATACAAGATGACGTTCACCGTGTTGGCTAGAGCTAGTGCAAACTGAAGTTCCACACGAAGTTGGCCTGATTTTATAGGGTGGAAATGTCCTTCGTCGCTGCCATGGTCAGGAGTGAAATCAAATCCCCATAACGCATATCCTCCTGCATAATTCTCGTACGAAATGCCGTGGCTGCTGTTGGTGCCTAACTGTCCCGGGGCTTCAAGCAGAGTCAAGTAAGATCGCAAGTAATTTCTCTGGGTAAAGTTAGGTTCAAAAGGTCTGGTACACAACGTCTGGCCATCTCGACTGACTTCTATCTTGGAGACGTTAAAGTGTTGAAACTCGAACGGATTTTGATCGATGACTCCGTTGAGGACTGCATTGCTGACGATGCCAATCAGCAAACGTTTGGGGAGCTGTCCTTGGAAAACGTGATCTTCGACTTTGGATCGGAGTCCAGCGGCAATGGTAAACGTTTTAACTTCCACTCGTCGCACAGGATACTTGGCAGTGGTTCTGATCAACGTTTGACTGATGTCGTTGGCTACTTTAGGTAAGACTTCGACACGGCGCACGTAAAGTCTGGCTTCTTCGATGATGGTTTTGTACTCCTTGGCATTAGCCATCAAATGGAAGACGGTACTACTGCGATTCAGTCTCAGGCGTACATCCACTCCGTTCAACAAATACTTGTCTTGCAACCACATGTCCAAATGCAAACGATCCATCAGTTCTAAAGTGCGCCCTTGACTGATTTTCTTTCGGCGGGCGTTAAATCCCACATTGTGAGGATCGTCAGCTTATGTCACCTCTGTGTCGTTGAAGGCATCCAAGGTGTCAGGTTTCCATACCACAGAAACATCCAGATGGGTGTTCTTGGATTCTTTACCGTACGTCAAGAGATTTTCCAGGTAAGCTCGGTAAGGGTAAGTATCCATGCTGCTGCTGACCAGTTTGTTATTCAGGTACAAATCTACTTCGCTGAACAAGGAATGCATGAAATTATTGACGGGAGCGACTCTGGCGTCGGCCCCAGGATTACTGTTGTCCGTTTTGATCACTTTGAGTTTCAGGTACAAGTGGCTGCTATTCAGATCGATGTAGTCTTCGGTTTGTCCTTTGATTTCAAATTCGATATGAGCTGAAGTCGTCAAAGACGATACAGGATGAAATTCCACCCATTGGGATTCTTGCATCGTCATCATGGTTGGAGGCATGGTAAACAGATCCAGTTCTGACTTGGTACATTCGCAAGAATCTCGGTGCATCATTTTAAAGGTTTAGTAATCAAACACGTCTAATTCTCTGACCGTTCTTCTTTTCTTATTCTTTTTGGGAACACCGTGTCGTGGATGAGCTCTGAATGGGTGTCGACGTTGTCTCTTTCTGCCTTGTCCTTGCTGTGGAGTGGAGGAAGAAGTAATGCCAGGGCCAGAAGTGTGAAGTGAATTTATAGGAGTCTCTTGTCGACCCAAAAGATCTTTTCCAGCTTGCATCAACAGATTTTTTCCTGCTCTCATCAAGGCTTCTTTCGGATTTTAATTGTCGATGAGGACGTTTTGAAGAAATTCTTTTCCTTGCGTCAAAACGGCATCTTTTAAGGCATGCAATCCTCGAGTCACCATGGGTTTCAAAATAGGGGCTACCATCCGAGAAGCCAATTTTAACATATCTCCTAAACCATGTCCTCGTTGTCGCGCCACTCCTCGGTACACAGGATACATTTTTGTGTTACATTTCGCTGGACAACCGTGACTTTTCCTTTGTCAATGAATGGAACACTTTGTCCCAAATCTCCTTCAATACTAATGTTGACACTGTCAAAATACGATTTACTGATTGGAAGATAATGAGGATATGAGGATGTACAAATTCACGGTGATCGTGATACGTGTTTCCACCTTCTTCGTACGCGGGGACGGCAGAATCCACTTTGAAAGGAATTACTCTCAGTATCGGCGCGGCTGTGTTTCCCACCACGTTGTACTCCACCACATCGGAGTACACAAACATTAAATTCAGTCCAACGTTCAATTCGATAGGGTGGTGAAAAGCCTTTTCGAATCCTAAGTTGCTTTGGACTTTTTTTTATTGGGAAACATTATATTCCCACCCAAAATAGCATACAACCCAGGAGAAAAAGTGATGGCCAATATTTTGTCGTCCGAAAATTGCACGAGACGGCGTGCTACAGGATGGTAACTGATCTGTACCGATTTCTTGGCTTTTTCTAAGGCTTTGGCAAATTGGGCATCGAATATTGCCGCAATCGTGTCCACCAAATGTCGAGCACTAAAATAATACCCCGAAGGAATTCTCACGGTATAGCTCGTCAAGGGTGAATTTTTATCTGTACCTCTTTGGATTCGTGAAAGTTAGGATCAGTTTTGTCCAAGTGTTCTTGCACTTGTTCGTTGAGAATATCCACGATGAAAGTGTTTTGACCTTCGTCGATGTTCTTGAATTGCGTAAGATGAATGATTTCTACCAAACCCACTTCCCAATGAGCTTCGTGATCCAATTGGATGGACTGAGGTAATTTGGACGTGAAACAACATAAGGTGTTTGGAAACACATCTATGGAACTGTCACTTGGTAAAGTTAAATAAAATTGGTTATTCATAGTTCCATGGTGGTTCTGGTCCCCGAGGAGTCACTCGAGTTCAAAGGAGAATGATGTTCAAACGGTTCCAAAAGAGGGCTGCTGTTGTGGTGGTGACTGGATGAAGGTGGACTGACGTTGGCCGCACCGTTGTGCTGGCTGATTTTGTTGTGACTGTCAGTCGTAAATTTCAAGGAGGGACTGGGTAGAAGATAACCGATGCAACTGCTGAGTAAAATGGTCCACAATTGTTTGTTCCCTTGTTGCAAACTCAAATTGGCAATCGTTGCTCCGATGACACAATACACCACAAAGATTTGGCAGAAAAAGACGATTTGATTTTTAGGCACACATTCTCCGCAACACACCCACAAAGGTTGTTCTTGTAATTCTTGAAGAGAGGATCTATGCGAAGGATTCGAGGTCGTTGCTGTGTTGAACGGCATGTTGGGTTACTTCTTCTTCTTATAATCGACGAGTTGGGAAGCGGCAATCCAAGAATCAAAGCTAGGGGGATATTATTTCCAACGTACTTTGACTTCTTCGACTCGACGTTTGCCTACTTTGCGTGTTCTTCGTTCGAGAATGCTTTCGATGTCGTACAAGTCGTCTTCTTTTTTGGTCACTCGTTGTAACTCAGGCAAGTAAAAAGTTCCTTTTAACACTTCACCGTGCATGTCTTCCAATTTATAGACGGGAGGATCACGTCCACGCACTGGTCCAGTGACACGAAACAATTCGGTGGTCCAGTTGGGTAAATAACCTTTGACAAAAGTGCATTTGGTTTTTCCGATTCGAACCCAATCTCCCGTCTTCAGCACCAGGGTTTTCTTCTGGGGTTCTCTCTTGGGTGCACCAAACAATTTATCAAACACTGTCACTTCATTTTCAGGGCTGACCTCTTCTGGGGCACATCCGATGCTACGATGGTACGATTGATTGTACACTTTGATCAAACGTGGTAACACGTCGATGTACTTGAGAGTGTGTTGATGTGTAAAATATTTCCACATGCGTTCTTTCAAAGTTATTTGAAAACGTTCCACGACACTAGCTTTGGTTTCAGGATTTTCGTTGGTAAAAAAATGAATGTGTCTTTGTTTCAATTCTTTTTGAAAAGCTTGGTTTAGATATTCGGTGTTTCTTGTCGGTTTGCCATCGTAAAGGGTGACGACCACTTTGTTTCAACACCAGTTTTAAGCGCGTACCAACTCGGTACTGCTTTTAGAAGTCAAAGGCACGACCCAAGCGAATTTGGAAAACACGTCGATGACACAAAACAAATATATGTGACCACGATTGTAGGCTCCCAAATGAGAAACGTTTGCTAAATCTGCTTGCCATTGATGATCGATGTCATCCACTTTGGTTTGACTTCTAGAAAATTTTCGTGGAATGGGTTTGTGTAACGTGTACGTCGATTTTTCTTGTAACCATTGTCGTACTTCTACCAAACGTACACTTTTCAATTTGTTTTTGGCAGCCCGATACAATTTTTGAACTCCTCTGTAACCAGCAGCATGTGCAGGATTGTAGTATAGGCTAGGTAAAAGTTTCTCCATGTTTGGACTCCTCAATAAGTCAACCAAGTACCAATGCTCTTTTTTTCGTGTGGTATCTTTTTGGATTGCAATGCTTTACGTGTCAGACGAGCCACTGGTGTAAAGGAGGATGTCTGAACAGAGGTCATCGGTTCTGTTTTGACTTCTGTCATCACTTCTACCCTTTTCTGTTCTGATGGCAAAGGGGTAGACATCATCTTTTTCATCCAACCCGGTGTGGCTAACTTTCGTATTTTTTTAGGAGGTGGAGTTTGTAACTCTTCTTCTTCTTTTTTCACTCTCATTCCCGTGGCGGTGTCTGTTTTAGTTGTGGTGACTTTAGGCTCGCTTTTCATCAGGGCCTTGAAATCTCTCAGTGGGTTTAGCTGTTTCGTCTAAAGCTCTTTGGTGAAAGAGTTGCAGACGTTGTAAGAGTTGACCGTACCGTTGGGATTTTTCCGTTTCTGACAAATCGCTTCGATCCATCAGCGATTGTAATTCTTGTTGTAACTGTGACATCTCGTGGAGATTGGGATTGGGAGGTAAATGAGGTATCCGTTGTTCGTTCCAACGATAGAATTCCATCCATCGTTTGTAAGGAACTAAAGTCAGTTTTCGCCCTTTCATGACATCCAAAGGTACAAATGTGTCGTCTTTCCAGAGAAGGGTGTCCTTTTTATCTTCTTTTTTTCTTCCCGTCTTTTAGCGCATGACTCCTCCTAAAAGAGGTCCAGCAATCGTTCCTAACAAAGGAGCCGCTATTTTTAACAACGGTCCTATCAGCATGGGTGGAAATCCTCCTCGTTGCACCAACATTTTTTTCTTTTGCTGGAGAGGTATTTTCTTTTTGACCATTTGGCGAAGAACGTTCCGGTGTTTGCCTAATTTTTGTTTTTGTATCTTGGACAAAGGTACCGTTCAAGACGTTCAAACAACATTCGCACACGGTATCGATGATTTCTTTAGGGGATGTTTGAATGAGTTGTTTTCGCATGGGAGGATTGGATTTGGTCAGGACAGACAAGACGTGCCAATGTTTAGCCAGACGAGGTGGAAGTCCTTTTTTGGCTTTGCTTTTCTTCTTTTGGTGGTGGTGTGCGCGTTGGGGGGTCATCTTGGATGTCAGGAGCAAAAATAGAACTGAGGTCTCTGGCAGGTCACACTTCTATTTTATACTGGAACACGTCTCATCTGATTGTCCGCACTATGTACCATCTTCATGACAGGCATCACTCAACGTTGAGGTGTTTTCAATGGACTAAATCGTCTCAATTTTTCTTTGGATAAATCCACTAAACTTTGTAACACGCCGGTTCTCTCTTGGACTTTGGTTTTAGGGGAGGGTACTTTTTTAGCGGCATCTGCCGTGGCCAGATCAGCCGAAGTCGATGGTCCCGAAGTTGTGACTTTCGAAATGGGTTTCCATTTTTGGATCAAATTAGGAAACACGGATCTTAAGTCCGGTTTGGCAGGCATCATGACGAAGGGGGGTGAAGAAGTAGACGCAGGAGAAGGAGACACCGTCACTGCCTCTCGTGGTTTTCGGGTGTACGTTTGCGTCCTAGCAGCAGTACCTCTCTGGCGGGTAGTGGTGGTTGGTGTTTTCTTGGCAGGGGTTTTATTTGTCTTCTTCTTAGGGTTTTTCTTCTTGGGGCTTTTCTTTTTGGTTTTTGGTTTTTTGGTTTCGACATTAGGATCCCATTTCAAAAGTGAACGAATCATGACCCCTCCTAAAGAACCGCTACCCCCAGGGGTTAAAATGATTTGTTTTTTAGTCCGTGGATCGATTCTAGGATTGGCCAGTTGTGATAACGCACTTTTATGTTTTTGAAAAAAGCGTTGGGGTTGATGAGGGATGTGAATGATACCTTGCAGTAATTGACGTGCCGTCAAAGTAAACCATCGTAACACTTCTTTGAGGCTAGCTTCTTACAAATGGGCACGGACTTGTGCATTTTTTTCGCGACTGATGCCTTGCAAGGCATAATTCAATTTAGTAGGAGGATGAGACTGAAAGGATGTCATCTCGAAGACTGTGAGAAAGAAATTACGTGGTGGATGTTTTTATAGTTTTTTTCTTTCAGAGAGTGGCTGAAGGGGACGTGTAAATGACAGGACCTCCTTCTTGACACCAATGGTGAAACAATTGGGTACGAAATCTCAAATACTCGGGAGTGGTAGGTTTTAAGTCGATGAGTAAATACTCATGAGGTGTTTGAGTGGCATCGTCGTACGCATAATTCAGCCAAGGAGTGCCGAACTGTTTGGCTAACACTTGCACTTGAGATTTGTCTCTGGGTTTTTTTAACAACACCACGTAATGAGCGTTGAGACTGATGGTACGATGGGCTTTACTTTGTTGAAATAAATTTTGAGTAATGTAAATGATGCTGGCATTCCGATGATGGCCTTTTCGTTAACAAAAGTTTAATTTCTTCTTCGTGTTCTCCTAACATGTCGTCGAAGATGACCAGATGTGTTTGACTCACGTCAGACATGATCCCATCGTCTTCGCGAGGTATGCCTTCCACAAACGAAATGGTATCTCCTTGACTTTCACGAAGTAACGTGTAAGACGATTGCCACTCTTTGTAACACCACACGATGCGTTTAGGAGGACGATCGAACAGATGAGATTTGTGTTCGATCAAACGTTTGACAAATTCGGTTTTTGCCTGAACCACTAGGTCCCGCAATCAACATGTTAAAAGGATGGCGCAGACACAAAGCTTCCCAACTTTGACGATCTAACTTTTCGTCGATCACTTTGACCACAGAAGAAGAAGAGTCAGAGGAAGAAGATATAGCCATGACTGAGGTAGGAAGAATTTTGAGAAGAATACGAAAGACACAAGTCATTTTATACGTTTCATACACGTTTAATGTTGTTTTTTTTTAAAATGTCAACACAACAAACAAAAACATATGTACAAGTCATGAAGTACGAAAACACATACAGCAAAAATGGTGAGGTACAACAATAAGGCTACCACTAAAAGAATCAAAGTTTTGTATAAACAAGTCGATGTACAACAACCACAACAAACTGGATGAATAGGTTTATTACGAATGGAGTGCACAGGCACTGGTGGTATTCTGGTCTCCATGGTGGTGGTGGAAGAATGAAATGTCTCTGATGGAAAGGGTGTGTGTTCCTCAGGTGGTTGTATTGGTACGACAGTGTAGTCTTCTTCTTGAGGTGCGAGTGTCATGATGAACTTGGGTTCCAAATTCACTTTTGGTCTTGGCGATGGACACTTTTTGAAACGTATGAAGGGTAGATAAAGTTTGACTAATGTCTTCTTCACACGAAGGTACACAACTCGTGTTCACCACGAGTCTCAACACTTTGAGTTCAATTTGTCTTTCGTGTACCAATAAAGCGTGAATGGTAATGTTTTTGTAGGTTCATCAAAATAATCTACAACCAACACTGTTCCTCCCAAATAGTCCACAACGAATGTCCTGGAAAACGAAATCCAAGAAAAGTGGTCACTAACACACACACGGCATAGCGCCCAAAATTCAATGCAAACAGTTCGTTGATCAGGTGTATATGATCATCTAAAGTCTGAATACGATCGTTGACTTCCTTCCACGGAATACGTTTTACAAGTGAAGACCACGGTCCTGGCATGGTTGGCTTTTATATCCAGGTTCCCAAGGTTGGTATCTTTTGTGATAGTCTACTCCATGGTGTCTGTGATGATATCTCCCCAGAATCAGTATTCTCATACTTTGGAAGGAAGCATAGTTTACAAATCGAGGAATGACTTTGAGCTTACGTTTCACTTGTATCTGGATCAACTCTCTGTAAATACGTTCTCGCAGCTCCAAAGGCAAACCACGAATGTGCTCTTGTAAAGTAAAGTGAAGTAAAGTAAATTAAGTAAAGTAAAGTAAAATAAAGTAAATTAAGTAAAGTAAAGTAAAGTAAATTAAGTAAAGTAAAGTAAAGTAAATTAAGTAAAGTAAAGTAAAGTAAACTAAGTAACGTAAAGTAAATTAAATTAAGTAAATAAAAGTAAAGTAAAGTAAAGTAAGTAAAGTAAAGTAAAGTAAAGTAAAGTAAAGTAAAGTAAAGTAAAGTAAAGTAAAGTAAATTAAGTAAAGTAAAGTAAAGTAAAGTAAAGTAAAGTAAAGTAAGTAAAGTAAAGTAAGTAAAGTAAAGTAAAGTAAAGTAAATTAAGTAAAGTGAAGTAAAGTAAATTAAGTAAAGTAAAGTAAAGTAAAGTAAAGTAAAGTAAAGTAAGTAAAGTAAAGTAAAGTACAGTACAGTAAAGTAAATTAAGTAAAGTAAAGTAAAGTAAAGTAAAGTAAAGTAAAGTAAAGTAAAGTAAGGTAAAGTAAAGTAAAGTAAAGTAAAGTAAAGTAAAGTAAAGTAAGGTAAAGTAAAGTAAAGTAAAGTAAAGTAAAGTAAAGTAAATTAAGTAAATTAAAGTAAATTAAGTAAAGTAAATTAAAGTAAAGTAAATTAAGTAAATGGAAGTAAAGTAAATTAAGTAAAGTGAAGTAAAGTAAAGTAAATTAAGTAAAGTAAAGTAAAGTAAGTTACAGTAAAGAAAATTAAATTAAAGTAAATTTAGTAAAGTAAAGTAAAGTAAATTATGTAAATTAAAGTAAATTAAGTAAAGTTAAGTAAAGTAAAGTAAATTAAGTAAAGTAAAGTAAAGTAAAGTAAAGTAAAGTAAAGTAAAGTAAAGTAAAGTAAAGTAAAGTAAAGTAAAGTAAAATAAATTAAGTAAAGTAAAGTAAAGTAAAGGAAAGTAAATTAAAGTAAAGTAAATTAAAGTAAATTAAAGTAAAGTAAAGTAAATTAAGTAAAGTGAAGTAAAGTAAATTAAGTAAAGTAAAGTAAATTAATTAAAGTAAAGTAAAGTAAGGTAAACTAAAGAGAAGTAAATTAAAGTAAAGTAAAGTAAAGTAAATTAAAGTAAAGTAAAGTAAGTAAAGTAAAGTAAAGTAAATTAAATTCAATTAAAGTAAAGTAAAGTAAAGTAAAGTAAGGTAAAGTAAATTAAAGTATAGTAAAGTAAGTAAAGTAAAGTAAAGTAAATTAAGTAAAGTAAAGTAAAGTAAAGTAAAGTAAAGTAAAGTAAAGTAAAGTAAAGTAAAGTAAAGTAATTAAGGTAAAGTAAAGTAAAGTAAATTAAAGTAAAATAAATTAAATTAAATTAAAGTAAAGTAAAGTAAATTAAGTAAAGTAAAGGAAAGTAAAGTAAAGTAAATTTAAGTAAAGTAAAGTAAAGTTAAGTAAAGTAAATTAAGTAAAGTAAAGTAACGTAAAGTAAAATACAAATATACAAATATATATCAAACAAGAATATTAAATAAATAAATAAATACATAAATAAATAAAGTAAATTAAAGTAAAGTAAAGTAATGTAAAGTGAAATACAAATATCAATACAAATAGATATCAAACAGGTATAAATAAACAAAAAAAGAAATGCTTTGTTTTCAATATTGCCTCATTTTAAATTTCTATGTATTTTGTAAAATTGAGTTTGCATGACATGCCTGCCTGGTGGTTTGTGTTGCTTCTTATCTCTTTCAGGCTTAACATTCTTTTTTGCAGCTTGAAATATACCTGAATTTTGTGGAAAGACGTCATCACTCACACCAAATTAATTCCCATGATAGATTTTCTTTTTTTTTAACGATGTGAGCCGATGTAAAAATTGGTGTTAAGCTGCATTCTTTCTCACCCACTTGCTTTAGGACATACAGATGATAAACGAAATCCCAAGTCATTCTGACCCACTTGCTTTAGGACAAACAGACGATAAACGAAATCCAAAGTCATTCTGACCCACTTGCTTTAGGACATACAGATGATAAACGAAATCCAAGGTCATGCTGACCCACTTGCTTTAGGACATACAGACGATAAACGAAATCCAATGATCTTTAGTAGCAGGATCAAACACTTCACGGACAAAGAGAGACAACTGTTACATGGTGAAGTTTTCTAGTCGCTCTCGACATGCAAAGTTACAAATACTTTCTCATCTATGAAAAGCAAGTAACCACGTGGTACTGTACATTTGGTACAGCATCTTTCTTTCTTTCTTTTTTCTTGCAAGACCGGTCCTCTGCTTTTCTTTTGTCTCAAGTAATCTCCTGAGCGGTAGCAAACTGTTCTTCATGGATATAGATAAACAACCCTATCCATATCCATATCGTATCGGCCAACAGCCCGATGTCGGCAATCTCCTTCAATCGTGCGCCATGTTTCTCGCGATCTAACGCGCTTGTTTCGAGATAATGACATCAGCTGTGTCACCAGCGTTCTTCAAGAACGACAGAATTTAATTATATAGTAAAATCAAACAAAATGAGATTCAAAAAGGTAATTTCATGTAATTTTATAAAAAATCATAATGAAAATCTATGTTTTCACTAATGCCTTTTTGTGTCAGACATTCTGGCCTTGAATTTTCTATTATATGCTAAAGATAGCGGCGCCGATCACATGATGACTTTGTTTACATATTTTGAACAGGAAAACCAACTTTGGGAATTAATACAACTAGATAGCCAATGTAAATATTTGGTTTTAATCATGTGGGGTTCTTATACAACATAAGAAAAATTTACACTCGAAATGTATATTCACAACGGACTTTTTAATTTCAGTATTATTTCATAATAAACATATATTCTACATCAAAAGACATTGAATCTATTATAATAAAATGTGTATCCATTCACCAGTGTCTTTTTTAAAATTTATCTCTCCCTCTGTCTCTCTGTATGTCTGTCTGTCTCTCTCTCTCTCAGTCTATTGAGTCATGTATTTATATGGTAAAGAACAAGCAAGCAGTAATGAAAGTGCACAAACTGCATATAGAATTAACGGAAACAAATTATTTATTTTTAAATTATTTTATTTCTAATTTCAAAAACATTGAGATGCTATAAACTAATAATATCCATACCATGGTCTAACTGGCACTGTCTGGTCATATGCAACGTGACCTTTTAGTCAATGTCACGAACCATGGACATCACTTCCGGAAAAAAGTAAACATACACACGCTCGGAAAAATGGTAATTATGAACTAATGTACATGAATGTCAAATTTTTTTTCACGCTGATTAAATGAAGTAGATACAGTTCAACACTTTTTTTATGGTTTATTTGAATGGATTATCATAATATTATAACGAACGCGTTAAAAATTCACGTTAAGTGAACGAAAAGTGGTTGCTTGAGGCTATGGGAACATCCTCGGCCTTTTCCATTACATGCTAGAAAAAACCTCGGATGTAAATAATGGCCATTTTGAACTGCCCTAAAACCCGTGGATGTTTTTACGTCATAATAACCTCATAACGTCACAATGAATAGATGATGTATCATCACTAACAGCGACGCAAGTAATAGTTGCAGACAATTGCAACGGAATGATTTGCTAAATTTTTTCAGTACTAAGTCGCAAGAATAACATTAAAAATTAAATGTGCGGATATTTCATTAATTGTTGAAACGTCGTCGAGTGTTATTTTCAACACCTATCATGTTCGTCCGCCAAAAACTTACCAATTTGGGAAGTATTACTACGATTACCTCCGAGTCTCTTTCAGAGAGTCGAATTTATTCAACTCGAATCTAAAACGGACGAGGATCTTCCGAATGGAGCCATGTCTCGTACGATAACGCATTCGGAATTACTTCGGCTATTCCTGCGAGACAAAAATATGCCTTGGATGTATATCGGCGCAGTAATTTACGGAAAAATCATACATTTTGTTCGCCAGAAATTTCTGTATAAAAAAGAAACCCAAGTTATTCGAACCACTCGGCTATTTGTACAATTAGATTGACTGTATGATTGACCGAGAGTTTACCAATGAAAAAAAAAAAAAGTTCCTTCATTCGTAACTTCTCTGCCAGTCCTGCTTTGTAAATAGCCGAAGTGGTCCGAATGGCTGCTACATACATTCGAGGTGTAATCCGTAGGATTGAACGCAAACCGAACGAAACTATTTGGGCCTTTCCGCCATATTATATATAATATAAGGAATTCCCACCCTCCACAAGCTAATTGTGACTCCTTTACTTGAGTAAGTGTGGACATCACCAATATTATGACGTCATAATATGCAGGGCGCCAACAATTATGTTAGGCTAACATACAAAGAACTTGATCTTAAAACATTTTTCTTGATATACATACATTTTAATTTTATTTACTTTGAAGATGTGAACTGACATGCTTTGTTTTCATTATTAATTTTTTTTTTTTTTTTTGCCTTGTGATGAAAGCCGAAGTGGATCGGGTGACCTAGGCTGGAGACACACTGCGCCATCCCCGCTAAATAAGTGCCTCTGCTATCTGGCGATTCACTATTCAATGTTGCATGATTTCTACGCCGACCACCTCGGTGGACACATATTTGTGTTAACAGTCTTAAAAATGATTTCCATACACTTGACCACTTAATGCCTTTCTAAAGTCAATCTAATTATACATCTTGATTGTAATTTGAACACATTAATATTCTTCGTAAAAATGTGTTAACATGTGCTTTCGTAAAACGTAAAATTGACCATTCTCATTTGGAACACTTCCGTTGTTAACCTCTTAGATTTCGGAGGTGAATATTTCTTGCATGTCAAGCTTATCAATTTTAGAGGTAAGTAGTTCAAAAATGTAGTTCGCAATTCCATAATGCGTAAATGGACGTAATCAGTTGTAATAAGTAGTTCGCAGTCCCATAATGCGTAAATGGACATAATCAGTTGTAATAAACACACTGCTCCTCTAGATGGCGCTCTCTGCTTCTCAATATACAAATATACTAAATTTTTTAGTTTTCACCACTACTTTGAAAATAGGATTACAAAATATATATGAGGAAGTCCAATCTAGCAATTCATTCTTTTGTGCAATGTCAGATTAATGTGTTGTGAGGCAAGAGGCTCTATATTGTGATTCGTATACAAGACGGACACATATGACTTGTGGAACCGATAACTGTTAAGAACCTATTTGATTTTATCTCTTTCTTTTTTTCTTTCTTTCTTTGTCCTTTTTCCATTTTGACTGTTCATATTGATGGAAATAATGGGACATTAATTATGAGAAAATAATGTAGATAAACGGATTAACCTTACTATAATATTTCCCACATTCTGCGGTCTTCTTTTAATATACGCAATATGAATAATAATATATTTTGGAAAATATTTACTAATGTGATGAAAAAAGAAGTTATATTTTAATCTGAAACATAACGGAAGATCAGGATCAGGCTAATTTACAATAGTATCTCATACTGTTAATTGTTAAAGATACTATAAACTGATATTTATTTCTTTTAAAATGTATTCAGTTTTATTACCAATATATTTAAGGCATTATATAAATTTAATACAGCTCTAAAGAACTGAGAACATGTTGAATCTTAATATTCATTACATTAATTATGCTTAGTTCTCGCCATTATTAATGTAGGCAAGTGAAAACCTAAATATTTATCATTTTTGGCGATAAAATGTTTGATATTTAAAAAATATAACAACTCTCGGACTGAAAAACTTGAAAAGGACTGAAACATCTGGCAACCATAGATACATAGATACATAGATACATAGATACATACATACATACATACATACATACATACATACATACATACATACAAGGAACAACGCTTTTTCACACTTTAATTAAAAATACATCGCTCTCCATTATGTAAATAGAGCGATTAGTCTAGATTCCGCTTTTACATCCGTTGCGGCGACATGCTCTAGACTGTGTAATATTCACCAGGCTGGCAAGTAGCACAATCTCTCCAGCGTTCCTGTGGGATCCTGGGTGACTGAGTGGACTAAGGCGTTCGCCTTTAAAGATCACTCACATCTCACCTCTGCCTGCGTGAGTTCGAGTCTCGACTCGACCAAAGTGGGTATGTGAGAAAGCTTAGCTTCCCATGGATCGGTATTTCTTCCCGGGGTCTTCCCGTGTTCTTCCTCCACCAAATATACTGGCTGCCATGTATAGGCCATCATGTACTGAAAAACAGAGTTAAACCCACACCAAGCCAAAAAATCAAGCGTTCCTTGAGTATTGATACATTTGGTTCTTTCTTTTGCCTGATATAAAAATATTTAAAAAACAATAAATAAATTTAAAAAAACCAAAACAAACTAATTAAGCAATAATCAAAATAAATTTAACTTGAAATTTCCAAGAAAAAACCCCCCAAAAAACCAAACAAAACATTCAGGGGAGAAACGACTCAGTGCAAACATAGATTAGGGCGAAAGCTCTGTAACGAAACCATATGCCACAAGTTAAAATCTGACACTGTCTTAAAGAAACTCCTGCTCTTGTTGTGCAGGCAGTGTCATTGTTTAACTATGTAACTAGAGAGCAGTTTGGAGATTGGCCAGTCTCAGGCTCCCCAGACTGTATATGTATATCCATTGCATAGCGATGATAACCAAAAGCAGGTCGGATTATCCAGGCAAGGGACGAGCCGTATTCTAGACACCTCTGGTTTTCTCAGACTGGACTAGACTTTGAAGAAATCTGCCATATTTTATGGCATTCACTATAGTCTGGAATCTTCTTCACTAGGTATATAACGGATGCAATGGGTCTTCCCAGTTGCCCGTATACCGGTATAACGGCATATTCCTGACAGCGGGTTACTTCTCTTGGTTAGGATACTACCACTGTTACAACGCCGTAAAGTTGGTGGTAAAGTGTCACAATTTCCCCAGGAACTGCAGTGAATGGCTGCTAGCGTCACGTCGGCGCGGTGCATCATGGGAAAAAAAGAACGGAGATTCCGAATTTTCAGTAAGATGTAGGTTGATAGTTATCTGCGGTCTCAGGAGTACCGGAAGTGTGACGCTGTTTGTCAGCAAAAGATACGAGAAGTATGGTGGGATCGAGTCAAGGTGCTCCTGTACCAATGCGTGGATACGATGTACTAAGGTTTAGACGACCCATGGGTCAAAATAGTCTTAAGACAGCGATATATTCTGAAAGAGTATGAACTGCGACGAGCGTGGAATAACAGACACCCACGTGGAGTCGTTAACGGCATGAGATCTCGATGATCTGAAGTAATCTCTGGGGTAGCGCAATGAACAGTATTAGGACCGGTTCTATTCTCATTGCACATCAATGATATAAATAGTATTGACTCATAAATCCAGTTATTTGCGGATGACTCTGTATGTTACAGACCAATTAAAACAATAGAAGACGGCATGGAGTTACAATGAGACATAGACCAAAAAGGAACCTGGTCCAGACAATGGGGGATGCGTTTCCAGCCAAAGAAATGTAACATCATGCAACCAGCAAGAAGAAACTCTAATAAAATAAGCGGCTTGTACAATCTAGAAGGAACAATACTAGAAATCGCACAACCCAATTCAAATTAACAGTAATCATCACCAGTGACCTGAAATGGAGCTCACAAATTACAGAGGTATTCGGCAAAGCAAGTCGCACACTGGGCCTGCTCAGGCGAAATCTATCATGTAAAAGAAATGCGTATAAAGGCTTGGTATGACCAGTTTTAGAATATACGAGTACCACATGGGATCCACATAACAACACCTTGAAAGACGAATAAGAAAAAGTTCAGACGCGAGCAACGAGAATTGTGAATTCCTATTACAGCTATGATAATGGAAGCATGACAACAATAATGGAACAACTGAAATGAAAACCTCTCGAACAATACAGACATAAAATTGTCTTATTATATTCTACAAGGGCTTAAAAGGTAAAGCAAATATCCCAAAAGATGACTTGGTACACTGCACATGAATCGGCAGAAAAACCGACAGTGCCAGTTTCATTATTCCATACGCTATAACGGACACGCACAGGTAGTTTTTGTTTTTCCAAACACGATTTAAAACTGGAACTTACTACCAGATTGTATAATATCAAAATCAGATGCCTCAACTGATAATCCAGCAACATTCGCAAATACTATTAGGGCTGGGGAATATTAATATATAGGAACAACTAACTCAAACTATATACAAAGTTAAAAAAAAGTTATCGGATCTTTTTTTAATTTATCTTTGATGGCCAGGAAGTGAAAATGACCAAGCGGAGCTGGCCGTATTTTTTTTAGAGGTGCACATCTTCAGTAAGACCAAGCTGTATACACTATAACCCAAATTACACCCATCAATCATACACAAAAATAAAGAGAACTAAAAGTTCTTTTAATAATACCTAAAATATTCAAGGTCTTTTTTAAATAGCCAGGATAACCACTGAGGAAAACCTGGGTAATTATTTTTATTTACAAATCTAACCCTATCCAGAATACGAAACTGTCGGGCGCCACCTTAACCGACGACCCAGGGTACCCGGATGGTGAGAGTTGTTGTTTCAACCAGGCTCAAAAAAGGTTGATTCTCTTGGCTACGTGTGAGATTATTTTAATTTATATTTAGATCAGGTTGTGTGTGTGTGTGTGTGTGTGTGGGTTGGGTATGATTTTTTAAAAATGTATTATCAGTGAAAATGTATCTCTTGTTACAGGATAACTCTTACACCTGTGTAGTTCCAGTAGAGTTATCTCTCTTACATGCTGTGGCGCAAACTTAAAAAGTTCCGGTGTTTTTCAAAACCGATCACTTTTAGCATTATGGTGGCGCTCTAGATTTGTAAAGATAAAGAATTACCCAGGTTTTCCTCACTGGTTATCCTGGCAAGTTAAAAAAGACCTTGTATATCTTAGGTATTGTTAAAAGAACTTTTAATATCCTTAATTTTTGTGTATGATTGATGGGTGTAATTTGGGTTATAGAGTATACAGCTTGGTCTTACTTAAGATGTGCACCCCTAAACAAAAAAAAAAAAAAATGCTAGCTCCGCTTGTTCATTTTCACTTCCTTGACTTCAAAGATAAATAAAAAAAAATAATAAAAAGATCCGATAACTTTTTTGACTTTTTATATATTTTGTAATTCATTCATTGTATTTTCAAAGGCTGGTATTGCCTACTGTAGCAAAATTCGTTTATCTATTTTAATAACTGCTGAAAATAGTGTTCTTTTGACTAATTCAGGCTGATTTTTCGAGTACTTTGGAGCAGTCATTTCTGTCTGCTGTGTGCTTAGATCATGTCCAATTTCCACAAGTTAAATATGTAAAGAAATTTCAGCCAAAGTACATGAAAATAGCATTGAGGTATGCCAACATTCTCTTCACTGTGCATGTTGCAAATTCAAACAACTTCACCTTACAGCTATCACTCTCTCAGAAGTACATAATATCTGTAGACCGCCCCATATGGAATTTCGGACCACATCCAAGATTTACTTACCTCCGAAATTGAAGAGCTTGACAACATGCAAAACTGCACACCTTCGAAACTGAAGATTTGACACCTAAAGTGCCCCAGCAAAGCACGGGCTATTTTATGGTCTGAAAACATATGTTAACACATCTTTTATGGAGAATTGTACTTAGTTAAATTACAATCAAGACATATATTGGGTTGACCTTAGCATATCAATAAAGTAAACAAAGTAATGGGGCCAAATGTTTGGAATTATTTTGATACTCCGAGTTGGTCGGCGTATGGATAATATCCAAAAGTGGATAGTAAATCGCCAGATTGCAGAGGCGCATGCTCAGTGGCGATTGTGCAGAGTGGCTGTGGCGTACATGGTTATGTCGTCAGTTGGTAAATCTCTCTTGCTCTCCTTGACAGTGTGCGAAGTAGGTTAGAACGTGTATTTTATTTCCCCAAACGTTAGTATTGAGGTCTAAGGAAAAAGCAATTTGTACCGTGTTGCTTAGCACACTAGCCGCGCTGGCTTTTCATTTGGCATACTTCTGTATTTATGACTGTGGACCACTATAGTCGCCGAAACCATCCGCACAAAAATTTGGAAATACCAAAACCCCGGCAGATGGTAAAGCTGTCACTCAACTGCAGGGGCAAATATTGTACATTAAATGAGCTGAACAACTTGTCAGCCTCTATGCAGTAGTGATGGTAAGAAAATATTTATTTTAATGTCATAACATTCTTTAATTATTGATATTTTATAATGACTACACGACTCACATTACGGTGAACTTCCCGTGTCCCTGATCAAATGGGAAATTGAGTTCTACTTTCACTTTTGAATATGTGATAAAAGATTACTTTCTTCTGTCTGCCTCATTATTGCCCAAAGTACGAAACAGTCATAAAATTATGTTTCTTATGTTTACAATTTTGTTTAAAAAAAATACAAATAAGTAGCCAAATTGTTTGCTTTTCAGGAAATTTGTAATTTATGATGATAGGTCAATGGCACTGGAAAACCCACTGGTTTATCTGTTTTACTTGGGACACTTGCCCAAATTCGACTCGTCTGGTAGGTACTTTGTATTATCATGTTGCCATTTGTATATTTTACATTTTTCAATTTATCAAACAGTTGTTATTCCGAGAGTCAGTGTATGTATGCTAAAAAGTGCATTCATTCTTTCTCTTTCATTCCAGCTCACCTAGATCTAAACTAACAAATTTCTCTCAGTCACTGCTGTTTACTATTTTCTGATATTACTTGCTGTGACAGAGAATAATTCTCCAGCTGCAAGTTGTGGTAACACAGTCAAATCCATAAAAGTTAAGCTTTTGGGAGGCTCACAATCTCTAGACCAACAAGTTGTTCTCCACCTTTTTCTTTTTTTTTTACTGGTGGCGGATCTGTATGCACCCAATAAAAATAAAAGGTGGAGAACAACTAGATTTAGGTAGATTTAGATGTAGATTTAAAACAGGGCAACATCCAAGGAGGGCAGGGTGCAGTGCTCAGTCTAATTTAACAGGCTATGGACAACACTTACTGTATATGTAAGCTCAATTAGTATTAAAATAGTCTTATTGGGACCAAAATATTTGGGCAGTGTGAAGTGGAGGCTTGGTAACAGAGGGACTGACCAGTTTAGGAAACTGTCATTGTGGTATATAGTATATGTATCTCTTACATATATGAACATGTGTTGATGTACTAATGCAAATTTATTGGAATCCCCCCCCCCCCTCTTAAGAAAAAAAGGCGTGGAATTATGTGATCTTGTCTGTCTGTATGTGCATGCATGAGTAATGTTGTACAACTACTACTTTGCTCAATTTAGAAACTTCAAACCTTGGGATATGATTGGGCGTGATCCATAGATGTGCAGAATGGTTTAAAAATTTTGGTAAAGCGGCCCTTGGGGGTGGGTCTAGGGGGATGGGGTTTTGCAAAAATTTACAATAACTCCAAAATGATGAGACTAACATGTGTGAGAACTGGTCTATGTGATTACTGATCCACCTAAGTGTAAATTTATTAGATGGGGGTTGGAATGGGACCGCTGGATCATGCAATGAGGCCATACAGTTTTAAATTATTTTGTGGCCCCCCCCCCCCCCTTTAACTATTTAACTATATATGCACTTGTTGGGTGTCAAAAGACAAATTAAGATATGCAGTTAAAATTGGCCTTTGGGTCTAACTTTATCCTGGAACTTGGCCTTAGGGGCTGAGATTTTGGGGTGGTGGTATGAGAAACCTGGGGAGTATGTGATGTTTGTTAAATTAATCTTTCTTATATTAAACAACAGGATACAGGATTCTGTTCTCTTGAGATTAAGATTTAAGGAGGAAGTTTAATGCAGATCTTATCCCTTACATCAATTTTATCATCAAATGACCTTGAGGAAGATTTTATTTACAAGCTTCATCCTATCCCAGGGAAAATACAAATGGTTTGATCCTATCAACTACAGTGTAACATTTTCTAACAGTCACCTCTTAAAACGATCACATTTATAAGATGACCACCTCTGTAAGATGGTCATTTTTATAAGACAGACATATTTTTCAAGTCTCAATTTAGGTAATACATTTTGTATAAACTCAACCTCCATATAACATCCACCTCTGTATTGCAGTTAGTTTTTGCCAGTCCCAACGGCGGCTCTCTTATACAGGCTTTTCAGCATTAACATGATGTGATTGGTCATGCTTTTTTGTTCTTTTCAACAGGTTGATCTATATGCTAGGCATTTGTCTACATGCATGTACATGCAATACAAAGCAGGAAAAAGTAAAGTAGTATGATTTAACTGATAAAGAACATTCATTATAGAGCTGACTTAGTGGAAAAGATTATGATCACAGGTCAAGGCTGTCAGAACATAGCCAACTGGAGTATCCATGACCACCACAAATGTATTGTATTTTGTAAAGATTGATGGTCATCACTCACAGTTTAGAAAATCCCCCCCCCCCTTCCCCACTCTAATAACAAACACCCAAAGCCATCCCAATAAAGAAATTATTCCTTTATCACCTGATATTACTACTTTAAAGTAGAATACTTTGGCATTTGAAATACATTTGGCAAATTCAGCAAAATAATTTGGATCATAAAAGTTTAGTAAATTGCTCATGTTGCTGTTAACAAACACATGGTGAATCAAGATTCTTTCAAGTAGGGTTCACTTTTGAGAAGCAGTTGTTATATATTACTTCTAATATCATAAACTGTATTTGTTTTCCATTGTAAAGAGTACTTTTTCCATTGTAAAGAGTACTTTTTTAATTGACAAGGGGGGTAGACAGGCACCTGAACCAAATCCCTCTAAATATACCCCGATACCCCCTCAATTGTCCTATTGCTGAAGGGATTTGTTCAAATGCATTATACTTATTTAAAATGTAATTTTTTTCTTATTGTGACGCACCTCTCGTTACAGGTGTACGATTTGGTTGGTTATCGTTATCTAGAGGATGATCGACCTCGGTGTTATTGCCCGGATTGAGTAAATAGTTAAATAAAATATGAAATTTTATAGATGGGATAAATAGAGATCTGAGCAGATATATAGAACCGAATAACACGAGCCCCCGTACATGAAATATAACAATTTAATCAATTACATAAAACAAATGGAAATACTACATAACATTAGAAAGACACACTTCTTTTTGAAATCATTTACCGACTTTCAACAGAAATATAATTATGTAATTAGCCGATCTGTTTAAAACGATAGACTTAATTCATCATAGAATCGAGTGAGCAATCGAATCAATTGCCCAGCATGCCTGCATAACCTGGTTATTTCTGGTCACTCCAAATTCAATGTTGCTGTCCGGTCAAGGTTTGATGTTCTCCTTTTTTTGTTGCTCTCTCTCTTATCCTGCCTCTTTCGGTCCTCAAACTTTGTGTGGGATGCCTCTTCTCTCTAGGTAGGTAGGTGGATATGTAGATAGATAGGTGGATAGGTGGAGCTATTTTCCCCTTTAAAATAAACAAGAAGCAACCTAAATATCCCGTCAGATTCCTTCTGGGGAGTAGAATATTACCCCACTCTCGTTACATCAGATATCGTCCTATCGGAATTCAAACAGATACCAAAGGCCATCTGGTCAGGCCAAACCTAACAGATAATAAACAAACCTAGTTTGAGAAGATTAATGTACTTCTAACGGCTATTTCATCACTAACTCACTCTAGCATCACATGAGACATAACAGTTTCAGTTCACATTTCATATTATACAAACGAATCAGTGAATTCACTTAATGGTTTAACTACATTAATTTCAGTGAATACTCACTCAACTCTCTAGCATACATGAAGTCATCAAAGACAGAAAAATTCACACAAGATTCTCACAACTCATTAAATAAAGTAATGCATGAAATTCTTAGAATACATGATTCCTATAACAATCCAGACGACAAATTCAACAATTCGTCAAACTCATATAAAGAAGATTTTTGTACGAATTCAGACAAATGAACTCAAACAAATAGTTATACTCATATCAAGAAAATTGATCTATGAATTTAAACTAATAAATTCAAACAAATAATTATATTGGTATCAATGAATAGCATGAGATTGATGCAAATACCTTGTGCTTTTAAGACTCACTTACTTCTACCGTCAGAATCGTGTCCCTCAACTTCTAGACACCTGTCCCTTGAACAATTGTTTATACGAGAGAATTTTGCCTTATTCTGCTCGGAGTAAAGATCGCTTCCGACCTTTCGCAGGAAAACTTGGACTCATTAAATTTTGTGATGTGGAAAATTTATAACATGAAATTTTGTCTGGGAAACACACCCATTATTTACCGTCGCCAATCAGATTAAATGTATCTACTGCCTTTTATAAATACACGCCCATCGTAGTTAGCGTAACCCTAGATTTCGTGCGCTATTAAAATAACTGATTCTGGCAAATTTTAAAAGATAAAACAACTTCAACTGGCTTTACAAATAGTCTCTGCATCCTCTCAACTTTGACATTTTCGATACCTAAACCAAATTAACCTTCTGTCCGACAGTTATACAATGAAGGTCTAATTAAGAATCCATCTCGCCCCAAACAGGGACATTAAAACCATCGCAGTCTAGCGATTTAATATGGTATCTTTCCTCATAAATCTAATTAATTGTTTTCTGCCAACTAATGTGCTCTATCGAAATTCATCGACAGAAATTTCCACCCTTACACTTATATATTGGGTTTTTGCCAAAATGTTCAATATCACTTAATCTAAAATGCACCATGTACAGTGTTCTCTGAGAAAAACTAAAGGATTTGTATAGAAAAATAATTAGTTATATCTAAGCTATCTTATTAGTTATTGGGTGTGAAAAGACAAATTAAGATATGTAGTTACAATTATCCTTTGTTTCTAACTTTAACCTGGCACTTGGCCCTATTGGCTGAGATTTCGGGGGTGGGGTATGAGAAAGCAGAGGAGCATGTGATGTTTGTAAAATTATTCTTTCTTACATTAAACAAGAGGATACAGGATTCTGTTCTCATGAGATTAAGATTTAAAGAGGAAGTTGAATGCAAATCTTATCCCTTACATCAAATGACCTTGAGGAAGATTTTATTCACAAGCTTCACCCTATCCGGGGGAAAATGTAAAAGGTTTGCCACCTTAACTTTCTCATATTTTCCTTGGACATTTACATTATTGCAATAAATGTTTTATCATCAATTACCTCATGAAAACATTAACATGTTTGAATATCTAGTTGATCTGAAATGAACTGCACCATTGAATTTTCCGTTCCGGATCTTGCTCTCATTTAACTTTAGTGTTCACTCATTATCAACTAGCATTTATTATAATATCCACATTTTCTTAATTACTTTTCTTTTAAAAGTATTAATTAATTAATCAAATGACAACTTGTGTATTTGCATAAATTAGTACCTCTTTTTTTGTTAATTCAGCCTGAGAATAAATTGAATCTTCACTGCTGTTGGTGTGACTTTAACCTTGTAAATATGTTACAATAGCGGCGGTCAAAGACTTTAGGTGGCGCTCTACAGTTTCGTATTTTTGCATGGGCTAGATTTTTAAAAAGAATTACCCAGGTTTTCCTCACTGGTTGTCATGGCTATTAAAAATAAAATCTTGTACATCTTAGGTATTGTTAAAAGAACTTTGAAGTCCCTTTATTGTATGATTGATGGGTGTAATTTGGGTATACAGCTTGGTCTTTCTTAAGATGTGCACCTCTCAAAAAACTGCTAGCTCCGCTTGGTCATTTTCACTTCTTGGACTTCAAAGGTAAATAAAAAAAAGAGCAGATAACTTTGTTTATTTTTTATATATTTTGTAATTCATTCATTGTACTTTCAGGGGTTGGTACTGTCTACTCTGGCAAAATTAGTTTCCCTATTTTAATAACTGCTGAAAATAGTGTAATTTTGACTAATTCAGGCTGATTTTTCGAGTACTTTGGAGCAGTCATTTCTGTCTGCTGTGTGCTTAGATCATGTCCAATTTCCACAAGTACAGTATGTAAAGAAATTTCAGCCACAGTATATGAAAATAGCATTGAGGTATGCCAACATTCTCTCCACTGTGCATGTTGCAAATGCAAACAACTTCATCTTACACCTGTCACTCTCTCAGAAGCATGCAATATCTGTAGACTGTCCCCTTAGCAACTCGGCCGACTACAACAAACCTTGAATGTTTTAATTGCCAGATTCATTATTTTGAAATGGATATTCATTGCCATCTTACAGGATTTATCACTTTTAGTGAATTTGGCTGTTGCTAGCGCCAACATAGATGTGAATGCACATCCGTGAAGGAAAAGTGTAGGCATATTTGTTTTATTTTTTTTCCTTACAAAAAGTGTCTTTTTTAATTTTTCCTTCAGTGCAACCTTGTCATCTGCCTTTTCTCCATAGCACATGCAATAGGAATCATGTTTTACCCCATGCATACATGCAGCAGAGTAGAATACCACAGTATGTGGCCTAAATCTTTTGAGTCCAAAAACAAAGATCATTATTACCAATTCTTTTTGTGTTCAAGTTATTTTGAAGCAATAAATAAAAAGAAACAGTGATATACCATACTTCACTGTGTGTAACATGTACTTCACTGCAAGCAACATAGACACAGATCTGCTGTGAAATGCAACAGGCAGGCAGATCAGGGTCAATGGTTTTGTTTTGTTGGTTTTTAATGGCACTTTTAGCACATTATTGGCTACCGGTATATCATGCTGAGGAAATAGGAGCTAAGTGCATTTCCAAAATACACACGGAGGCAGCCAACCCGGGGTGACCTGGGTGGGTATCGAACCCGTGACCCTTGGATTATGAGTCAGATGCTCTACCAACTGAGCTACCATGGCTCCCATGGTCAATGGTATTGGCATGAAATCATGTATTCTGATTTGCCAGCACATTATGTGGCAGTAGATTTTAGTCAGTTGTTACCTCATCATGCCATAAGGCCAAGTGAGCTTAATTTGGTACAGTCTGGTATGCTTCGTATGTCATCCATTGTATATCAGCAATTTCTTTTTTCAACCTCTTTTTAGAAAACACTAGATCAATTTAAACCTAAATTTAGCTGTGAGTATTCTGGCACAAAGGCCTACAAAGCTGTACAATTGATGCTGATTTGCCATTTAATATAGCTGCCATTCTGAAAAATAGAAAAAGCTTTTAAACAACTCTAACAACAACTGAACAGAATTTTACAAAAGTTGATAAAAAGCATCATTGCATGAAGGCCTTTTATTTTTATACAGATGATGCCATTCACCATGAAATATAGCCATTACTAAAAATAGAAAAATCTTTAAACAGTTTCTCAAATCCAATGTGCATCTGACCAAAGAAAGTATCTTGGCATAAAGACCTTTTAATTTTTATGAATAATGCACCATCAGGTTAGCCCAGATTAGCTGCCATGATGTGTCCTTGGGCAAGACATTTTAGTGTACTTGTGTTACCTTCAAAGTGTTGTTGTACCATATGGCCACCATTACTAAAAGAAGAAAAAAACCCCACTTTAAACAACTTATTCTCGAATGCTGGACTTAATTTGACCAAAGAAAGGATCCAGGCATGTAGGTCTATAAAATTTGTACAAATGATGATCAGATATGCCATAAAATGATCAGATATGCCATAAAATATTGCCGCCTTTACTAAAAATTTAAAAAAATTTAATAGATTTCACAAAAACTACTGAAGGAATTTGACGAAATTTGTCAAAATGCATCATGGCATAAATGCCTTTTAAATTGTTACAAATGATGTTGATATGCCATGAAATATGACCAACATTAAACAACTTCTTTAAAAGTGCTGAACAGAATTTGACCAAATTTAACAAAAAGCATCCGGGCAAGAAGCCCTTTTGATTTTATGCAGATGATGGCAGCATACAATTTTTTACCCCCACCCCCACTCAACTTGAAATGACTTCTCAACAGAATTAGACAGAAAACATCCTGACATGAAGGCCTTTACATTTTGCACAAATGATGCTGATCCATTATCAAATATGGCTACTAATACTCAAAAAAGAAAAACCTTTCAAAAACTTTCTCAAAAACTGCTTGACAGAATTAGACCAAATTTGACAGAAAGTAACCTGGCATAAAGGCCTTTTAATTTTATACAACAAATGCCAGTTTTCCATTAGATGTGGCTACCTTTTACTAAAAATAGAAAAACCCTTAAACAGTTTGTTCTAAAAGTAAAACTGGCTGAACTTCACCAAATTTGATAGAAAGTATCTTGCAAATATGATTTTCAGATTTATACAAATGATGCTGATCTGCCATCAAGTATTGCCACCATTAAAGGAAAAAAAACTTAAAATGAATTCTTACAAACTGCTCAACAGAATTTGACATATTTTTTCAGAAAGCATCCCGGCATAAGGTAATTTTAAACTGTTACATGTTACAAATTATGCTGATCTGCCATCAAATTTGGTCAGATGTTACTAAAAATAGAAAATCCTTTAAATAGCTTCTTAAAAAGTGCTGGACACAAGTTGACCAAATTGTACCGAAAGCATCCTGGCATAAGGCCTTTCAGATTTGCATAAATGGTGCTGATCCACCATCCAGAATGGCTGCAATTACTAAAAAAAAGTATAAAAACCTTTGGAAAAGCATCATACTAACACAGATTTCTTGGCCAACTGCCCTTGAATTTTGTCTTTTAGTAAAATGTCAGCCAGGTGAGCAACATCAGGCCCTAGGTGAGAAGCCTCTGGCCCTCTGGGGCCTCATGTTCACAGTTGAGCACCAATTATACTTTAGAAATTATGGATGTAATAAAAAGTTTGTGTGACTTAACACAATCATTCATGGTCCAAATTACATTTGATATTGGTCCAAGATCCATGACCCTTAGTCTCAAAGGTCAGAGTCAAAGTTCATCATTGGCCAATTTTGGTGAGTAGCCATGGTATGCAGAGGAAGAAAATTCTTATTCAGTATGAACATTATGTCAATTATTTAATGAGGAGAGTTTGTATTCTCTTTTTCAGATTCATCATGCTTTTGTACACAAGGTTTTCTTCGGTGGGTCATAAATAACCTTTGCCAAAATGTGAACTTCCGATATATAGAAGGTTTGTTTTTGAACATTGATGAGATGGAGAAACTTGTGTTTGCTACTTTCAATTTTTGGAGTTGTTTTTCCTTACATATGCTCTTTAATAGGCTGTAATAGATCAGGATGATGATTTTTTACTCGTGTGATGGTTGTCCCAGATTTGCCATTATCTAGGAAATCAAAAGATAAGGATGCTGTATTACACATTGCAAATCCACAAATTGCTTCACCCACAACATCACAAGAGTTCAGTCAGTTCAATGGGTATTCTTCCTCAGTGACGTCTTATTCAGGTCCTGGTGAGGAATTCAATGATATTGTAACAAACCCGGAGCCAAGTCATTTATCAAACTTAGCTCTATTTGCAAAGAATAAAACTCCATCCGGAAGTGGATATTCAAAGATAAGAACTATTTCCCAAAGTTCTTCAAATTCTTGGCCAAGAAAATATGTCAAGAATAAAAACTTGAAGTTCCATGTCAAATATGGAATAGCCTGTGCAATTCCTGAGCTATATTCAGAGAATACTTACTCTGATCAGAATTCTTGCAACTCTGATTACAGTTACTCTGCTTCGTGCTATGATACACCAGCGGCTTATTCTTATCACGATATTTCAACAGATGTAAATGGTTGTTTATCATCATCCAGATGCAAAACATCAAATTTTCCATTAATTAGTAATGAGAAAGGACTACATCACCAGATAGGAGAAGGACCAAGAGCACAGTTTTCCCAATCAGTATATAATACACAGGGTTTACAAGAATCAAGTTCTGTGACATCAGGCAGTTCAAAAAAGAGGTGGAAAAATAAAAATAGCAAATTAAGGAAAGAAGCATATTCTACATCAAAGACTGACTCAGTGAAGAATTTTTTTTGTTTGTATGGGAAAATTGTTCATACTGATGATTGTAAATGCAGAAAAGTAAATTTGTGGAACAGATCTTTTTTGCCTGTATGGCATCCTGATAAAGTCAGCAACAGTGATACTACTTCATTTAGTAACATTTTTCAGAATAATTTTGATGAAGACATTCATGACTTAGATAAACAGGTTTCTTCAGTAAGTGAGGAAATAACTACTGATGGTGATGTTTCTGTGCCTGTCTCAGTTACAAAGAGGATTCACTCTGGTCAAACAAAAGTAGAGTCAATTTGTGAGTCTGCACAAGAGACTAATAATCAATTAATTGAGTATGATTTGGAGTCAAAATTAAGAGTATTCTCCCCTGAAACAGCAGACTGCTATTTACCTTTGAAAGGTCAATTAGAGAAGATCCATGGCACAAGTAATTTCAGTTCTAGAGAAAAGTCAGAAAGTGAGTCCTTGAAAGTAGAGCATTTTCGACAGACTTATGATAGTGTGAAAAACTTACCTTTTGAGTCATTGAGCTCTAGAGTAGCTAACTTGTCCACAGAGTTGAAAGAGAAGGTACAGGTGAATGAACCTGATCAACATAATGCTTTGACAGCAGCTGCTGAAGATTTGGCTCAGAGTTTATATACAGTGACAGATAACGTTATTTATTCTCAGACAAAGAATAACAACAAAGCTTCAGATAGGCCCGCTACAAAAAATGATTTATCATCATGTCTAGCTTTGTTTGATAACCTAATTTTCGACATAGAGGACCAGTTGGAAGGACAAGTGCCTTATAGAGGAGAAAGCTCCACTGACGAACAGTTTGGACTAGATCCTTGGGCAGTGCCTTGTTCACAGAGTACAACAACAATGGCTTCACAAGTAAAGAAGAACAAGAATCAGTTTCTTAGAAAGGCAGCACCAGCTTCACCTGTCAACAAGTCTAGTGAGAAAGGCAGTAGATTAAGCTGTCCTGATGTGATTAGCATCCAGTCAGGGATTGCAGAAGTCCGCATTGATAGTGCTTCTGTCAGCACAGGTCTGAAAGATATGAATGTGACAAGCAAAAATGAATCTGCTCAGGGATCCCCGCCTGAGTTTGGTTCAGAACAGCATGGCATACCTTCTGATGCAGGTGTTGGTGATGGGCCTTGTATACCAAGACAAAAATATGATCATGGGGGCATTGATACATCATCTTCAATTAACATTCAGTATTCTGATCATTCGTCGTCTGTGCCAACAATCCAATCACATCCTTATTCCAGTCCCACCACAGGCAGCAGTTCCCAAAGTGCCTACCAAACTTCTACCGGAAACAATGGTACACCACCTGTTTCCAAAGCATGGCCACCTGTCCCACCAGCAAAACCACCCAGGACATCCAAGAGTGAGACCTTGGGCCATTATTCTGTTTCATCTATGCACAAAAAAGCAGATCTAGGTTCAGCTAAGATTTTGTCAGGCATATTCAGTAATACCCAGCAGCAGCAGACTTCCAGATTACAGAGACAGGATAGTCAGCAGTTTGCAAATAATTTTGATGATGATGATCAAGAACAGCGGGGGTATCCTGGACAAAGACAAGCCAGTCACCACCCATGGATAGCTTCTGATGAAGACATCCAGTTTCAGTATTTAGAAGAACAAGCTAGAATGCAGTATGAGGGATCTGAGATCTTGTACAACAATGGACAAAAGGGGAACTCAACTAAAAGTACTCTTTTGCAAACTCAATTTGAGCAAAATCCCCCTTTTTACGTGAAGGGACAAAGACAAGGCCAATTTCCTTCAAGTCATATGCCAGATAGGACTCACTACAGTACAATGGAACCGCACTCAGGTGGCCAACATGAAGGTATGATGGGGCAGATTCCAAGAGTGCCCCATGCTGGACAAATGAGACAGATTTCAAGTGGGCATCAAGATTATTGGATGGATCAAATGCAAAGTGGGCAGAATAGTGGACAGATGGATCAGCAACAAGGTTGGCAGCATGGAGGAATAATGGGTCAGGTGCAGTCACACAGAGGTCTAGATGAGCAAATGCCAGGTAGGCAACAAGAGGGACGTAAGCAAATGCCAGGCATGGAACATGGAGGATCCATGCAGTCAGTGCAAGGAGGATTGGATGGAGGAATATTAGGACAGATGCATCCACATGCTCAACTGGATGCAATGCAACCAAGTGAGCAAGGCTACATCGGAAATTTCCAGGATGTACACAATCAGCATGGATCCTTGGCTCAGGGTTTGGATACACCTACAGACCGCAGACATGGTGATGGACGGAGTAGTACTACTTATTCCCCTGGTGTTGGTGTCCCTGACTACACAGGAATGCCCTCCTACATGACAGATAGAGAGCTAGCTCAAGGTAAACATGCCTGCTGCTGTATCTGTTGTTTATGTCTGTTTTTATTTGTAGTCTTAAGTGATATTTATAGCAATTAATAATCCAAATGTTTGTTCAATGTAAACACCACATATACCGTATATACTCTCGTATAATCTGGGTCCAAATGCAAACAACATAGACCCTGATCTGCTGTCGCATAATGCGATGGCAGATCTGGATCTATGCAGTTAGTCTAGGTTTATACGCGAGTATATACGGTACCTATAAGTCGGGTCCAACTGCAAACAGCGTCGACCTGATCTGCCGTTGCATAATGTGCTGGTAGATCAGGTTATGTGTTCTTTGTTCTACTGATTACTCCTAAAAAACTGCATAGACCCAGATCTGCCAGCACATTATGTGATGGCAGATCTGGGTCCATGCAGTTAGCAGTTGGACACAACTTATTAGCGAGTATACACTGTAGTACATAGTTTCAACAATGCTGTTTCGTTTCCTTCATCATTTTTTTTTTGTAGATTCTTCTTCTAAAATCAATTTTATGTTTATGAAATCAATATGGCATGTAATTGTCAGGCGTATATGTTTACGTACAAGCAGTTTTTCTTGGCAAGTAGACAGATATTTGACAGTTCTCTTTATAAGACGTTTAGCTTAATATAGGAAAGAATCTCTTACATCCTTTGTTGGACAATTGCATACATCTGCTACGTTTACAGTATTTTGATTTTGTGGATTTTCCCTGTAACTATTTTTATCATCAGGGTTTTGATTTTGTGGATTTTCCATTTGCTATTTTAATCATCCTGGTTTCAGAACAATTGGATCAGAGGATGAACAACCCCTGGTTTCAACAGATGGTGCAGAACATGAAGGAGTTGGTGGAAAAAGAGGGTCTCATTGTCAAGGATGTTTTTCCTGATGGAAATTGCCTCTTTACAGCAGTTGTTGATCAGCTTCGTGTGCATGGAAATTTCAAGTATACACCTTCAACACTGAGAGCCGCTGCTGTTGATTATCTAATTGAAAACCCAGAACAGGTAAAATCAAATGGTTGCCAGAATTCTAAAGTAAATCTTAAGTTTAAACTTTAAACATAGTTTGTACAGCCTTGAAAATCCAGAATTATGAGGGTTGCCTTGAAAAATCCTCAAATTTAAAAAAGGGTATAATTATAGACCCATTGTATGACTTCCCATGCAAATGCATTGCATGAGATGATCCAATAAGTTTTCCAGCACAAGATTTCTCTTTAGATATATTGTATTCATTTTAATTTGTGAAAATCAATTAAAAACAATTTATGTTTAATAAATGGGGGTATATAATAAAAAAATATAGTGTTTGTTCTGTTGGATATTGTGGTATCGCCCGAAGTACATGGGGCTTGCAAGGTTGCTCCATTTGTACTTTGATCTTGCCCACAATATACATCATTACATACACTATACTCGTTAATTATAAACTATGCTATGAGGAAAAGCTCTTGATGTTACCTACATGTTTACAATGATAGTACTCAATAATGGTGACACATGTTTACAGTGATAGTACTCAATAATGGTGACACATGTTTACAATGATAGTACTCAATAATGGTGACACATGTTTACAGTGATAGTACTCAATAATGGTGACGACAGTCATCAATAAAATCAAGGAAATCCAGTGCACCCTGAGTTGGTGATTATCACTAAACTGTTTGATGATTTTTCAAAGCCTTTGAAAGCTTATATTTAAAGGCATGTTAAGCATCTTGATGATTAAGACTCTGTCTGGTATCATAAATTTGTGTTTTACGTTGTTCACAAAATACCCTATTCAATTTTTTTTTTTAAAACGCAGTTTGTTTCAAACCAGGGAGTAAAATACCAGTTCTTTGAAATCTCATGATGAGTTTTGATTCACTGAGTGAAATTATTAGAAATAACGATGAGTAACATTTTAGTAACCTATACCAGTAAACGAGTTTATCTAATTTGAAATTATTTTCATGTGACATTTGTTTTCTTCCATAGCGAGATGGTACACACCTGGAGCAGTTCCTGATGAATGAAACCTGGGATCATTATCTGGGTCGAATGAGCAGAGATGGAGAATGGGGTGAACATATCATACTTGGGTAGGTATTGATAACGCTTTACAAGCAATACAGTACTCCCTCATTATAACACTCTTCATGGGGGCCATAGAGTATACCACCTTACAGCGAGACATTCTTATCATGTAGTACATTATAACAAATTAAAGAAATGGGATCCATGACCATGCTTGCCTTTAAAAAGGAAGCATGTTATATTGAAGGCCTTATAGTGACGGAGTGTTGTATAGAGGGAGTATACGAATAATACTTGATTTGCTTTGGGCAAACATTTGCTAAAGCACAAAGGTAGAGTTAGAACACAAGTGTTAAGTATTTCCCTAGTTTACTGGAAAATGTTTGCATTTAGAAAAGCATGTATGATCGTTATTCTTAAAAGTATGTATGATTGTTACACTGTAAAAATTTGATAAGCCATGCAGTGATTGTGTTATATCTGAATTCATGTTATAACAAGGCATGTTATAGGGTTTCACTGTATGATTGTTATTTGTAAAAGCATGTATGATTATTACACTGTAAAAATTTGGGAGCCATGCCACAATTGTGTTATATCTGAATTCGTGTTACAAAGAAGTGTTATAGTGCGGGTTTCACTGTATGGTCGTTATTCTTATATGATCAGTTACTATGTACAATTTATTATATTCCGAAAACCTAAGAAAAGAAGTTTATGATGTGTAGTTGATCCCAAATGAAAATGTTGTTGATCTGACATCCAATATGGCCACCACAGTGGCCATCTTGAAAATCTTGTTATTGCTACTCCTCCTGAATGGATGGTCATACAAGCATGGGCTTTTCACTGAAAGACTTCTTATGATGCCTATTTGGTCCTAAATGAAAAATGGCGCCGATCTGATGTCCAATATGGCCATCATAGCAGTCATCTTGAAAATGTTCTTATCACTTCTTCTACTGAATGGATGGTCATATCAACATGGGGTTTTCACTAAATGACTATTATGAGTATAGTTGATCCTAAATGAAAATGATGCTAATCTGATGTCCAAAATTGCCGCCACAGTGGCTGTCTTAAAAATCTTCTTATCGCTACTCTTCTTACATGGATGGTCATATCAACATGGGGTTTTCACCAAAAGACTTCTTATGATGTCTAGTTGGTCCTAAATGAAAATGGTGCTGATCTGATGTCCAATATGGCTGCCACTGCAGCCAGCTTGAAAATCTTATTATTGCAACTCCTACTGAACAGAAAGTCATATTGATGTGGGATTATCACCAAAAGACTTCTTATGATGTGCTATTGGCCTTAAATGAACATCATGGCGATCTGACATCCAATATGGCTGTTGCACAGTGGCCATCTTGAAAATCTTGTTAATGCTACTCCACCTGAATGGAAAGCCATATTCACATGGGGTTTGTTCCAAAAGACTTCTTATGATGTCTAGTTGGTCCTAAATGAAAATGGTGCTGATCTGACGTCCAGTATGGCCGCCACCACAGCCATTTTGAAAATCTTGTGATCCCAACTCCTCTTGAACAGAAAGTCATAATGACGTGGGGTTATCACCAAAAGACTTCTTATGATGTCCACTTGGCCTTAAATGAACATGGTATGTGGCCATCTTGAAAATCTTGTTTTCGCTACTCTTAAATGGAAAGTCGTTTTGACATAAGGTTTTCATCAGAAGGTATCTAGTTGGTCCTAAATGAAATGACTAACCCTCAGTATGGCCACCATGGTAGCTATTTTAAAATTATTGTTATCTCTACTCTTTCCAAATGGACAGCTTTATCAACATGGGGTTTTCACCAATACTCTTCTTATGATACCTAAGTGTCCTAAATTAAATTGGTGCCAGTCATACATCCAATATGGCTGCCATGATGGCTGTCATGAAAATCTTGTTGTCACTACTCCCCTGAGTGAATGATCATTATGACATGGAGTTTTCCCCAAAAGACTTCTAATGATGTCTACTTAGTCCTACATGAAAATGGTGCCAATCTGACATCCAGTATGTCCACCACAGCAGCTAATTTGAAAATCTTGTTATTGCTGAAGAATATCAGAGATGCTTTAAAAACTCAGCAGTTATAAGGAAGAAATCTTGAATTCATGGAAATTCTTTTTTCCTAGTAGAGTGGCAGTCCCTTTGAGGGACTCTTGTTTAGAAATTAGCATGAATCCCACAATTGTACATCCTAGAATAGACCCTGCTTATAATACAAAATGTTCAGTGTATAATACTAATAACAAAAACAATAATAATAATAATAATATTTTAGAACATATGTACAGACTGAGCAGGAAAAAACTCCTTATAGTTATTGCAATTTCTCTAACATCACAGTTTCTTTAGCTCAATTGGCGACAAGACCAAGTGAGCTTGCGCAAATGCATGGCCATTCATCTTGTGTGTTGTCCATCATCTGTCTGGTGTTCATCAACAATTGTTTTTTTCAACTATTTCTCATACGCCACTTGACCAATTTTAAACAAACTTGGCACAGAGGATATTTGGCATAAAGGCTTTTAAAGTTTATACAAATAATACCAATCTGCCATCAAATTTGGCCACCATTACTAAAAATAGAAAAACCTTTAAATGACTTCTTCTCAAAAACTGCTGAACAGAATTTGATCAAGTTTGACAGAATGCATCCTGGCCTAAAAACCTTTCAAGCTCTTACAAATGATGCCGATCTGCCATCAAATTTGACTGTCATTACTTAAAATAGAAAAGCCTTTAATTCTGGCATGATGACCTTTCAAATTTGTACACATGATGATGATCCACCATTAATTTGGCTGCTGTTACTAAAAATATAAAAACCTTTCAATGATTTCTTCTCCTAAACTTGATAGAAAGCATCATCCAAATTTGACAGAAAGCATTTCTAGTATTAAGGGCTTTCACATTTATACAAATGATGTCAAGTTGCCATCAAATATGGCCACCGTTGCTGACGATAAAACATCCTTTAAATGACTTGTTCTCAAAAAATCTTGAATAACTTTTCTAAATGACCATTTAATAAAATTTGACAAAGTGTTCTAGCTTGAACACCATTCAGATTTATACAAATGATGCCATTCTGCCATCAAATATGGCTGCTGTTAATAATTGTAGAAAAACATCTACACAGCTTTATCTAAAATCAGCTGAACAGAATTTGATCAGCTTTGACATAAAGCGTCCTGTCATAGGACCTTTCAGTATTTGGTAAATGCTGCTGAATCATGAGTGATCAAAATATGGATGATGATACATAATTTTGAGAAACCTTGAAACAGCTGTTTTTATAATGTAATCAATCAATAATATTGGAGAAATTTTAACAGAAAGCATCCTACTGACCCATGTTTGCATAACCAACTGCTCTTGCATTTTGGCTGTTAAGCAGATGTCAACCAGGTGAGCAATCTCAGGCCCACTTGGGCCTCTTGTTCTTTTGAAAAATGTATTTAGATATTTATCCAGTTTACTGGTCAGCAAGCACTGTTACTATGAAGTACTTTTCTGCAATATATAAAAAACTGAAAATGATAGAAGTGTTCCAAATTATCTCTGTTTGGTATTTGTCAAGTTTAACTAAAATATGACAGTGATATCCAAAATTTAAATCAGGGGTGTAAAATGTATGGCCTGCGGGCCAGATACCGCCAGACTCATTGTTTATTATTATTATTTAATCTTATTTATATCAAATCTGACCTGCAATAGCAAACGAGTTTGACACCCCTGTTTTAAATCATATGCAAGACAAATAATATTTTGGTTATTTTTGCATTCAGATGCAGGCATTACTATTTTGGGAATTGGAATTATATGTTTAACATTTTGAGATTATGACTGATTATAAATCTACCTGTATGTTTAGAGTAATTTTTACCATATGATTCTATTCATTCATTTGTTTAACTAGTGTTTAATTCAGAAAAAAAAAATTAATGTGGGAGATATCATTCCCAGCATGTGAATGTGGTTAGAAGAATGAAGTTGTTAAAAGGCTCCCGCAAATGCAGGAGATACAACATGCAACTTTGTAGCAAATGATTTAGGCCTCAGATTCAGTTTTATGTGCAAATTAATCTCAGTCTTTGAAAAAAAAACAAGTTTTTTTAAAATGAAATTCTTTATATGAAACTTTGTTGAACCTTGAGACCCCATTTCAAATTTTACTCCTGCTTCAAACCATACTCAGTTCCGGTTGCTCAAATTAAATATAGATGACATGTGTACATATTAATGTTGATGATAATTTATGTTAGACCATTTAAATCCACAGATGGATTTAATGCATGCATTCATTCTGAAATCAAATTTGTGTGGAAAGAAAAAGATATATACCATATATACTCACATATAAGTCGACTCCATCATACCATATATACTCACATATAAGTCGACTCCATCATACCATCTATACTCACATATAAGTCGACTCCATCATACCATATATACTCACATATAAGTCGACTCCATCATACCATATATACTCACATATAAGTCGACTCCATCATACCATATATACTCACATATAAGTCGACTCCATCATACCATATATACTCACATATAAGTCGACTCCATCATACCATATATACTCACATATAAGTCGACTCCATCTTGCTCTCAGATCAGGGTCTTTTTTGTTTGTTCTACAGATTACTCCTAGCAAACTTCATAGACCCAGATCTGCTGATGCATTATGCAATGGCAGATCTGGGTTTATGCAGTTTGCACGTGGACTTGACTTATAAGCAAGTATAGATGGTAATGTATATTATTGTTTGACCTCAGAAAGTAAAGAAGACATTTTGGGCCAGCATTGAAGTTGATGTCATAGAATGTTTATCACAAATAAGGCCTTATTGAAAAACAGTTAACTTTTAATCCAGTTCCAAAAATGTGAATCCAACTATGTTTACCAATGTTTCGAAATTTGCCAAAATTCTCATTAGTCAATCCCTGTGTGGGCAGGCTTTTGAAAAAAAAGTCCCAATTTTGAGGTATATAATATCACATCAAAAATGATATGACATCTTTTTTTGAAAATTGATGCCATTAATGCTTTTAATGTTTTACAATTTAATATCAGTAATAGCTTATTCTGTTGCTATTGATTAGCTAATCTATTTCCGTGATGGAAAATACCTGACCATGTGATGAGAATTCATTCTCCCATAGGGTTGACTAGAAAATTCTAGTGAATAGAACTCCCTGTGTGAACCCCACAGTATGCACACGTGTAACCAACAATTCCTTGTTCTTTTTCCAGATGTCATATTGATGAAGACGGTTAGAATTATCACTTAAAGAAATTGCCTTTGCTGTCAAGTCCTAGTAGCAATTTGTGCTCTTTCCTTACGTTTATCGTATATTACAGGTGGTATTTACCCTTGATCGTTATTTTCCTTGTCTGGAAATATCAGCTCTCTTGAGAGTTTGGGCAATTTTGGTAGCAAGAAACGTCCTTTTCATAATCTTGGTTAGTAGGTTATTTCCCCTTCACAGATTGTTTTGTTGGGAATTAATTATTGGCTTTTGAGAATTCTGTATTGTATTCTTAAGCTTGGGTAGGTAAATTTATATTTTCCCTATTCCTGCTGCCGGCCAATTGGTTTTCTTTTGTTTGTTTTTAACTCATGAAAGCATCGGAATTTAATTTCCCTCAATCTGATTGGTTGGCTTGTTTAGCTCAGGAAAGCAGGTCGCACACCAGTCTATTCTTCTTACATGTGTTTTATATTTGAACTCCGGTTCAATTTTAATTAATTTAGTATAGGAATTTATTCCTTTTTGTTTTAATATTAATATTATCAAGCTGTTGTTTTGCTTATTATTCATATCCAGTACTCGATAAGTCTGGTTTATGTCACCTTGTTTTATTCCTGTTACCTATATAAGTGGTTATAAATTGCTTCATTGATTGCCACCTACAAGATGAGTTCCTGCTAAGGTTCATTTCCAACGCAGTTACAACCATTATCTTGTTTTCAGCGCCTCTTTTTTAACAGCAATGTCAGATAAGGGGGTTGGGAGGTGTGGCCACAGGAAAGCCCCCTGTGACACCCACCCCACCTGCCTTTCTTGCACGAACTGCAAGAGGACAGGTTCTCCTGTTCGCAGTCTATGGTCTGATGAGGTTTGGGACCTCGACGAATGTAGAAGAACCTATAAGGCATGTAAGAAGGTCTCTTTTTTTCCCCTGAATTTTTGGGTTTTTCATCTCTGAGTCGGGTCTCAAAGAGGGATTAGTAGAGTCTCTTCAGAGACACTCAAGGCTGGTGGGCTCATTCCTAAGGGAATATCTAAGCGGGTGGGGAGTGAGTCGCGCCTTCCTGTGAGGAAGGAGCAGCACCTTTCCCAATCCCATAGGTCGTGTCCTCCCGAAAGGGAGGAGCAGCACCCTCTCTATTCTGCTAGGACAGAGAGCATCCTCTTTCATCACATAGGGCAGAGAGTGAGTCGTGCCCTCCCATGATGGAGGAGCAACACCCTCTACTGCCCCACAGTTCTGTGTTGGCGGAAAGTGAGTCGCGCCCCCCCCTTCTCCTGTGAGGGGAGAGCAGCACCCTTTCAGTCCCCGTGGCCCGTTTTCAGCGACAGGATCATGCCACCTGGAAAGTGCTGGGCCTCAATCTAAGTCTGTCAGATCTGGGAGAGGATGTTTGTAGAGATCAGAGTCGCCTGACTGGGCACCAGGCGAGATTCACTGGTCACCAGTCACTGGGCTACGAGTACCAGTCATCACTGGTCATTCAAGACCCATCAGTATGGGGAGAAGGACCAGGTCAAGACCCCGCTCTTTCCAGACTACCGTTCAATCCCTCTTGTGATTTGGATTCATTGTACTGACATAGGACTAGGGAAGGGGATCAGATCGGCATGCCCCTTCTTCCCTATGATTCTTTTAAAACCTTATGGGATGTGGGCCTTCCACCGCATGGCAGTGATTGGATGGTTCCCTGCATACAGCCATGGTCTTCAGGGCCTTGGCCCCATGGCAGAGAGGTTGATGCAGCAGTCCATAGAAGGAGGGAAGGGGACACACCATCCCCCAATCGCCCCAGGAGGGTTGAGAGTCGCTCTCACACTTCTGCCGTGTCTGCCACTAAGGACAGTCCCCTGGTTCCGCCTGAGGAGTCGCAGGTCGAGGTCCCTCTTACTCCCAAGTCTCCCCAGTCTAAAAAACAGACACACACTCAGTCACATAGTCCTGCTTCCCAGGTTCGAGTGCAGGATGAGGATGTTCTTTCTGTCTTTGTGGATTCTCATGAGTTTGATACGGAACCGACAGAGGTGGCACCCCCTTCCTTCGGGTCTCCCAAACCATCGGTTAAGGTGGCAGAGGAGGAAGAGATTTGGTCGTTTGACAAAGCAGTTAATGAGGTTTACCATCTATTGCCTAGTGATTTGTGTCCCAAGCCCTCAGGCTCTGAGGACACTAAGATTCTCTCCAGCTTGGAGAAACTCTGGATCTGCCTCTTGACCAGATCTCTTGTTGCTTCCTCACTTGGCTACGGTAAAGGAGCTGTCCCAAAGGTTTTGTAAGGGCCAGGAGTTTCCTAGACAACATAGATGGTGGTCGGTCCCCCCTTATACATTGAGACCCTTGGTCTCTTCTGCTAGTTATCAGGTTCACACCCCTTCCTGGCCCCATAAACCTTCCACTTTAGATGCTGCAGTGACACAAGTGGGTATTTCCACAGGGACTTGGGCTCGCCTTCTAGTTAAAACACAGGAGGCCTTAGAGCAAAAAGCTAGGTCACTAGTAACAACAGCTTCGCATGATGATCTCTTTTCGGCAGCCTCCTACAACCTGCTAAGGGAGGAATCTCTGTCGCCACATGCTCTTCATCGTTTGTAGGAAGCAGTAGCAAAACATCAAGGCATGTGTTATCCTTGTCCATGACTTTATTGGCGGAGCTTCTCCACCTCTGCAGGGATGTTGCTTTGGACACATCCAGGGTATTACTGGAGCACAGTTAGACCCTTTTGAGGGCTGCTCCCCTGGAGGCATAGACTCTTTTTGGAGAGCTCATTCTCTCTGTAGCTTCTCAAGATTTGAGAGACCAGCAACATCACTCTCTCGCGTCCGAGCCTGGCCCGTAGAAACCGGCCAGAAAGCAAAGTCAACCTGAATGGCCACAGGGCCCTTCACCCCAATGCAGCCATGCAGCCACAGTCTAAGCAATAACCCCAGTTCAGACCTCCCTTTCATTAGTCGGGGCCTAGAAGGACACGCTGCAGAGGCCAAAGGAAGAGGTTTATGAGCCCTTCCCCCTTTCGTAAGGAAAAGGGGGGTCGGCCCTAGAGACTCAATCCCTCTTCTGCAGAGCATCCCTCATCCATGGGTTCCCATAGGTGCCAGACTAAACCTTTTTTCAGAGGCTTGGTCCTGCATCATGGTCGATGGCTGGGTCCTCTCTATCATAAAAGGAGGATACCATCTTTGGTTTCGAGCTCTTCCTCTAATAAGGACCACCATGTTCTTCCACCAGTCGAATCTGGTGCAGTTGAAGGAAGAGGTACACTCTCTTCTCCAGAAGGGTGCAGTGGAGAAGGTGTATTTTCCGGCTTTGTACTCCCGGATTTTCCTGGTACCCAAGTAAAGGAGGAAAGTTCGTTTAAGTATCGATCTTTCCTCTTTAAACAGATTTCTGCAGGAGGAACCCTTCAAGATGGAAACAGCAGCTTCAGTCAGGAATGCCATAAGGCCCGGCCACTGGGCGGTCTCCATCGATCTTCAGGATGTGTATCTTCACATACCTATCTTTTCTCCTCACAGGAAGTACCTCCGGTTTTGCTTGGATGGAGAGGTCTTCCAATTTCGTGCTCTGCTGTTCGGTCTAGCCTCCACATCCAGAGTGTTTACCAGGGTCATGGGAGTAATTGCAGACCACTTAAGGTCATTGGGTATCCCAATCCTCCAATATTTTTTGATCCACAATGGCAGGCTCGAGCCCCTCGGAATCGACCTGTCTCGCTGTTGGTCTATAGTGACCAGACTGGGTCTCTTACCCAACCTAGAGAAGTCGGAGCTTTCTCCATCTCACGATTTCATCTACTTGGTTATGAATTTCCTTATGAACAGGGGATTAGTCCATGTCCCTCTGGACAGAGTAGACAAGATCCTGTCCCTGTTGGAGATGCTGAAAGTTAAGACCATGTTGTCGCCTCTTCTTTGTCTTTCTCTGCTGGGGACCTTGAACTCCGCAACGGACCTGGTCCTCATGGGCAGACTACACTTGCGTCCTCTCCAGTTTCTCCTTCTGGCAAACTGGAAACTGCACAGGGACCCTCTGAATGTTAGGATTTCTCTAGGTCAGGTCTACCATCATCATTTGTCATGGTGTATCAATTGGGACCAGTTTCTTGCTGGAGTCCGTATACACGCCCCTGATCCCCACTCCTATCTATTCGCAAACATGTCAGATTCAGGTGGGGCACTCATCTGGAGCCGGAAGGTCTGATTCTTCAGGGTTCATGGTCCTGGGAAGAATCTACCCTCCACATAAACAATTTGGAAATGATGGCAGTGTTCTTAGCCGTACAGGGGTGCATCAACAAGATAAGGGGTTGCTGCGTGATGGTCTCCTCTGACAACACGTCAGTGGTCGCTTACCTCAGAAGACTAGGAGGCACACATGCCCCTTCTCTCTGCATGGAGGTCAGGAACCTCCTTCGTTGGGCAACCTCGGAAGGGATTACCCTTTGAGTATGCCACATTCCTGGCAAAAAGAATAGTTTGGCACAGACAGTCTGTCCAGGAAAGGACGGATAGTCATCACAGAATGGTCTCTGCACCAATCCGTAGCAGATTCCCTGTTCAGACTTTGGGGGACACCCTTGGTGGACTTGTTCGCCACAATGCTAAACAACAAGCTCCCCTTTTACATCTCCCCAGTCCCCGATAAGAGAGCTTGGGATGCTTTCAGCCTGAATTGGGATTGTCTGTTCGTATACACCTCCCCCCCCCTTCAGGATGATTCCACAAATACTTTACGAGTAAGGAACTTCACTGCACAGCTTGTGTTGATAACCCCACTGAGGCCCCAACGATCGTGGTTAACAATCTTCTCAACCTGCTGGTAGACCAGCCCCGGAAATTACCCCAGAGGAGGGACCTTCTGTTGCAGCACAGTGGTTCTCTTCTGCACAACAGCCCACAGATTCTCCACCTTCACGCTTGGCTCATCTCAAACAATATCTCCGCCAGGAGAAGTTTCGAGCAAAGTAGCCAATCTTTTGTGATTGGTGCAGTAGGAAACGTATCAATCCTAGCTGTATCTCTTTGAGCACAGTGGCTGATTTTCTTCTCTTCCTGTTTTGAAGAGAGACAATGCTCAGTTTCTACTATCAAGGGCTATAGAGCTGCCCTATCTAACACTCTCAAATTTTCGAAGGGCCCGGTTATTGGTGTGGACTCTCACTTAGCAGACCTGATTAGGTATTTCAAACTGCAAAGGCCAGTGTCTCGCTCTCTGATGCCTTGGTGGAATATCTCATATGTCTTGTGGTCTCTTAATAAATCCCCATATGAACCTTTAAGTGAAGCTTCTTTCGAGAGCCTTACCCTCAAGACTGTTTTCTTGCTCTTCTTAGCGTCAGCGAGACGAAGGACCGAGCTTCATGATCTATCCATAGAGCTAGGTTGTTTGAGATTCACTGGGAATTATGAGTCGGTTTCTCTCCTTTGCCAACCAGGCTTTTTAGCAAAAAACCAGCTTCTGTCTGTCGCTCCACTTCCTATTGAGATCCCCAGTCTCAGTCGTATCTGTGCTGGGGATGATCAGGATAGACTTTTATGTCCAGTTAGAGCTCTACGTTTTTATTTAGCAGCTTCTAAAGGGAGAAGGAAGGGTAGGAAGTATCTTTTCCTCCCCCTTAAGGGTTCAGCTGATATTTCAGCTTTCACTGTTTCGAGGTGGATTACCAAAACTATCAAGAGAGCTTACCAGTCCCTAACTGAGAGGGATCTTTCTTTCATGAAAATTAAAGCTCATGAGGTTCAAGACATTGCTACCTCATGGGTCTATTTAACTCATTCGTCTCTTGAGGATGTGATGAAAGCCACATTTTGGCGATCTCACACGACCCTCTCCTCCTTTTATCTTCACTCGTTGGCTCACCAATGTGAAGGCATATTTTCTTTGGGTACACTAGTTCTAGCTCAGAAAGTGGCCCATGCGTATACCATCCGGCAGTAGTCAACACCTCTGCAGTGTGGGTGAGTATTACTTGTTATTTTCATTAACCAGTTGTGAGATCATCAGCCTCTCAGTTAAGCAATCGCAACAGAGTAAGCTATAACTGATATTAATATGTAGTTTTTTTTTTTGGGGGGGGGTAAAACTAATTTTGATTATGTAATACTTACCTGTTGCTATTGCTAGATTCCCTCCTCTCTCCCCGTACTGATGTCCCACTAGAAAGGCTACATCCTGAAAAAGAATGAGGAATTGTGGGTTACATGTGTGCATACCGTGGGGTTTACACAGGGAGTTCTATTCACTAGAACTTTCTGGTCAACCCTATGGGAGGATGAATTCTCATCATATGGTCAGGTATTTTCCATCAATGAAATAGATTAGCAGGGCAATAGCAACAGGTAAGTATTACATAATTAAAATTAGTTTTACCCCCCAAAAAACTACATTTAAAGATTCTTCATGATTGACTGTAAGTCTGTTCTATATATTTCCTACTTCTAGTTTAAGATGCCCACAAATTTTGTAACAGAGAAGTTCAAATGTTTTTTAAAGTTTGTAAAATAAATTTTGTTATCAAGAGCAAGACAATATCATTATTTCCAAAAGTTGTCAGTTTTCAGCAAAGCTTTCAGTATTCAGCAGCACTCTTTCAAACATTAAGGCTACTTTATAATATGCAGTTAAACTGACCTTATCTGTAACGGGTAATTTAACCCATTGTTGCACCTTGAACATGGGATTGTGAGTTTCCTGCCCCCAAACCATGTACCATTTTTCTTATGATGCGTGTTGGAGCTAGTGATACAAGTTTCCAGAAGGTTATTCATTTGAATAAAAACAAGGAATTTGGCGACTGAAGTTTTTAAGATTTGTTCAATAGTTGGCTCAGTTTCAGTGCAAGTCACTGGTGGTGAAGTATATTCAACATTTTCGAGGTTGAATTAATGGAAAAAGGGACTCCATTTCTGAAATAAGAAACTTGCAGAAATATATAATTTAGCATTTATTGAATTAGTTACTAGTTTGAAAAGAAAATAAATGAAAGAAAAAGGGAATTATTGTATAAAACAGTAAAAGATAAATTGGTAAAGACTAAAGTTAAATGAGATCAAGATCCAATATGGAATATTCTTAAGTGCTCTTTAGGGGAACCAGATTCGAACATGTCAATATTTCAGCGTGTTCTTTGAGCACTTGGTAAAATTTTTATTACAATTATGTAAGCATCCATGAAAAAGATAGAAGTGCAGTGCAGTTGACTAAGTTAAGATGGCAAACCTGCCAAAGCAAATGGGATTATAATTTTCTTACCACTAGTACCTCAAGTATTTTGAACTACTGTGACAGTCTAGTATTTGTCTTTTTCTCTTTGAAATTTTGTTGCTGCCCCCCCCCCCCACGATTTGAAGGACATGGGTACACAGTGACCCCTTTTCTTGGGAACCTAGGTGCAACAATTACAGTTTTCAATGCAGACTGTAAAGCATGGTCACATATTTTTGGTCCCTATAAGACAGTTCATGTACATATGAAACCTCTACGTACTGGACACCTCAATAAAACTGCTAATTTTTTTTCCCAATAGTGTCTGGTTTGGAGAAGTATGTGTGTGTGTGTGTGTGTGTACATACATACAAACACACACATTGATAGAGTTAGAGAGAGTTTTTATTGGATTTACCTACCTTCCACTTTTTATTCAGTTTCCATTATACTCTTTTTTTATCTTGGAATTTCATTGAGTACTCAGTCATTTTTGGGCTTCCATATAGCATACACTAATAAGCTGGGCTTCCTTATAGCATACACTAATAAGCTGGGCTTCCATATAGCATACACTAATAAGCTGGGCTTCCATATAGCATACACTAATTAGCTGGGCTTCCATATAGCATGCACTAATTAGCTGGGCTTCCATATAGCATACACTAATTAGCTGGGCTTCCATATAGGATATTCTAATTAGCTGTGCTTCCATATAGCATACTCTAATAAGCTGGGCTTTCATATAGCATACACTAATAAGCTGGGCGTTCATATAGCATACACTAATAAACTCAGCTACATGTACATACACAGTTTGAAGAACAGTAATTCAAGTGGGAGTGTCCAAAAGAAAGTTTTAGACTATAGTCTATGTAATCGGATATTATTCAAAATGATAAGCAGGTATATAATTTTTTGAAGACTCCTTTTTCATGTTACTCTTGTCCATCTATCCAATTAAGTTTTGTAATAAATTCACTGTGGCAGGGCATTCATATTTCATGAACACATTTCTAGTGGATATGACACCTTTTTGTTTGCTTTTAAAATATTGTACTGAAAGCTTTCTATTGGTACATGCAATGATATGCTTGAACCATTTCAAAATTAGCTTGACCAGGTCTGGATTTCACCAACAAAACTTAAGTATGAGTTTAAACTAAATTCTAAAATCCAGCGACCTGATTGGCTGAAATTTATATCCGACTTAAAATTGACCAATCAAATGTCTTAAGTCTGTCAAACCATGGTGGCTTAGTGGTTAAGGTGTTGGATATGTGACCAGAAGGGTACGGTTCAGGTCCCACCATCACATCAGCCTGGCTCGGATACTGTGGCCAAGGCACTTTACTTGTTTCGGCACGATGTAACTTTCAAGTGTCGATGTGCAGTAAAACACCACAAACTAAACTAAACTAGACTTAACTTTAAGACTTATGTTGGAGAAATTGGGGCCAGATGAAATTCTACCTAAAACAGAAAAATCAGTCAGAAAACTTGATTCACTTAATGTAAAAATACATGTACGGGTATTTATTTTTTATTTTTGGTAAAAGTACACTTTTTGTCTTTCTGTAGAGCCATATCTGAGGTATTGAGATGCCGTATCAATGTGCTTGGTGGAATATCAGGCAAGACTCGCACTATAGTCCAGCCCCAGCATATGTCCGACAAGGAAGAAGAGGAAAGAGAGAAGAAAAGAGAGGAACCAAAAGATGGTAGGACTAGCAGTGATAGTCAATCTGCAGAAACAGCCAAGTCTGATACGCCTCCTTCCCAAGAGGAGACCAGCAGTAAAATCAGCCAATCCAAGACTGGTTCACAGTCTCCATCACCCCAGACTGGTACCAAATTTTCCTCTTTTTTTTTTTGTCTCATTAATATTATAAAATGAGGAATCAACAGTTGCATTCATGTTTGCTTGCATAGATAACAACTTTTAGATATAACAATAGACCACTGATTTATCTTCTACTACATCATTTCAAGGTTACTTTCTTTGAACAAAGACTTAGTAACCTTTAGATATTTTATGGTCTGGAATTTATGACCACTTTACATTGAATTGTTTTCTATATTGTTAGGATAAAAAGGATTTAACAAACAAATTTTCCCTGTCCATGTGACTTCATAGGGGTGTTGGAAGAATTTTGAAATTGGGGAGGCAATTTTTGTGAAGAATGTACTGTCAGAGGTAAGTGCTTAGAGGTGCTGGTGGGTTGGGGTTCTGGGGGTTTACCTAAGATTGTTTTAACAACTTAGCAAAATTGGTGTTTTCTGATGCATTTTTAGTATGTTTTCCATATTTTTAATTGTAATTTGAGAAGAAATGGATGATATTTGCTTGTTCCGAGTGAATAACGGATATATTTCATTGAGTGGGTGGAAACTCGATCTTTGCATGAGAGGCAAAGCTACAAGTGAAAATACTAGTTTTTCACCCATTAGAATTTTTCACCCATTAGAGTTTTTCACTCATTAGAGTTTTTCACTTTTCACCCATTAGAGTTTTCACCCATGAGAATTTTTTCCCTATGAGATGAATTATATCTGTTATTCACTCTGAACAGGCAAATTTTCTTTGTATTTAATTCTCTAATGTGTTGGCTATGTAAAGTATATGAGAGATTTATGACGGTAATGTCAGCTGATTACTGTTTACATTCTGCGGTATTTTGTGTAGCTGCGCACCAAAGTTGTTCTGCTTCAGATGGATATAAATTGATATTCTGATAATATCAGTATACTAGTTTCTAGGACAGTAATTCAAATTTTATTAGTGCACAGTAAAATATAAAATAGGTTCAAATGAACCTCAATTGATGAGACACCATTTTTTAACATTGCAAATTGAGAGAAAAGAAGATTCATTGAAGATGACTTTGGCTAATGAAACAAGAATATTTAAATGGGTAAGAAACTTTAGAATGTACATGTATGTACAACATCAAGCGAAGACTTTAATTGCATTTTAGTCACTGTCGGTGTCTCTGGAAATAAGCATCTCCATTTCCTTGGCAGTGAAATAGTTCCTGCATCTGGAGTGAAAATATATATTGCAGTGTATTATCAAATTTATTTCTGTTGGAAAATCCACTAATTCATGGAGTAGGATAAAATAGTATGTTTTCATTATGTATAATTGTAATTTTAGAAGAATATCCTTAAGTTTACACTTAAAAAAATAATTTGAATCATGTCTTGAATATTTCAACAGTGAGTTAAGCAATTTAAAATACCCCACCTTCATGCATCCATGTGTTGAAATTAAACAGTGTGGATTAAAGGATTTAAATTCTGGATTTTTCTGACCAGTAGATTGTTTGGAGTCTTGCCATTCTTTACGCTGAGTTGATCCAAGGAATCGACAAATTAACAGTTTTTAGAAGATATCTACCATATATGTTTTCTTATAAGTAGGGTCCAACTGCAAACAACATAGACCCTGACCTGTCATTGTATAATGCACTGACAGATCAGTGTCTGTGTTGTTTTGTTCTGCTGATTACTCCTAACAAACTGCATAGACCCATGTCTGCCGGCACATTATGCGACAGCAGATCTGGGTTTATGCAGTTTACGGCTGGACATGACTTATAAATGAATATATTCGGTATCGACTTAATTTGCTGACAACATTTTCCTGAAAGCCGAACTGTCATGTTCCCTTTAAAACCAGCATAAATATTTTAGCGATTATGTTAATGTCAAGACACAGGTATCACTCATGGTGTAATGTCAAGACACTGGTATCACTCATGGTGTAATGTCAAGACACAGGTATCACTCATGGTGTAATGTCAAGACACAGGTATCACTCATGGTGTAATGTCAAGACACAGGTGTCACTCATGGTGTAATGTCAAGACACAGGTATCACTCATGGTGTAATGTCAAGACACAGGTATCACTCATGGTGTAATGTCAAGACACAGGTATCACTCATGGTGTAATGTCAAGACACAGGTGTCACTCATGGTGTAATGTCAAGACACAGGTATCACTCATGGTGGTAATGGCACCATTGTAAATGGCATCATCATTTTCAACAATAATAATATTTTGTGTTAGAGTGTTTGAAAGTCATAATAGTACTCGTTATTACACTCTCCATGGGAGCCATAGAGTATACCGCCTTATGGCGAGACGATTTTGTAATGAAGTATACTATAAATTTAACAGTGATCGCCCCAGAAAGTTTTGATAGCATAGGGGTATAGTAGCATCATAAAATGTTTTCAGGAATGTGTGTTATCATCATAAAAGTGACAAAATTAATGGCAATGAAATGTAACAGAATTACATATAGGAAATAGTATTCTTTATTTCCCTAAGTTATAGAATGATTTGATGTAAAACTCATTAGTCTTTGAACTTAAATAAATGATATCCTGGAAGATAAAATTTGCTCCTTTTCTTACTTGGATAGGTAGAAAAAAGAAATTCACAGGGCACGAAGCACCTACATAAATTAAGGTTTGCTGATCAAATTATCTTTTTCCTGCCCCAGGGGGAGATCCAGAAGTATTGTTTAGTAGCATTGGGGGGGGGAGGGGCGTAAACAAGTAAGCAAGGAGTCTGTGGGATGAAACCCCCAGTGTCGGTCCAGGAGGTGAAGTCGTCAGAAGCTCCTGCATTTTAAGCATTTCCAGGGCATAATTTTAACCATCTAATTGTAAAGAAAACTTGCTCTTTACCTGCCATAGCATGATGTGTCACGCGAAAAACACAATTTTTGACTGCCAAACCCCATGACATAGTTGTGTTTTTAAAAAACCCACAATACATGTCCTTAACCTGTAGATTTCTTTACCACCACTATGCAGTTGATTGTCATAGAGGCAATTAAAAGGTTAGGCAGTCAGAGATAAACAAATACCATTTCACAGATTACTTAATTGGCAGACAACAGCCAGGATGATGTCGTGTTAAGTCCTTTGAGCACTGCTGTGGGAGAGTCCATTAGGCTAATTTGCATAAGTTAAGTACACTAAGTGGAACAACCTATTTTGTTTGAAGTGAGGTAAATCAGAGATGTGTGTTCAAGAACAAAAATTATTACACATCATTGCCTTGAATGTTTAAGCCATCTTTATTAAAGATTATTGGTAAGTTCATGATGAGCAGCAACGTTTCTTTGAAGTTGGATTTTGTTCCATATATAAATTGCACAACATGATTATTTCTGTACTCATAATAATGTACAAGTGTGATTTATTTTGAAGGCAAAATGTTGAAATGCTGCAGTGATTTCAGGGAAGGATGAGTCATCTGCAAAGCAAGCAAAGCTAAACAAAACTAAATTTTAGAATACCTGGTTGACAGAGTTTGACTTTGTACAGCACAGCAGCAAAGGAGGGCATTTTATTCTTTGTGCATTTTGCAAACACCATACTAATATTAGTCATTCTGGAATGTATGAAATCTATCAACATAGCAGCACCACCCAGCATTGGGACAATGCACGAATGCAGAGCTCAATCCTAAAAGTAACTAAAAATGTTTAAGCAATCATCGACAGACCATGTCACAGGAGCTTAAGTACTTTTCTGCGATTTCGCTGCAGAGCACAATTTGCCATTTGCAGTTGTAGATCATGTTTCAGACTTGCATGTTTGACACTCCCTCACATCAATGCAAAAGCAGAATGATAATTTTCTGTGCTGAGGTAAATTCAATAACCTCTTTGGGGAAGTTTGAACAACAATCCCATCCAGTCTCTAATGGGTGCAAAGATGAACACAAATGATACGTTCATTAACTTCAAAGCCCATACTGAACTATTGAGAGCAGCAAAGACTGCATCTAATTAAGACTGTATTCCACTGTCCAGTGGATTTTAAAGACCGAAAGCTGGTGATTTTGTTTATTTAATGTTTATGTGCTTGTGATTATGTGAGAGGGCACATATGTGTGCTGAAGATATTTGACAGTGCTAAGTCTACCAACTACATTTTGTTTGTAGATGTATTGAATGCTTCAAAGAAAACAGATGTTGTTTTCTTTTACTAAAATCTGAATTGCCAGTCATTTTTTATAGGCTTATATGAGTTGATAACTTATTTTCTATAGGCTTAAATGATTAGATAACTTATTCTCAATTGTTCAATGTTGCCTTTTTTGGGTTGCGTGCACTGTTCTCCCTTGGGACCTCAAAACACACTTTTGGAGTCTCAGAACCCCCAAAAAACTATATCAGAGTTTGGCAGATATGTTACTCTAGGAAACATTCCAGTTGTTTTGAGCTCATATTTGGTGGTGGTGGTGTGTGTGTGTGGGCTTGCTGGGTCAATCCCACCTCCGCCGGATCCGCCCCTGTGCCCCGAGTATACTACATAAATATAAGAGCAAGTCATGGGTATGATGCAATTTTCTTTCACAAAATTTTCCTCTTCATATGTTCTGGAAATAACAAGAATGACAACAATTGCTACTGCAACAACAACTACTACTATTACTATTGCTACTACTATAAAAACAAAAAATATAGATTGTAATAGTGTCCTAGGGATTGTATGCCATTCTGCCCCTCCCAGGATCTCATCTGTTGGCAAGTACGTATTTCTGAACAAAAGTTTAGCATTTAACAATATGGAAAACTTACCATCTGATCAGTGATTTCCACCAAGAATATGAAGTCATCCATTCAGCGTTGAAACCTGTCCTTTGTTTTTTATGCTCTTTCTTTAGTTCTTTGGGGAAATCCCACTATCTGAATCAGAATCACAATTGTAGACACCAATCTCTAATCTTCGTACCCAGGCCAAACTTGGAGACAATATTCATATATGTCTTAAGTTTGTAACTGATATGCAACTTTTCATGTCTCACTTGCTTAACGCCATTTACAGGCTTGAAAATGCATTCTGTGGAACTCTTGTTATGTTAATTAGGTTCCTCTTAAGTTTCAGATATGTTTACATGTGACAGATTGAACATTTTCAATACTCCTCTCACAGATAAATTCGTTGCTGCTATGTAGGTTAAGCTACCAAACTCATTCATTCATTTAACTGTATTTTATGGACATGCTGCCTTAAAAGTGAATACCTTAATTCATAAGATAGTCAGTAAAATTGATTGGTATATACATCTTGACTATTCAGTATAACATGATGTAAGAGAGTCTTACCAGGGGTAGTTGCTACAGACTTTTACACCTAATGTGTGAAAATGATCTTTGACGCATGTTTGGCAGTAATTGTATTTCATGGAAAGTGGCAAATTTGTTATCTTTTGTTTCCTTCTTCCTTTTTTTCTGTTAATGAGCATAATATTGGTGAAATTACTGGGGCAGCAATTGCTGCTTCTGCCGCAGCAGTTTTCATATACTTTATTTTGATGGTTATGACTTTTAAATATTGTCATAAATGTTTGAAATTTCACTGGAAATATATCGTACCCTCTATTATTTCCTTAAAAGTTCAAGTAGGGCTTTAGTTTACCAATGGCCAAATAGGATTTACTCTGATTGGTTAAAAATAAAATTATCATTATAAATATGATGATGATGATGATGATTGTTATTATTATTATTTTTACAGGTGCGCAGTCTAAATTATTACAGACTGATGCCAAGGCAAAAAGTACTGATACCAGTCAAAGAAAGGATAAGACTGCTTCTCGATCTAAGCAGAACTGGGCTAAGGAAAATGAAGAACTAACCATGGGTGAGGAACTGTTCATTGGACTATTAGGAGAGATGCACTATGTCAGTCTACGCAGAAAGGACTGGGAGGAAAGACTCCATAAGAGTAAGATACTTGAACAATATGTTCTAGTTCACAATTTTATTTGCTGGAGATCGAGTTGTTTTTGAACAGTTATAATTGCTTTTACACCACACTTCAAGTCATATTTTAGGTTGTCAGATGAGAACATTTGTATGTGCAGTAATATGTACAAGTCACAATTCTGGTTGAAAGCAACTACATAATTAACCTTTCATTTGGACATATTATTATCTCACAAAGCTGGTACCCTTATGAAAATAAGATTTAGTGTTAACACGCCTAAGAGTTGATTTTATACCTAATATCTTCCGCTTGTGTGGGTACAAAAGGAACGTTTTCTGGTCAAGGTAAGAGTTTTGCTAGAGGTGAGGCTTGATCTAAATATATTTGTTCCCTGCTGTAAAGGTGAGGTTCCATAGAAGGGGTCCATTGGCCTATACAACTCGAGGCGATGGGGCCATAGAAGGGGTCCATTGGCCAATATAACTCAAGGTGAGTGGACATAGAGGGGGCCATAGAAGGGGTCCATTGGCCAATATAACTCAAGGTGAGTGGACATAGAGGGGTCCATAGAAGGGTCCATTGACGTATACAATTCAAGGCAAGGGTCCATAAGACTATAAAACTCAAGGTGAGGGTCCATTGACCTATAAAACTCAAGGTGAGGGTCCATAGAAGGGGTCCATTGACCTATACAACTCAAGGTGAGTGGACATAGAATGGGTCCATTGACCTATACAACTCAGGGGAGGGGCCATAGAATGGGTCCATTGACCTATACAACTCAAGGGGAGGAGCCATAGAAGGGTTCCATTGACCTATACAACTCAAGGTGAGGCGCCATAGAAGGGGTCCATTGACCTATACAACTCAAGGGGAGGAGCCATAGAAGGGTTCCATTGACCTATACAACTCAAGGTGAGGGGCCATAGAATGAGTCCATTGACCTATACAACTCAAGGCGAGTGGACATAGAAGGGGTCCATTGACCTATACAACTCAAGGGGAGGAGCCATAGAATGGGTCCATTGACCTATACAACTCAAGGTGAGGGGCCATAGAAGGGTTCCATTGGTCTGTACAACTCAAGGCGAGTGGACATAGAAGGGGTCCATTGACCTATACAACTCAAGGTGAGGGGCCATAGAAGGGGTCCATTGACCTATACAACTCAAGGGGAGGGGCCATAGAAGGGGTCCATTGACCTATACAACTCAAGGTGAGGGGCCATAGAAGGGGTCCATTGACCTATACAACTCAAGGTGAGGGGCCATAGAATGGGTCCATTGACCTATACAACTCAAGGTTAGGGGCCATAGAAGGGGTCCATTGACCTATACAACTCAAGGTGAGGGGCCATAGAAGGGGTCCATTGACCTATACAACTCAAGGTGAGGGGCCATAGAAGGGGTCCATTGACCTATACAACTCAAGGTGAGGGGCCATAGAAGGGGTCCATTGACCTATACAACTCAAGGTTAGGGGCCATAAAAGGGGTCCATTGACCTATACAACTCAAGGTGAGGGGCCATAGAAGGGGTCCATTGACCTATACAACTCAAGGCGAGGGGCCATAGAAGGGGTCCATTGACCTATGCAACTCAAGGCGAGGGGCCATAGAAGGGGTCCATTGACCTATGCAACTCAAGGCGAGGGGCCATAGAAGGGGTCCATTGACCTATACAACTCAAGGTGAGGGGCCATAGAATGGACCCATTGACCTATACAACTCAAGGGGAGGGGCCATAGAATGGGTCCATTGACCTATACAACTCAAGGTGAGGGGCCATAGAAGGGGTCCATTGACCTATACAACTCAAGGCGAGGGGACATAGAATGGACCCATTGACCTATACAACTCAAAGCGAGGGGACATAGAATGGGTCCATTGACCTATACAACTCAAGGCGAGGGGCCATAGAAGGGTTCCATTGGCCTATACAACTCAAGGGGAGGGGCCATAGAAGGGGTCCATTGACCTATACAACTCAAGGTGAGGGGCCATAGAATGGGTCCATTGACCTATACAACTCCAGGGGAGGGGCCATAGAAGGGGTCCATTGACCTATACAACTCAAGGTGAGGGGCCATAGAATGGGTCAATTGACCTATACAACTCAAGGGGAGGGGCCATAGAAGGGGTCCATTGACCTATACAACTCAAGGTGAGGGGCCATAGAAGGGGTCCATTGACCTATACAACTCAAGGTGAGGGGCCACAGAATGGGTCCATTGACCTATACAACTCGTGTTGAGTGGACATAGAAGGGGTCCATTGACCTATACAACTCAAGGTGAGGGGCCATAGAATGGGTCCATTGACCTATACAACTCGTGTTGAGTGGACATAGAAGGGTTTCATTGACCTATACAACTCAAGGTGAGGGGCCATAGAATGGGTCCATTGACCTATACAACTCGTGTTGAGTGGACATAGAAGGGGTCCATTGACCTATACAACTCAAGGTGAGGGGCCATAGAATGGGTCCATTGACCTATACAACTCGTGTTGAGTGGACATAGAAGGGTTCCATTGGCCTATACAACTCAAGGGGAGGGGCCATAGAATGGGTCCATTGGCCTATACAACTCAAGGTGAGGGGACATAGAATGGGTCCATTGGCCTATACAACTCAAGGGTAGGGGCCATAGAATGGGTCCATTGGCCTATACAACTGAAGGTGAGGGGACATAGAATGGGTCCATTGACCTATACAACTCGTGTTGAGTGGACATAGAAGGGGTCCTTTGACCTATACAACTCAAGGGGAGGGGCCATAGAAGAGGTCCATTGACCTATACAACTCAAGGTGAGGGGCCATAGAATGGGTCCATTGACCTATACAACTCAAGGTGAGGGGCCATAGAAGGGGTCCATTGACCTATACAACTCAAGGCGAGGGGCCATAGAATGGGTCCATTGGCCTATACAACTCAAGGCGAGGGGCCATAGAATGGGTCCATTGGCCTATACAACTCAAGGCGAGGGGCCATAGAAGGGATCCATTGACCTATACAACTCAAGGCGAGGGGCCATAGAAGGGTTCCATTGGCCTATACAACTCAAGGCGAGGGGCCGTAGAAGGGTTCCATTGGCCTATACAACTCAAGGGGAGGAGCCATAGAAGGGGTCCATTGACCTATACAACTCAAGGTGAGGGGCCATAGAATGGGTCCATTGACCTATACAACTCAAGGCGAGGGGCCATAGAATGGGTCCATTGACCTATACAACTCAAGGCGAGGGGCCATAGAATGGGTCCATTGGCCTATACAACTCAAGGCGAGGGGACATAGAATGGATCAATTGACCTATACAACTCAAGGGGAGGGGCCATAGAAGGGGTCCATTGGCCTATACAACTCAAGGTGAGGGGCCATAGAATGGGTCAATTGACCTATACAACTCAAGGGGAGGGGCCATAGAATGGGTCCATTGACCTATACAACTCAAGGGGAGGGGCCATAGAAGGGTTCCATTGACCTATACAACTCAAGGGGAGGGGCCATAGAAGGGGTCCATTGGCCTATACAACTCAAGGGGAGGGGCCATAGAAGGGGTCCATTGACCTATACAACTCAAGGGGAGGGGCCGTAGAAGGGTTCCATTGGCCTATACAACTCAAGGGGAGGGGCCGTAGAAGGGTTCCATTGACCTATACAACTCAAGGGGAGGGGCCGTAGAAGGGTTCCATTGGCCTATACAACTCAAGGGGAGGGGCCATAGAAGGGGTCCATTGGCCTATACAACTCAAGGGGAGGGGCCATACAATGGGTCCATTGACCTATACAACTCAAGGGGAGGGGCCATACAATGGGTCCATTGACCTATACAACTCAAGGCGAGGGGTCATAGAATGGGTCGATTGGCCTATACAACTCAAGGGGAGGGGCCATACAATGGGTCCATTGACCTATACAACTCAAGGGGAGGGGCCATACAATGGGTCCATTGACCTATACAACTCAAGGGGAGGGGCCATAGAAGGGGTCCATTGACCTATACAACTCAAGGTGAGGGGCCATAGAATGGATCCATTGACCTGTATAATTCAAATTTGTGTAAGCAACTAGTTTACACTTTGTGTTCTCATTTAATATTAAAGCAAATATTACAGGAATGATATATTAAAGTAACAAGATTTCAGTTATAACTGTGGATTTACTGTATATATTCATTTATAAGTCGAGTCCAACTGCAAACTGCACAGACCAAGATCTGTTGCATAATGCACTGTCAGATCTAGGTCTATGCAATATGTTAGGAGAATTATGTGATGGCAGTTCAGGGTGTATGTTGTTTGCAGTTGGACTTGACTTAAAAGCTAGTGTATATGGTTGTCATGGCTTCTATTTTCTTATAATAGTCAGGGCCAAGCCTGAAAAAGTTGGTAGAACCCTATTGTAATTATGTTGTCTCATTGTTCATCAGTCTGTCTGTCAACAATTTGGTTTTTGCAAGATAACTTCCCAGTGAATAATTATATTTAATTCAAATTTGGTTTGAAATCTTATACTGACAAAACATTGTAAACATTTTATTGCCAGTATTTTGTGTTATATTGTCAAAAAGTAGGTATGGGGTTTATTACATGACACAGATATCCTTTAATATTTGCTAAAATTTTGTAAAAGTTGGTCGTGGGCTCATAATATAATAATTGTGGCAAATAAATAAAAATAATACATGTTGGCATACCTCAAATTAAAAAAATTAACTTCTGCCCGACATCAAAGAAATAAATTATTTGCTGGTGCTTACTTATCAGTTTCTTGAGTTATGCATTTGGGAATTATTAAACACAATTGAATTGATATCCAAATATGTATTTTCCTCTGTATAATTGATACTCAGCTTGTACTGTTATCTCAGATTGAAATAGTTATATAGTTGTCCCCATCTCCTGAGGCCACCTCTCTTCTGCAAGGAAAAATTGACCAGCTCATTAGGAAGGTTGGGACTACAGCATTGTCTGTAATTGTTTGTACTCTATTATTAATTTTTTTTTAGCTGTACAAATAATTAAAGGTAAAATGAAAATACTTTGGATTTCAGCTAATTCTTTTTGCCTAGATTTTAATAGGAAAATATTCTGTACAAGAAATTAAAGTACAGAAAATAAATATAATTTATATGTATTGGTTGTGTATGAAAAAATAGAGTGTATGAAAAATGAGATAACAGGTAGAAATATATTACTTAGAGGCAGGAAGATGTCGCCTCTCATCAGGAGGTAGACTGACTTTCTTGAGAGGAAGAAAATTTTCTGTACAAGAATTTATAGTACAAAAATAAATATGATTTATATCGATTGATAGTGTGTAAAAACTTAGAGTATATGAAATATTAGATAATTGGTAAAAGTTTATTACTTGGAGGCAGAATGAGGTGGCCACTCATTAGGAGGTAGCCCAACTTTCTTCAAAGAGGTTTCAGAGGAGGATATGACTATATCAGCTCGAAAAGAAATGAATTGCTATTTTTTATTTTAGAATTATGGTCCAGGATAAAGAGAAGAGAAACACGAAGAAAAGGAGGGTCAGATGGCGTGGATGACTCATCCACTGATGATGACATGTGTCTCCCAGAAGGTAAGTTAAACCAGTGTATTTTCTCAGGACTTAGCAGATATACTTGCATATAAGCCGGGTCCAAATGCAAACAACATAGACCCTGATCTGCTGGCGCATAATGCGCCAGCAGATCAAGGTCTTTGTTGTTTGTTCTACTGATTAGTCCTTACAAACTGCATAGACCCAGATCTGCTGGCGCATTATGCAACTGCAGATTTTGGTCTGTGCAGTTTGCAGTTGGTATTGGCTTATACGCAAGTATTAACAGTAATGCTCCATCAGTTTCCTTGCCTTGTTTGCATTATTCAACGTTTTCTGTTTTTGTTCTTTGTGTAAACTATTATCAGTGTGCAAGATATAGTTATCACTTTTCTGATAGTGGTGTTAATTGTTATTGATCATGTAGGTTTCTGCTTCAGGTTTTTGCATTTAGCTCCATTTGTCTGAAAATTTGCAAGTACAGTCATGAAACTGCACAAGTCGATTCATCTTTAGGAGAATTATCATCAGCTCACAAAAGTAACTCAAAGTGACCTGGTTTAAAGATAAATATCAAGGCTAGGGTTCTTATGTTCTTATGTATGTTAATCCCTGTTCTAAATGATTAAGGAGTTTACTTTTCCCATCACTTCATCTGGTATTGGTGAATATCACCATCGATTTAGATATAATTTTTATCGCAGTCAGTTTTAGTCTGACATGGAAAGTAAATCACTGTGAACTGTTTTAAATCTTATCATCCATGATGATGACTAACACGCAGCAGGAAGCATTGAACTATCATCTCTTGGACAGTTGTTGTTTTAGTTTGAGGAAAGATCTGACACTCTGCTGATGATATTCACTGATATACTATGTATTGGCATGAAGAATGCACTATTTACATGAGAAGGGAAATGTTTCACCTAAATTGACGCATGAAGTTTCATACTCTGTACTGATTTATAAGTTCTTTTTTTGGAAATAGTTTTATCACCTGTCAGCATGTTTTTAGTTATATATGTATAATGTACCCAGTATGAGGTAACCTCTCCTAGATCATGGTACACTTGTATCGTTCCCCTGAAAAGTGTTATAGTAAGGGACCAATGTAATATGCATAAAGTACCCCAGTATGAGATGACCTCACCTAGATCATGGTACATTTGTATCGCTCCCCTGAAATATGTTATAGTGAGGGTCTGGTGTACTATGCATAAAGTACCCCAGTATGAGGTAACCTCACCTAGATCATGGTACACTTGTATCGCTCCCCTGAACAGTGATATAGTAAGGGACCAATGTACTATGCATAAAGTACCCCAGTATAAGGTAACCTCACCTAGATCATGGTACACTTGTATTGCTCCACTGAACAGTGATATAGTAAGGGACCAATGTACTATGCATAAAGTACCCCAGTATAAGGTAACCTCACCTAGATCATGGTACACTTGTTTTGCTCCACTGAACAGTGGTATAATAAGGGACCAATGTACTATGCATAAAGTACCCCAGTATGAGGTAACCTCACCTAGATCATGGTATGCTTGTATGGCTCCCCTGAACAGTGGTATAATAAGGGACCAATGTACTATGCATAAAGTACCCCAGTATGAGGTAACCTCACCTAGATCATGGTATGCTTGTATGGCTCCCCTGAACAGTGTTATAGTGAGGGGCCAATGTATTTTTCTGTCTATGTATAAAACATTTTTTTTCTCTTTGTGATAGATATGATAATACCTTCTTTGATTAGTGTTATATAACTTTGTTGGGCTGACATATAGTTTACCCATTTTAAGATCGTTTTCATTTCCCCCCAGTCATTCATACATGTAGGAGTCAAGAATTGGCAAGTTACAAATAACATAAATTTAAATTCTTGAAAATTACAGTGTGCAAAATAATAGTGTATGGATCGTGAACTTCCATGCTTTCATGTTTGGTGTTTGTTTTGTGGATGTACATTTTTTTTCCCCTCTCAAAGAGCTTGTTTAGCTCGAAATGTTGGAAAACCGTTTTGTATTTGTGCCATTTTCAATTTTTGTGTCAATATATATATATATATATATATATATATACATATATATAATATACTAGAGAGAGAGAGAGAGAGAGAGAGAGAGAGAGAGAGAGAGAGAGAGAGAGAGAGAAATTCATGTGTTACATATTTTATAAAATCAACAAATATCCAAAGGTAACTTGGAAATAAACCACACAATCATACATATACTTGAAATCTCTTTGAAAGGCAAGTTACAAATAACATAAATTTAAATTCTTGAAAATTACAGTCTGCAAAATAATAGTGTATGAATTGTGAACTTGCATGGTCATTTGAAAAATATATATCTCTTTATGCATATAAAATAGCCAACAATAGTTATCTATCCATATCAAATAGCCAACAATAGATATCTATCCATATCAAATAACAATAGTTAACTATCCGTATCAAATAGCCAACAATAGTTATCTATGCATATTAAATAGTCAACAATAGTTATCTATGCATATCAAATAGCCAACAATAGGTTATCTATCCATATCAAATAGCCAACAGTAGTTATCTATGCATATTAAATAGCCAATAATAGTTATCTAAGCCAGTAATAGTTTTCTATGCATATCAAATAGCCAACAATAGTTATCTGTCTATATAAAATAGCCAACAATAGTTATCTATCCATATAAAATAGATTGTTTGGTTTGGTTTTGTGGGTTTAATGCCATTTTGCAGCACGTGATATGCAATACATAGTGGCCAGTATATTTGGTGGAGGAAGACCCAGCGTCGGGAAGAACCACCGACACCTGGGAAGCTACTAGCAAGCTTTCTCACATACCCATGTTGGCTGAGATAAGACTCGAAACCCACACAGACAGAGGTGATATATATCTAAAGGCAAGCACCTTAGACCACTCGGCCACCTGGGGGCCCCCCTTATCAAATAGCTAAAGTTAGTTATCTGTTTATATCAAATAGGCAGATATAGTTATTTATCCATTTCAAATAGCCAGATATAGTTATTTATCCATATCAAATAGCCAGATATAGTTATATATCCATTTCAAATAGGCAGATATAGTTATTTATCCATATCAAATAGCCAGATACAGTTATTTATCCATTTCAAATAGGCAGATATAGTTATTTATCCATATCAGATAGGCAGATATAGTTATTTATCCTATCAAATAGGCAGATATAGTTATTTATCCATATCAAATAGCCAGATATAGTTATTTATCCATATCAAATAGCCAGATATAGTTATTTATCCATTTCAAATAGCCAGATATAGTTATTTATCCATATCAAATAGCCAGATATAGTTATTTATCCATTTCAAATAGCCAGATATAGTTATTTATCCATATCAAATAGCCAGATATAGTTATATATCCATATCAAATAGGCAGATATAGTTATTTATCCATATCAAATAGGTAGATATAGTTGTTTATCCATATCAAATAGGCAGATACAGTTATTTATCCATATCAAATAGGCAGATATAGTTATTTATCCATATCAGATAGGCAGATATAGTTATTTATCCTATCAAATAGGCAGATATAGTTATTTATCCATATCAAATAGCCAGATATAGTTATTTATCCATATCAAATAGCCAGATATAGTTATTTATCCATTTCAAATAGCCAGATATAGTTATTTATCCATATCAAATAGCCAGATATAGTTATTTATCCATTTCAAATAGCCAGATATAGTTATTTATCCATATCAAATAGCCAGATATAGTTATATATCCATATCAAATAGGCAGATATAGTTATTTATCCATATCAAATAGGTAGATATAGTTGTTTATCCATATCAAATAGGCAGATACAGTTATTTATCCATATCAAATAGGCAGATATAGTTATTTATCCATATCAGATAGGCAGATATAGTTATTTATCAATATCAAATAGGCAGATATAGTTATTTATCCGTATCAAATAGCCAGATATAGTTATTTATCCATATCAAATAGGCAAATATAGTTACTTATCCACATCAGATAGGCAGATATAGTTATTTATCCACATCAGATAGGCAGATATAGTTATTTATCCATATCAAATAGGCAGATATAGTTATTTATTGATATCAAATAGCCAGATATAGTTATTTATCCATATCAGATAGGCAGATATAGTTATTTATCCATATCAGATAGGCAGATATAGTTATTTATCCATATCAAATGGTAGTTTTGTGGGTTTATAGCCACAATCAGCACATTATAGGCTATACATTGCAGTCAGTATATTTGGTAGAGGAAGAACCCGGGAAAACCCTGGGAAGAACCACCGACCCACGGGAAGCTACTGGCAAGCTTTCTCACATAACCATGTTGGCTGAGCTGAGACTTGAACCCATGCAACAAATATGGTTATTGATGCATCTCAAATAGCCAAAGATAGTTATCATTCGTATAAAACAGACAAATATAGTTATTTATCCATATCAGATAGCCAGGTATAGTTATTTAACTATATCAAATTTGCCAGATATGATTATTTATCCATATCAGATAGCTAGATATAGTTATTTATGCATATCAATTAGCCAAAGATAGTTATCTATCCATATCAAATGGCAAAAGATAGTTCTCAATCCGTATCAGATAGCCAGATATGGTTGTTTATGCATATCAAATAGGAAGATATAGTTGTTTATTCATACCAAAAAGGCAGATATATAGTTATTTATCCATATCAAATAGTCAGATATGGTTATTTATATATATATCAAATAGCTACAAGCATTAAGGGATATACCCAAATATACCCAGTAGTTATTTATCCATATTAAATAGCCACAAGTATTAAGGGATATAAATCTGGAATTTTAAAATACATTGAGCACAAAATGGAAACTGTGTCGTAAGTTAGCCATATATATCATATCATCTAAACAGTGTCTTAGAAAAATTACTGCATAGATTATTATGTAATATCAAGAATAGATGGATTTTTAAAGTCAGACCAGAGTTTTTGAAATTGTGCCAAATTGATTATTTTTCCAACATCACTTATCCTGGACAAGTCTGGACAGGTGTCTGGGAAAGAAATTCTACAGCACTGAAGAGTTGGATAAGTTTCATGTCACAGTGACAAAGTGTTCTGAAAAAGTTTGAATGCACACTGTATGTGCTTTAGATCAGAATTGTTTCTTTGTCAAAAATAGCCTGATCAGTATCTATAGTAACGGTAAATAATGAATGAAACGAAGAAGGCGTCTACTTGCACTTGTTTCCAGAAATCCTTTTAAGCGAACCCCCAGTAATAGCCTTGGTTACCAGGCCTGCTTTGGCTTTCATCACTATGCTGTGGAAAGCCAAACCAGGGCCTGGGAAAAACCAAAATGAAATGAAAATAAAGTGGTCCAAAATACTAGATGTTGCTGTGAGCATTGACAAAGGAAAATTAAATTTAATAATGAAAACAAAGTGTGTCGCTTCACAACTTGAAGGTAAAGAAGACTAAAATTTATGTAATTCAGGAAGAATGCTGTAAAATCAGTTGAGTCATTTATTTGCCTGACATCATTTTTGATGTCATAAACATTATGACATTATAATCTTGATGATGTAAATACTTTATCAAGGGATAAGATCAAAATGTATCTGCCTGATGTAAAATATCCAGAATAGGGTGCAGTTTTTAGTATATTTTCCCCAGACTGATGTCAGAAAATTCTCAATGCAGATATAGTCTGGTATCCCAATGGCTACCAGAATGCTAGGTCTGGGGTACCATACATTGGAGCCAGGTATCCCAATGGCTACTGGAATGCTAGGTCTGGGCTGCCATACATTGGAATCAGGTATCCCAATGGCTACTGGAATGCTAGGTTTGGGCTACCATATATTGGAGTAGTTTAGCCCAGGGGCTGCTAGAATGTTGGGTTGGGGTAACATGAAGGCATACAAAAGTCATACAAGAGTACTTTAAAAAAAACAACAAATATTGACACATTTGAAGGTAAAATGACAGTCTTGAAGCTAACAGTTTCATATTTAAGAACCTTCTTTGCCGTTTTGAAGCTACCAAATTAAACCTGGGCTACCAAAACCTTTTCTTGGTAGCCCACTGGACTACTATCTGATTTTGAAAATTTTAATAACCTCACACTACAGTCAATAACATTGTGTATATCCAAATGCTTGCATATCAAAACTAAATGTATATCCCATGAACAGATGGATAAATGGACTTGTAATGTATTGATTTATAATTTGTTCCAGATTTGATTTAAGGTTTGTAAGATGTGGTTGTTTATTCATCTTCAGTTTTGCAAGAGTCCTTATTAAGTATAACTTCATTGTTTCATCAATAGCATCAGCTAAGGCTTTCTTTTTGAAGGCAATATTGTCAGGAATCGTTTGGACAAGATTTCAGTTCATATTGTCTCTCAGACACTTTGTAACATTTTGAAGATTTAAGAATGTAGAACTTACCTCAGCTGAGATGGTACAAGACAATTAATATTTGTCTCCATAATATGCTGAAATTGACCATGCCATTTAGTTAATCTTTTAACAGCTGTCTTGTCAGTCATCCATAAAGGTAATCTAGTAACAGCTGTCATGTCAGTCATCAATAAAGGTAATCTAGTAACAGCTGTATTGTCACTTGTCCATTAAGGTAATCTAGTAATAGCTGTCTTGTTACTCATCCAGAAAGGTAATCTAGTAACAGCTGTCTTGTTACTCATCCAGAAAGGTTATCTAGTAACAGTTGTCTTGTCACTTGTCCATTAAGGTAATCTAGTAATAGCTGTCTTGTTACTCATCCAGAAAGGTAATCTAGTAACAGCTGTCTTGTTACTCATCCATAAAGGTAATCTAGCAACAGCTGTCTTGTCATTCATCCATAAAGGTAATCTAGTAACAGCTGTCTTGTTACTCATCCATAAAGGTAATCTAGTAATAGCTGTCTTGTTACTCATCCATAAAGTTCAAGACTTGAAACCTTGTAACTCATGTAGATAAATAGGGTCTTGTGACCCTGCTTCATTTTTCAAAGAGTCCTTGAAAAGTACAGCAATTTTTGTCAGTGACTGTTCATAAAGCTCTCTTCTCCTTTTTTTTAGATTCAGAATAAATTATGCCAGTGATGATTGACCTAGATATGTATCATATATACAGTGAAACCCCGCTATAACGCGATATTTGGGGTCCATAAAATTCGATCGCGGAAAAAGCGAGGTCGCGTTATTGCTGGGTTTTACTATATTTTACTTTTTTCAGAGAACAACGTATACACGTCTAATGTACAGCATGAACCGTTTGCTATCTGATATCGATCCGTCTTTGTTTTCCCACATGACAACCCTTTGATTGAGCCACGAGTTTGATACAGCTGTACTTGTTCAGCGCTAAGTAACAGAGAGTGTTTATTTGAACTCCCTGTGATCTTGCCGCCCAAGCTCAGTCTCTACATAAGCACCCACATATGACAATCTTTGATCTTGCTGCCCAAGCTCAGTCTCTACATAAGCATCCACATATGACAATCTTTGATCAACCACCGCATTGTCTGGTGCTTGGTTGTGTATGCAGTTAAAGAAGAAACATAAGTCGGCTATTGTTTGCACAATGATTGTATACAGGATGAATTGAAGTCCAGCGCACGTGTTGGCGGCTTACGTTTTTTGATGTTTATTAAATCGTGAGAATCTTTTATCAACCACCACATTGTCTGATGCTCGGTTGTGTATGCAGTTAAAGAAGAAAAACATGTCGGCTATTGTTTGAGCAATGATTGTATACATAATGAATTGAAGACAAACACAGAGAAGACTTACTGGCTTTACTCATGGATCAGTAATAAATAACATTTCAGAAAATGTTTATTTTGGCATAACACTTCAAGAAATTGGTGAAATTGTTAAATTTCAGAAGCCACACCACGATCAAATTCATACATGATCTCTTCCCCAAAATGATAATAAACTTTTTATACACTATTTCTCGTACTTAAAAAATTTTTTTTTTCTTTCCGTGTATGAGAAAAATACATGTACATGTATATAAAATTTCAGGAACCACGCCACAAACGTATTATACTCAAATTCATACGCGATCTCTTCCCCAAAATGATACTGTAATATACACATTTTAGACACTATTTCTTGTACTTTGCAAAAAAAAAAAAATGTTCGTGTGCGAATGAATATATGAAATTTTGGGAGCCACGCCACGATCGTGTTATATCCGAATTCGCGTTATAGTGGGGTGCGTTATAGCGGGGTTTCACTGTACTTGTGTATAAGTCATGACCAAGTGCAAAAAAAATATAGACCCTGATCTGCTGGCACATAATGTGCTGGCAGACCAGGTTCTATATTATTTCTTGTAGTGACTAATCATATTAGTCATCAGTCAGATAATTCATATACTTGCATTATGCAATGGTAGATCTGAGTCTATGCAGTTTGCAGTTGGATCCTGATTATAAGTGAGATTATACAGTGTGTTCCCTTGCTCCTTCATTGGTACAGTGCCTCGAGGCACACAACTTTATTAGTACTGTGCCTCAAAATGAAGTTGTGTGCCTCGAGGAACAGACATGCAACTTCATTGGTACAGTGCCTCTAGGCATGCAACTTCATTGGTACAGTACCTCAAAGTGAAGTTGCATGCCTCAAAGCACTGTACCAATGCCTCAAGGCATGCAACTTCATTGGAACAGTGCCTCTAGGCATGTAACTTCATTGGTACAATGCCTAGAAGCATTCAACTTTATTGGTATAGTGCCCAGAGGCATGCAGCTTCATTGGTATAGTGCCTCTAGACATGCAGCTTCATTGGTATAGTGCCTCTAGACAGGCAGCTTCATTAGTACAGTGCCTCTAGACATGCAGCTTCATTAGTATAGTGCCTCTAGTCGTGCAGCTTCATTGGTACAGTGCATCTAGACATGCAGCTTCATTGGTACAGTGCCTCTAGCCATGCAGCTTCATTGGTACAGTGCCTCTAGACATGCAGCTTCATTGGTATAGTGCCTCTAGACATGCAGCTTCAATGGTATAGTGCCTCTAGACATGCAGCTTCATTGGTACAGTGCCTCTAGACATGCAGCTTTATTGGTGCAGTGCCTCAAATATGCAGCTTCATTGGTACAGTGCACCTAGACATGCAGCTCCATTGGTAGAGTACTTCTAGACATGCATCTTCATTGGTAGAGTGCCTCTAGACATGCAACTTCATTGGTACAGTGCCTCTAGACATGCAGCTTCATTGGTACAGTGCCTCTAGCCATGCAGCTTCATTGGTACAGTGCCTAAAGCCATGCAGCTTCATTGGTATAGTGCCTCTAGACATGCAGCTTCATTGGTACAGTGCCTCTAGACATGCAGTTTCATTGGTGCAGTGCCTTAAATATGCAGCTTCATTGGTAGAGTGCCTCTAGACATGCATCTTCATTGGTAGAGTGCCTCTAGAAATGCAGCTTCATTGGTACAGTGCCTCTAGTCATGCAGCTTCATTGATACAGTGCCTCTAGACATGCAGCTTCATTGGTACAGTGCCTCTAGACATGCAGATTCATTGGTAGAGTGCCTCTAGACATGCAGCTTCATTGGTACAGTGCCTCAAATATGCAGCTTCATTGGTAGAGTGCCCCTAGACATGCAGCTTCATTGGTAGAGTGCCTCTAGCCATGCTGCTTCATTGGTACAGTGACTCTAGACATGCAGCTTCATTGGTACAGTGCCTCTAGACATGCAGCTTCATTGGTACAGTGCATCTAGACATGCAGCTTCATTGGTACAGTGCCTCTAGCCATGCAACTTCATTGGTACAGTGCCTCTAGCCATGCAGCTTCATTGGTACAGTGCCTCTAGCCATGCAGCTTCATTGGTACAGTGCCTCTAGACATGCAGCTTCATTGGTACAGTGCCCCTAGACATGCAGATTCATTGGTACAGTGCCTCTAGACATACAGCTTCATTGGCACAGTGCCCCCTAGCCATGCAGCTGCATTGGTACAGTGCCTCTAGACATGGAGCTTCATTGGTGCAGTTCCCCTAGACATGCAGCTCCATTGGTACAGTGCCTCTAGACATGCAGCTTCATTGGTACAGTGCCTCTAGACATGCAGCTTCATTGATACAGTGCCTCTTGACAAGCAGCTTCATTGGTACAGGGCCTCTAGCCATGCAACTTCATTGGTACAGTGCCTCTAGACATGAAACTTCATTGGTACAGTAACCTAGAGACATGCAACTACATTGGTACAGTGCCTTGAGGCATGCAACTTCATTGGTACAGTGCTTAGAGGCATGCAACTTTGTTGCATAAATCTGTGAATATGGCTGAATAGAAATGTATATGAAATCAACAACTTTCCCTGATAAAGCATATACAGTTTACATTCTGCTGCATATTTGTGATAAATGACCCTTAATTATTTGTTACAAAATTTAGAGCACAATAGAAATATATTTCTAAAGAGTTAAGTGGGTTCTTTTTTGTGTGCAAAACTGCCCAATACATTTCAGATATGATTCTTTTATTTATACCTTCTCACTGACAAGAACATGCCTGTGTGAAACAAAATGGCAAACAAAGCAATTCATATGTTATCAGTTAAGTTTTGCTTTACAGTGAATTTTGTTGAGTTTGACAGTTTCCAATAAAAATGTAGTATTTTATTTGATGCAAGTTTTTATTTTTAAAAAGGAAATGTAATGTTTTCTAGTAATTATGTGCATTTGTGATTTAATTTCCTTAGTCATGTACTTTTACCCTGGTGTCCATATGCCCTTCTTGGATATAGTACAGCATGCGAATTAATGATCTGAGGGTTGGCCATAAGGTGTGCTTTGGCCATCATAGTCTTTTATAGATTATGTGCGCCATATTTTTTGCCATAACTCATGGAAAGTTATTGAAACTAATCCAGAATGAAAACAATGACTGTACACAAGTTCAGTTCATTTTTAAACATACTTTGTTGCCAGTAATGTTGACAAATGGGGTCCGACTACAAGTTCGCAAAATTTTGAATAATATTTGTAATTGCTGGTATATAGATATGATTTAGACTTCAAACCAATTTCTCCATGACTACAAGTTTGGGTTTGGTTCTTGACTTGATTAGTGGTCTCAATGTTTTAGAGATTTACTAATTTAAAGAAAATGTAATTCAGTGACCAATATGTTTTACCTGTGGCTTGAATAGCTTGATAGTAATTGACTTTTATTTAATTTTCAAGTATTTTTGTTACCTTTAACTTTTATTTTATCTACGTTGTACAGAATTGTAACATCTCAACATTTTATATTTTATTTTGTACTTAATGTCTACATTATTTAGAAGTGTTTATCTTTCTAAATTTTTGCATTTTTTCAAACTTTACCTTTAGTTGGCACTATATAGCCATGGATTCCCGTAAGATGACATTTAGATTTTGCGTATGGTGTGGGTCAATAAGTATTCTCTATTTGGTCTCGTTCCTTTGGTAATTATTACTTTAACTACTTGCACCTTTTGGGGAGGGATTCATATTGTTTGTGTATTCAGTCTGGTACCCATAGTATTCCACTTAATTGTCTGCAAGGTATCTCTATAAAAAAACATTTCACCAAATCTTGTTAAACTTGCATGGAGACTTTTTTAGAATGATTTCAAGATTTGATTAAGTCTTGTGACCTTGATATTATTTTTAAGATCACAAGGGGGCTTTGAACATTTATCATGGTGTTTTTGCTCCCCCACAACAATTGTCTGCAAAATATCAGAAGCCATTTCTTCAAATAATGTCAAATTTACATGGAATATTTCTTGAAAGGTTCCAAAAACTGGTCAGATTTGTTTTGAAGTTATCAGTGGTCTTTTGGATGTTTTTATTATGTTTTCATTATGATAAGAAGTATTCATAACCCTGCTTGTATGGAAGATACTTTCAATAAATGATATGTAGAATTTGATCAATAAGCTCTAGGACAAGAAATATACTGGACAAAATACTTACATATCCATGAGGTAATCGGGCTTCTGATTGCTTGAGCTTTGCTGACCTTGACACCATCTTCAAAGTCACAATGAGACTTTAAATATTTTTGTTGCTGTCAATGATTGTCTGCAGGATATGTTAGAAATGATTTCTTCAAATCTTGTCACATTTTAATGGCAGCAGTAATTGGAATTTAAAAAAAGCAAAACAACTGATAACATTGACCTTATTTTCAAGGTCATCATGGGACTTTAAAGGTTATTATGATAGTATGCTTTCATAAGACAGCATGTTTGGAGGACATACCTGAAAGCTGATATTTAGGATTTTATGAATTAGGTGTGTTACGACTCTAGGGGTAATGTAACAGAATAAAAGACACAAACAAGCTTTCAAGATTAAAATGCAAATCTTTAATTTCCTAAAATATTAAAAGAATTAAAATAACTTACAGTATAGAATATCCTAAAAAGTCCTAAAATGTTTTAAAGTTCACTTCCTGATGTTAATCCAAATAATCCGGATGTGGTATTCTGAATGAAAAAGCCTGCACTGTGTTGAAACTGATAAGTTCTGATTAAATCCAAAATAATCCTTGCAAGTCTGGAATCTCACAAGTTTTAGAATAATGTCCGATAATTCCACGGAGCTGTATAGTAATTCAGATGAATTACTAATTAAATAAATTCCACACTGAACTGAATAATTTCAATAACCTCTCTTCTTTCAAGCAATTGTAAAGAATGATAATTCCCAAGATTATTCCCTATATATCTTTACTAAGTGCGCAGAATTAAAAAGGGAATACCCTTTCTCCATCTTTAATAATATGGTATTTCAAAATAACACAACCCTCTAAGAACCAATCAGGAACTAGGTTACGCGTCATTTACCCAAAGGTCTAGCGTACTAAAAATCTTAAAGAGTAAACATAATGTTATTGTAGTATGGAAAGTGACCTTTCAATGTTGATTTCCAAAAAGTACAAAGCCAGGTCGACTTCATTTCCCGCGCAATTGATCATGTGACCACTTATTGATCGAGCATTAGTCGTATCTATACTGATATGCTAACCACTATTCAGACTAAAAACAGAGATCATAAATTAGTAAATTAAATCATTATAATAAGGTAAAAAGGTATGATTCCGTAACAGGTGTTTGACAAGTATTGTGATGGGCAGATTACTTAAATATTGATCTGGTCACATGACTTCTGATTGACTGGTCACATGACATCTGATTAACTGAGCTTACGATCTTCTTTACTTCATTTGGGAATGATTTTGACCATTTCATTATTATGGCTTATGCAAGGAAGATCCTGGATACAAATGGTAATGGTCAAAATCTTAGGTTATCAATAAATTGTTGAAGCATCTGATAGATTGAGCTTGGTATAGTCAACAATGAGGCTTAATTTCTAAATGCAGTTTAATACAGTCATGTATATAGCATTTGATCAAACAATCTTGACTGAGTTTTAAAAGGAGCAAAAGCTGCACTTACTAACATTACAATCTAGCATCTGATTGGTTTAGATTTTTACTGCAACAAACACTGCCTTTACTGAATAATAAATAGATTTTAATGAAACTTGGAATGTAGTTCTTTGTTTAAAGATGTCGGATCAGTTCCATAATCAGTGAAATTCAAGTTTAATAATTAAATGATCCAGGGTCAGATGAGGTTAGCTTGTTATTAACTTACAGGCTTTAATTTAAGAAAAGATTTCCATAAAACTTGGTGTGTAGACTTATCCTCAAACAAAACACATGGAGGATGTGGGGGGAAGGGCATTCATTTTGTTTACAGCTATACTGTTTTATACTCTTGCGTTTGGTAGAGTGTATTATACTATAACCCTGTTTATCTGTGCATCCACCATTAATGTTTCCTTTTCTGTATGATGACTAAAGTTGTGCAGCACCTACTATCACCAGACTTTACAAGTAAGTTCTTCTTGATGAAAAAAAGAAGCCTATCAGTTTGGGGATAAAAAGGTAAAAGGTCAAGGTCACTGACTGAAAGAATAAAAATGGTTTCCACACAAGATACAATAACATTAGTTCTGCATCACACACTTGGACCAAGTTTTGTGGATGGCTTTTACTTCGGGTATGAAAAAAGCCTATTGATGTTTTAGTCAAAGGTCAAAAGTCAAGGTCACTGTGACTGAAAGGAGAACAATTGTTTTTACATAATGTCTTGAGTTCTAGACCATATACCTTGACCAGAGTTTGTGGTGGGATTGCAATTAAGGTATGGAAAAGCCTATTGATTTTGGGATCAATAAGGTCAAATGTCAAAGTCAGTGTTGCGCAAAGAGCAGTGGGCTTTGCAGAAAAACATTTGTTCCAGTGTATGTTCCTTGATCAAACTTTGTGTATTGCTTGCACTTAGGGTAATAATGAAACCAATAGATTTGAGGGTTTAAAGGTCAGAGGTTATTGTATGTCTGATAAGAATATAATGGTTTCTGATCATTAAGTATAGTTAAAGACCGCATATCTTGAGCAAAGGTCCCGGTCATTGCGACTTATTTGGTCAATAATCTCCAGAGTCAACCATGCCCTACTAGTGCCTACAGAGAGGACTATCAAACATGGGGCAGACATATAATGTGCGATTCATGGTACTCTTGTTCTAGTTTTTCAACAGTTGAATAATTGACTAGCATTGCTATCCTGGGCTATGCATTTACAAATAAATAAATAAATAAAATCTTACCCTTCAGAAATATGTAACAGAAATGGGGAATCTGTTAATATTACTGACTTTCTAACATACTGAACTTAGTAGTTCTTCAAACATATTTTTGTGTGTGATAATTTTCAATTCTTAACGTTTGCATTGGCACAGATTTTAGGTACCAATTATTAATATAAATCTACCCCCCCCCCATAACCCCCCCCCCCCCCCCACACACACTACATTGGCAAATAAACAGTACACATTTGCTCAGGGTCAGATGTTTTTACATTTTGCGTTTAAATTTCCACATCCAGTTTTTAGCTCTTGTCATAGACCAGAAGAGCTTATGGGATGGTCTGGCATCCGTCGTCCGTCTGTCCATTAGCACAAGTTTGTTGTCGCTACTCCCCCTAAACTACTTGGAGGATTGCCATAAAAATGTACACACACACATTCATCCCACGGTCTAGTTGGTCCTTCATGAAAATGGTGCTGCTCGGATATCCAATATGGCCACCACAGCGGCCATACTTGAAAATCTTGTTATCACTACTCCTCCTGAATGGATAGCCTTATCAACATGGGGTTTTCACTAAAAGACTTCTTATGATGTCTAGTTGGTCCTAGATTAAAATGGTGCCAATATAAGCCCCAATATGGCCGCCATGGCAATCATCTTAAAAATCTTGTTATTGCTACTCCTCCTGAATTGATGGTCAGATCAGCATGGGGTTTTCACTGAAGGACTTTTTATAATGTCTAGTTGGTCCTAAATGAAAATGGTGCCGATCTGACATCCAATATAGCCGCCACGGCAGTAATCTTGAAAATCTTGTTATTGCTACTCCTCCTGAATGGATGGTCATATCAACATGGGGTTTTCATTGAAAGACTTCTTATGATGTATAGTTGGTCCTAAAAAAAATTGGTGCTGATCTGACCTACAATATCGCCGCCACCGCGGCCATCTTTAAAATCTTGTTATCGCTACTCCCCCTATGATCGTATCAACATGAGGTTTTAGATACTTTAGATATTTTGGGTGAATTTCCTAATATTTTCATAAATTAAACCCATACGAATGACTCGGTGACAGTCATTTAATTTGAAAATATTCTGGCGAACATTCATCACATCCATTTCATTGATCTGATTTTATTGTGAAATTTTTTTAACGTTATTTTTTGTCAAGATTATCTGTCCATAATTGTAAGTGAGCTTATGGAATAACCAGTTTCCATAATCTGTCCATAATTGTAAGTGATCTTACGGAATAACCATTTCCATCATCTGTCCATAATTATAAGTGAGCTTATGGAATAAACAGTTTCCATTATCTGTCCATAATTGTAAGTGAGCTTATGGAATAACCAGTTTCCATCATCTGTCCATAATTATAAGTGAGCTTATGGAATAACCAGTTTCCATCAATTTCCATCATCTGTCCACCAACTTCTTAAAACTTACTGGACAAGTTTCAATGAATCATTGCAGGGAGCAACTTGACATGATTGCCTTTTAAGTTTGTACAATGATGCCACTCTCAGTAAAATATGGTCGCCATTACTAAAAGAAAGAAAGAGCTTTAAACAGTATCTTTGGAAAAAAAAAAAAAAAAAAAAAAAAAAACACGAAACAGCATTTGTCATAATTTGATAGAAAACATAGTGACATGAAGGTCTTTTAAATTTATACAGATGATGTCGATGTGTCACCAAATATGGTCAGTGTTGCTTTAAATAGAAAAACCTTTCTATGATTTCTTAAAATCTGCGTCACAAAATTTGACCAAATTTGACAGACAGCTTTCAGGCAAAAAGTCTTTTCAAATTGTACATATGATGCTGATCAGCCTCCAAAGATGACCATTGTTACTAAAGACAGAAAAACTTCAAATGACTTCTTTCCCCAAAACACTGAACAGAATTTGACCAATTTGACAGAAAGAATCCGTGCATGAAGACCTTTCAGCTTTATACAAATGATACCAATCTGCTGTAAGATATGGCCACCATAACCAAAAATAGATAAAAACTTTAATCAACTTCTCCTAAGCTGCGGAGCAGAATTTGATTAAATTTGACAGCATGCTGGCATAAAGGTGTTTCAGATATATACAACAAATGCACAAATATGACTGCTGATGCTAAAAATTGAAAGAACTTTAAACAACTTCTTCTGAATAGTACTGAACAGTAAATTACCAAGTTTGACAGAAAGCATTCTTGCATCAAGACTTTTCTATTGATTTGTCGGCGTAAATGTATTCATGTTTGAAGATTGTTGTTGTAGAAAGATTGTATATTACGTTGTTTGTGGAAAGCTTGTATATATCATATTCATCTGTTTGGATTTTATCCGAGGGCATTATTTTGGTTTATCTTCCTACTGCAGTTTTAAATGAAAATCTCCTTGCTTCTTTATGCACATTCACATCTTGATTTCCTTATATCATTTCAAGGTACTTATACAGCACACATATATCCTCAGTGCCTATCAATTTCGGGGTCAGAAGGTTGAAGGTCTAGGTCATTATCACTCATTGCAGTATTTCCCAAAGGGGCTGTTGAATCACTTCAAGACTTGGTTCGAGTTGGACATGTCTCAAAATTAATGAAAGTTTTCACTGTTACTACTTGCAGCAATATTCAGCTTTACTTACAATTAACTCCTTTTCTTCCACTTTCAGCAGTATAACTTGTAGCATATGATTTCGATGAATGCAAATAACTGCACTGAAAATAGCACTTCTTCTTTGCAGACCCACTAGTACTACTGTCTACAGACATAGTGGTTGACCCTGTAAGCAGAGAACACTTACCTAATCTGGACTTCATTTTTAAGCATATCACTGAGTCTCCATTCTTAAAAACATACAGAATAAACCCACAATCATTTGATGCATCTTGTGTACATTGTGAATCATATACCAAACAAATTGTTGGTTTCCATATTGGAGAGCTTGAACGTCTTCCAAACGTTGATCAACCACCTGTGCGCACATTCTTTTCTGACGAGTCTTCACAGGATGCTGTTCACGAGTACCCAGCTTGCTCATTAGAGAAATCGGTTATCTTAGCCCATTATTTTACTCCACTTGACACAAAAGTCACCCTTAAAAAGGAAGGCAGTTTAAGAAAGAGTCAGTTCGACCTTGTATTAAAAAAAAAAGGTTGCCAAGAGGGTTATGTCAAGTTATGCCATGTTAATTCCAACGCTTGGCAGAAATATCTTGTACCTGATGAATCTGGTCAATTATGCCTGAAGCATTTAGAGGTAGACGCACAATGGACAGCGTTTGCTTCAGACAAATCAGTTATTCCCAACTTTATCTCCTTTGTTTGCCCATGGCCATCTCAAGCCAACAAATGGTTTACTCGAGAAAAACCATCAAAGTGGATTTGTCATCATGCTGCGCAGCTTCCAAAAGACACATGTCATATAATACCTGTTTCACATATAAAGAGTCCAAAAAGTGAGATAGAATGGAAGTTGTCATTTACTATGGCTGAAGACTGGGTTATCAATCACTGTCTTAAACAATCTTGTAAAAAGGGTTTCCATGCTTTAAAGTTTATGGTAAGCACACAGGTAAAAGAAGGAATGAAAGATTTTAGGGATTTGATCCGACACACATTTTTCCATGCTTGTGATAGGATTAATGAGGATATTTGGGGTAAAAGGCCAGCACGCTGTATTTTGTACATAATAACTGACCTTTTGTACAAACTGAAATCTGGATTTGTTCCCCACTACTTTATGACCTCTATCAATCTCATTGATCATTTATCAGAAGAAGCCAAGACCTCCTTTGTGAGGAAAATGAAGCTTTTGAGGTACAACCCTACTATTTGTACCAACATTTTCCTAGACAACTATAAACTTACATATACAGAGTTAAGCAAAGAGTTCAGTGCTGCAATAGAGGATAGTGAGAAGCTGTCCCAGCATGGAAATATCAAGCAGTCTAAATTTCAGTTCTTTATTCCACAAAGTATCAAGAAGGCATACTTTCTAATAGCAAGGCAAATGTACGATCAAGCAGAAAATTATTGTTTTTCAGCCTTTGAAGAGATGACATCAATTGAAAATGGCATCTCCTTTACTGATTTTGTAGAGCATGTCCTGTTTGAACTTCCCGTAACAGATAGGTGGTGCTTTGCTTTCTACCTTGACCTTGCACAGCATAGTTGTCTGCTGAGAAATGTGTGTGAAGGTTTACCGACAGAGCCATTGGTCAGTCTCTTTTGGCCCGACATTGTATGCCATCTGAGGGATCTGAGAGAATTGAATCCTCCTTCACAATCTGTATGTCCCCAAAACGTTATTGACTTTGTGGAAAAGTTTACGAACATTTTGTGTTTATTTAGACTTCACCTTGCAGTAGTAGTTGCATTGAAGTTTTTCTTAACACTGATTTATGACCAAAATAGTCGTGTTTACACATACAGAAATACGTCTTTGGAAACCATTCATCACACACAGTGGGTCTCATTCATGTGCCACATGTTCCTGTCAGAAAGTTCCTCCACAGCATGCAAATCTCATGCGTATTGCCTTGCTGTATCAGAGATTCTATGCCTCATGCGGTCATGCACAAAAGATGGATGTCTTCCAGCCTTTTCTACAACTGTTTGGTTTTATATGTGAAACTCTTGCTTCCCAGCATTATTATGATCTTCTTTCTAACATGCATCATCATTATGAGAGACTTGACAATGCAGAAGGACGCAGACAGATGACATATGATGAGGTCATGGTATAAACGTTGATAAAAGACGAAACACTCTTATTCTTCAGGAATACTATGATGTGGTTGAGTTATCAAATTACATTCATTCACGAGGATTATAAACATAATGGTTGAATACTTCTCATATGCTTCCGTTTTAAGGAGTAATCTTGATCACCTACTTAAACAACGTCTTGCATCATATACGTGTTACATCAAAGATACTGAAGCAAAACATTTTGACTCAAGATCTTTGAAAACTTAGTTTTATTTTTTTTATCACACATACTCTGTGTGTGTGTGTGGTTTTTTCCCTTTGGAATGAACTTTATACTAAAATACTTTTTGTGGAGAAAACTTGAGTCATCATTGAATTTGTTTTAGATATAGTTTTTGTTGTTAATATACCTTCAACAGTTCAAAAGATTGATAAATGCTTTGTGATCCATAAGACCATTTTTAAACGCCCACTATGGGATGGAGCATATTATGTTATGATGTCCGTCCATCTGTCTGTCACCAATTTTGTTTTCGCACAATACCTCGAGTTCTTATGTGGATGGCTTGCACTTGGGGTAAGGTAGAAACCTGTCAGTTTCGGGGTCAAAATGTAAAGGTCAAGGTCACTGCGACTGAAAGTAGAAAAAAGTTTTCTGCACAATAGTTCGAGTTGTCCCCCATCTGCAGTTACCAAACATTGCGGAAGGCTTGCACTTAGTTTAAGGAACAACTCTTTGATCGCGGGGTCAACATGTGAATGGTCAAGATCACTGTTACTGAAGGAAAAACAGTAGTTTCCTCACAATAACATTAGTTCTACACCATAGACCTTGATCAGACTTTGTGGATAGTTTGTACTTGGGGTAAGGAAGAAGCCTATCAATATCGGGGTCAGAAGGTTGACGTCGTTATGACTGAAAGAAGAAAAATGGTTCTAATGCAGTAACATTAGTCCTACATCACATATCTTGACCAAAACTTTGTGAATGGCTTGCACTCGGGGTAAGAAAGAACGCTATCGATTTCGGGGTTAAAAAGTCAAAGGTCCAGGTCACTATGACTGAAAGAAGAACAATTGGTTCTGTGCAATAATTTCAGTTCTCGACCCTGTACCTTCACCAAAGTTTGTGGATGACTTACACGTTTGGTAAGAAGGAATTCCACTGATTTGGGGGTTCAGAGGTCAAAGTTTTTTGCAACATATCTTTAGTACCTTCAGCAAAGTTTTTGGAGGGTTTGCACATAGGTATGGAAGAGGCCTATTGATTTTGAGGTCAGAAAATCAGAGGTCACGGTCATGTCAGGTATAATAAGAACATAATGGTTTCTGCACATTAAGTTTAGTTCAAATCCGCATACTTTGACCAAAGCTTGAGATCACTGAGACCGTTTGGTCAGTAATCTTCCAAGTCAACCGTACCCTACTAATGCCAACACAGAGGACTATTAAACGTGGAGTAGGCGTATACTGTGCCGTTTACACTGATCTTAGGTGTTCTACATATATTTGTTTAGATAGGTTAATAAATGGTTAAAACAAACACTACGACGAATGTTAGAATGAAAATCTTTATGCAAGTATTCCATTAGTTTATGGAATTTTCATACTTCGTAACATTCAGACGTAAAGTACCAATTACTAGCTTTAGTTTATAAAACACATATGCTGTATATGCAGGTAATGTATATGTTGTTAGGAAAATACCAATCGACATTTCTCCAATGGTAGGTACCAGTGACGCTCCTTTGCATAAGGTCAGAAGTCAGTCGGTAAAATTACGTTATGGTCATTAAGTTGTTAATTCAGATTCGTCATGAAATTATTTTAGCACAATATATAAAAGAACTCGATCTCAGTTTACAGTACGCATAAAGTTTTATATAATATAAGCATAATCTGAGTTATTTATGCGTTTCATGGTCATAATTCCTTATAAATAGAGATGGTTTTACTCCGAATGACCTCTAACCTTTGGAGCTTTTAAATGTTTAAAAAGCAACATTGTATAGGCGGATGTTCATCCATTACTCAAAATCAGGCACAATATGTGGACATTTTGGAGTAGATAAAATCTTTGCAATTATATTAATGACACAGGCATCTTAGCTGTTGTACTCGTACTTTTTAAGTCTAGACTTGAAAAGCTGGAGAAAGATGTAGTCAGATTGGTGATAAATAATTGTATTGATTTAGAAAATGTTGTGAGAAACATCGTACTTTTTAAAGATGTGTTGTTCTGTTGTGTACCTGAATGTATGTGTGTTAAACTGAAGTTGATCATAGTGTGATAAACTTAGGCTATGTACTATTTATACTTACGTCTCCGTTTATAGCTTTGATTGCGTTTAGTGATTATTTGTTTGATTATGGGGAGTCCGTGTTGGGAAAATATTTCTCAAACCGAGTAATTAGCCAATGTCTAGGAGCAGATGTCTTAAAATACATTATTCACGAGACTTTATGGTAGCATGGATTAGTTGCGTAAAATCCACCCTCCCTAATTTCTTAACACAAATAATTTCCGGGATATTCTAATTTATAAGTGTTTAGTAATTTGAGCTATGAATAATTTTTTGGGTCTTGTTTTGTTGTACATGGCGTAAAGTACAAGTCTTCGGCTGGGAAAGGCTTACTGATGAGTCATACAGTTGTGAAGCAAGAACAACTATGCAAGTGTGAAATTAGAGTTTCGTGATGTGTGGTCATTAGGTGATTAGAGGAATATTATTTGTAGTATTTGCGCGTGTAAGGACCCCATCAGTTGACAACGACAGAAACAGAAACAACCTCTAAACAACTTCTTCTCAAATACACCCTTACAGAATTCGAGTAAATTTGACATAAAGCATTCCGGTATACAGGCCTTACAAGTTTAGATAAATAATGTCAATCCGCTTTCAAGAATAGATGTCATTACTAAAAATAGAAAAATCTGGAAGCTATTTCTTCTCAAAGACTGCTAAGCTGAATTTTCCAAAATCAGATAGAAAGCGTTCTGTCATGAAGGGTTTTCAGATGTATACAAACAATGCTGATCCGCCAGCCAATATGGTAACTGTTAAATAAAAAAAGAAACACTCCTTAGCAACTAAGAAAATTAAAAAGGCTGAAATGAGTCTGACTAATATAGGCCTTTAAAGTTTGTACACATTATACCAATCTGCCTTAAAATATATATATATATATATATATATATATATATATATATATATATATATATATATATATATGTGTGTGTGTGTGTGTGTGTGTGTGTGTGTGTGTTTGTTAAAATAGAAAGGAAAACAATACTGAATGTACTGAATGTCAGCAACCATCATACTAATCCATGTTTATTTGGCCTGCTGCCCTGGCATACGTAGAGTCAGCTAGGTGACGGATCTCAGGCTTTCTTGGGCCTCTTATTATATGTGCATATAGGTACCAATAAGTATTAAAAAAAACTTACTCTTATTATTAACTATAAAGAGATAAATAATAACATAAATCAAATATCTTAGGGATTATGTCAGGTTGACAATTTGTTATTGTCATGTTCATGCAGCTACATTATCGTTACCTCTGGGTCACAGCTGTCATTTAAAGTGAAACAATTTCGTATTGGAGTTTTGACAACTAATGCATCTTTGCTTTGATCTTTCTGAAAATGGAAACATTAGTGGATGTATCTTCAACAGCAACTACGCGTAGTTACAGGTTTACGTTTAGTGACTATCTTGAGCAACAACTATCAAAATTACAGGTTTACGTTTAGTGACTATCTTCAGCAACAACTATCAAAATTACAGGTTTAAGTTTAGTGGACGTATCTTCAGCAACACTACACGAAGCAGCAAGTTTAAGGGTTACTTTTAGAATTTCGTTATTTCAGCTGTGGCTTCCTAATGTCCTAAAACTCCTTAAATGCATGCAGCCCCAAAATTGCTAAAGATACATCACATGATAAAGCGATAACACAGTGTCTATTGTTTGTCTGTGATCAGTCGATTATGCAGCCTATGCTAACTTCTTAGAGTTTCAATTTTAGTTGCACTTTGACAAAAACAACATTGCAGCTGCTTTAAGAACTTAAAAACAAATTTTATATCTTATATTGTTATGACTGATTTTTCCTTTATGTCGGTGCTTTAAATTGTCTTATTCATTTATGTGACAACTTTAATGCAAAGTGACAACAATGGCTTATGGACAAGTCTTGTTAGTGAAACTTGTATTGTATGATACAAATGATTGCATTTTGGTTTTAAGGGGTTTCACCCCTATGAAGCCTATGACATGCTGTCTACTCGCTGTTTCTAAGAACAGTCTGTATTTCTAATAATAGAGCACTTTCTATAGTTTGCTCGTCTGGCCTTTTGACCTTAACAGACCAGTCAAAATATGGAAAGGGGCATGACTCAAATTCTAATCCTGAAAGGAAACAATTAGTCATAGTGGTTCTTCCAAAGATATAGCTTGACAGCACTTGTATAACATTTCAAACAAAACGGAATCATTTCAGTAGGAAATGCTGATCAAAGATAAATGCTTCAATAATTTTTCCAAAATATGTTATGATTTAATATAAAATCAATTCACTGTTAAGAGATAAAGAGACGAAAAGACTTGTGACATTTATATATAAGATTACGTGTATTTCGAGGGATATTGCTGTTTAGGATATAAAAAAGGAACATGATTATTGATATGTTACAAGTTATGTTCCTCTCGTTTTTCTTGTTTAATGTAATATTACCGGAACCATCCAATGCATCTTTATTATCAATACTCATGAGTATCGGAATGAAATGCTTCGCTGCTTGGTAACTATTACTTGTTGTCTTGGTTACAATTACTTGTCTTTTTCAAATAATCATACTGTATGTCTGCAATCAATTTTTTGTTAAAAGACAATGGGAGGTAGCTATTCTGACTGTGTACTTATTTCTTCTGTGCAGAGAAGATGATCAGCTTATTTAAAATAGGTCTGGTTACTAATTAGGAGATGTGACGCAAGGCATAAGTACCTAATACCCCAAAATAACCCGCGTGGAAAATGTCTTGACCCCCTCTGACAAACTGAAAGAAGACAATGTTCCGGGAGCTAAATTAGCATTCAGTCTGATAGAAAGTCACTCTGTTATACAACTGAAAGGGTGGTTAAAGAGATTCACCGTCACACAGATGTACAAAATGACAGTTAAATCTTACGTCACAATTACATTTAGGTAAAATTTTAGGTTTTTGAATTTTAGATAAAAGGTGTAAAGAAATTCGTTTATTTTGACAAAAACATAAGTTTCTGCATCATCGACGTCGGTTCAGGATACTTTCCGGATTTTACATCGACAGCATTATTAGGGCCCCACATCAAGATGCGGAAGCCGTCTAGTTGTCACCTTTTACGCATGTGCTTCAGTCCGTACGTTCACACTTCATTTAACTTGCAAGTAGCATAGACCTGTAACACGTATAGATAATTGGATGCCGTTCAGCAGGTTAATTGCCTCTTACGTGACAGTATACCTTTAAAGGTTTCATCTTTCTGGGTCCAATTTTGAATTATTACTTTTCTCACGAAAAACATACATTTTCATGGGATTTGCTTGGAACCACCATAGATCTGCACCCATTACACATACATATAATTGGTTGCCATTTGGTAGGTGCGTCACATATTACATGTAGACGTGTCTTTTAAAGGTTTAGACTTTTAAAAGAAAAATAAGGAAATTTATATTTTAGCTTGTTTCTTAATCTTGAAAAATGTTTAAACTCCATGTCCTTTGTTCCTCTAAAGATTGTTTGCGTAATTCGAAAAATATTTACTATCAAAGCGTTAATCACACTTACCTATGAGCAAGCATTACCTCCCCCTGATGCATGTGCGGAAGTGATGCAGCAGTGGAACAATGAACGCGCTAAGGTAGAGATATTAAGAGATTCGTGAAGGATTAAAACATGGAGAGTACTTTTTGGGAATTGGTAAAGTGGAAATGACCAACACTACCGCATATATCAAACCTACAGGCTGTTTTAGCCATTGATGGCGATAAAATGAAAATAACATGAAACAAGCTTGAAAATAAATTGAATGACGTGCATTGTTGGGACGATTTACAATGATAATGTACAGTGCATCAGTGAAATCTCGGCCTTTACAGAGTGTATTTTCTATAAGTTTTCTTTTAGTCCCAAAGAGCAAGGAAATTAAAAAAATATTTTTGTCAAAATTTGGAAAAAAATAATTATCGGGAAACATTGCTGTGAACTAAGGCGGTAAATAGTGAAAAACACTTTCAGATATCCCTCTAACATTATAAATTTCTTTAAATAAAATTTAGTTGAGTTCTACTTGATATTTGCCGTTTGTATATCTCTTCTTAATAGATAAAGCAATAGAAAAAATGAAATGTGCTTTTGATTTTATATTTTTACTCTTAGCGATGGGCGTGATTTAAGTTTCTTTCCTTGTTTTCACTTGTTTGTTTTTATTTTTCCTTTTATCCCAAATAGCAGCTTAAAGTAAATAAGTTTTCTGTTATCAGAATGTATGTCTAAAGTTCTACTCCTGTGTTTAGAATGATTTTTGACAAGCTGCCCCCTCCCCCTCCCCTTAATAAGCTTGGAACTACATTGACTGTGCAGTACTCTGAAAGCTGTGGATGACACTAACTGTTCGACCCCAGTTTAATTAGGTCAATCCGTTATTTCTGCACCATTTTGACGGACTTATTGGCATTTTTCAATCAATATTGCATTTTCACCACAGCAGATTCTTGTAACCAGCATGGCTAAGGAACCATTCACCAAATTAGTATGCAATTTGGTGTTTACATTGTCTCAAACACACAGATGTACATTTTATGCGTTTGACTCGTCAACTCCATGTTGACTAGAGGTATGTTCCAAGACAATTAACTTCGTACATTCACGTGAGATGTTGCTTGTAACCAGCATAGCTCTGCAACCCTTACACATTATTAGATGCCCTTTGGTAGTTGGGTTGCATGTTAAATATAGGTGTGTCTTTTAAATGTTTCGTCTTTTCAGGTCCAATTTCGACAGACTTATTACCATTATTCAATTAACATTACATCTCCACTACAGTAGATCCTTGTAACCATCTTAGCTCATAGCCTTTTGTGGGTTTTATCTTAATATTTTAAACAGAGTTATGTCCCTTGACAATTAACTTAACAAGGAATGTTGCGTGTAGCCGGTGCGGTTCAAGAACTAATTGTTGTATTCTGATGCAATTTGTATTAGCATAGTCTCATAGATTTACATGTGACTTTTATGCGTTTAGTCTCGTTTAGAGGAGTTATAGACACCTGATTGCCGATCATTCTGACTTCGATATCCGCAAGATAACTTCACTAAAATTTCGTTTAGTGACAACCATATTTGGCACGTGGAATCAGATTGATGAGATCTTGAGAGAGTTTGATGTACAGCGTTTCGCAATATAATTTACAGGAGTTATTGCCCCCGATTGCCTGTTTCCCTGCCTTTGGTTCCAATGCATAACTTTACTAAGTTTGGTTAAATTTCATACTCATTTGGCATGCAGCGTTATATTGATAAGACCTTGACTTGAGTTGATTTCTAGCATTACACACCATTTACAGGAGTTATGGCCCATGATAGCCCATTTTCCTGACTTTGGTCTGCAAAGCATATCTATACTAAGCTTTTTTAAAATTTAAATCAAAGTTTGTCATGCAGCTTTTATATTGATGAGATCTTGAATGAAAATTCAGGTGTTTCGCATTATAATTTAGAAGAGTTCTTGTCCTGATTATTAGTCTTCATAACTGTGCTTTCCACAGCATTACCTTACTTTGGAATATTTTGCCTTTCGATCAGAGTTATCATGCACCATTATACCAATGATGACACCATGAATGAGTTTGGTTTTTAGCAGTCCACATCATCAATTAGAACAATTATGGCCCCTGAACGCCTGTCTTACACTAATTTTGGTTTTCCAACAAAGTACTTTAGTTAAGGCCGTGCTGAGCAAATTGTGTGTGCGGGGGCAGGGGGAGGTGGGTGGAGAGTGTGGGTGGGGTGGTGGCGTCTGTGATGCACCCATCACTACTAGCTCTAGTTTCATTTACTTTTCTTTCTGGAAAACGATGCTGTAGAATATCATTCAATTGAGATCGGAATATTTACCCATCCCCGAAACGTCATTGTACCTAAAACCACTCGACGTGGCAACATATTTCCTAATGATAAATATATAGTAGCTAATGTTTTGAGATATTAAAGTTTGTCTGGTGAGAAACGGTGTTCGACAAAGTTTATCATAAAATGTATTTACAGTATTCAATGTCGTAAACCCCTAGACCATATTACTATTGATTCTTTTTGTAGATTCAAAATCACTTCTTGATCCTGATGTGAATTTTGATCCAAGGAGCGGTGCATCACTGCCTCATTTGAATTATCTTGTACAGCAACTTGCATCATCTCCGTTTCTCGTGGATTATCTCGAATCACTTTTTGCACCTGTATTGGAAAGATGTAAGGAAATGAGATTCACATATTACGATTGCTATGCGGTTGGACTTTGGATCGGATACCTTGAATGCTTACCAACGGTTTTCAGTGTTCCTAGTTTTGGGCTTTTTTCTACAGATACAGGGACGACTAAAAAATTTGGCGAAAGTACCAAACCAGACAGAATTCTTAAACTTTATTATACACCAAATGATACAAAAGTTGATTTTGATGGGCATGCTAGAACTGGAGATACTGATCTGATAGGTGATAGAACAAACTGTAGTTCAGGTTTTGTGAAATTATATCCAATAAATCCTGATCTTTGGTATTCTGTAGTTGTACGAGACGGAGACAAATCTATCCTAAAGCACATGCCATGCAAGCACTTTTCAAAAACCGAGGGAAATTTAAATTCCAAAATAGCTTTCTCCTGTTCATGGGAAGATGATGCTAATGAATGGCTAACCAGAGATACGCCCTCAGGATGGATTGAACCCTCTTCTAGAAGCATTGTAAGTCGTCAGTTGTGCTTGATCATTCCTGTTTCCAGTCCAAAATCGCGGGATTTAGAAATGGAATGGAAGATATCATTTGAATTGGTTGAAGAGAAGCTCATTGAACTGGCTATTTACAAACATAAATATTTGATTCTTGGATATAGATCGTTGGGGTTCCTACTGCAAACGCAATTGAAGGAAAGGTACGAAGAATGCAAGGAAATACTTCGACATGTTTTCTTTCAAGCCTGTGAACAGATTCCAGAGAAAGAATGGAAAGAGAGACCAGCGTCATATGCCCTTTTTACTCTTGCAACATTGCAACGACAGTTACAAGAAAAACATGTGCCACATTACTTTGTGCCATGCATCAATTTAATTGATCATGTACAGGCAGACTTCATCAATCTACTCCTGGAAAAGGTTGAAATTGTGTTGGATTATCCATTGTTTAGTATATGGTATCTGTTAGAAGAAATAGGTCTTCAGTCATCATTTTTCACAACTTTCGATGCTGCAGTTGAAGATGAAAGTAGTTTTGCTGAGCACAGGGACTTAAATAAATCAAAGCACGAGTTTTTCATTCCACAGTTGGTCAAAAGAATGTGTTTTCAAGTGAAGATGGATTGCTATGAAAAAGCATTTGATATTTGTGTTTCAGCATTTCAAGATATCACCTGCTATGTGGAAGGTGTGACTTTTCAGGATTTTATCATGAGCGCGTTAAATGAGCTTTCAGTCTCCGAAAGATGGTGTTTTGCTTTCTTTTGTGACTCTTGCCAGGGTACATCTTTCCTTCCAGTGGTATGCAAAGGCATAGGAACAACATCTCTCACCACAGTATTTGGCTCAGAAATCGTACATCACATAAGGACAGTTGATGTCCCAAGCGAGTGTATTACACCAACACTTGTATTGGGCTTTGTTAACAAGATTACTAACATTTTATATTCCCAACATAATTTTATTGCCGTAGTTGTTGGCCTTAAGACGTTCCTTTTGGATCACTTGGACAAACATTCTGGCACATATGTATTCGATTCTTGTTCAGAAGGTCTTCATTTGAGCAATAGAGATAAGACAGCTTCAAGCACGCGGCTTAAATTTAAAACGCTTGCTGAGCTGCACGAGAGACTGTTTAAGGCATGCACCAGAACTAAAAGGCAGAAAGACTATCGTCCATTTGTTGAACCATATGAGAACATTTGTGAAGCGTTGGGACATGCTGTATAGTACTGCAATTTAGCAGAAATGTGGGAAAGTTTTGGAGACTTTGAAAGAACGCAGATTGCAGTTCTTAAATATCGATCCGTCCATTCATCATATAATTAGTCAATTCTGATGATAAGACTCAGCTAGAGATATCTGTATAAATTTTGGAAGCGTTGGGACATGCACTATGCTACTGCTATTTAGCAGAAATATGGCAAAGTTTTGGAGAATTTGAAAGAATGCAGATTACAATTCATCATATAATTAGGCATCTCTGATGATAAGACTGAACTTGAGATATATGTATTTAAAGGGCAAATCTGACCTTTAAACGTGTTGTCTCTATGAATCCTTATTAAATTTCAACAAATATATAGAAATAAATAAGTTCATTTATGCATGAAAAATATACAAATGCTAGTAATGCTATTTCTTTTATTTGTTTATTATTTTTTTTTTTCGGTTAGCGTATGTAGGCATACAATCTTAGATGTTGAATCGTATTTCACAAACCTTGTCAACATATTGGTTGAAGGCAGAGTGTGTCCTTTTATATTGTTAACTTGTCTCGTCATACGTCCTTCAAAAGAAATGAAATTTATGAATAACATTTACTCATTCTTTACATTATGTTTTGTTATGGTATAAAACCACGCATCCGATGATTTGTGACTGAAAATGCAGCAACCTCACTTAACACTTAAAATACTACTATATACCCCCTCTCTCTTTCAACAATCGGGACGAGTTTAATTGACTTGTATCACTTGCACAGTAATAACCATAAGAGCCGGTTACACGTCACAAATGCAGCACCCAGTCTGAGAAGATGTCGAACCTCTTGTGTTGAAAAAAAATTGAGAAATTAAAGGCTGATTTCTCGTATACTGATGAGCCAGTTGTGCTAAAAAGTCTTATAGATGTAATAAATAAAGTAAACTCTATCGGTCGAATACATATCATACGTTAGCCCGGATTCTTACTTTAAAATGTGCTGTCAGTTTACTGCGTGAAAAAAATGCAATTTTCATACGCATATTTGTGTAGAAGGAAAGAAAACTCCAGAAAGAATCGAAAGCTTAACCCCAATCTAATTTTGTAAAAAAGAAATAATGTCCATTACATGTATATATAATGGTCGAGAGGCTTTTGCATCCTTTCAATACGTAACTTTGACAGTACTTTAGGGCCACTATTATCTCATTTTTGTAACTGATAAAGAGCTTATTTGGACGAAACGCCAATTACATAAATATATGTGGCTGTGTTAATTTCAAATTAGATATGTAATTACTTCGTTCCTTTCTTCCATAAGTTGTTTTGGTGCTTAATTTCTTAGGAAAAAACAAACGATTGATGAAAACATGCTTCCACACGAGTGTTAAAGCAAATTGTAACATTAAGCATTAATTTCTACAGGTTGTTGCATATATATATATATAACTAACCCACAGTCTCACCATAATACAATTGTTACTGACCATCAAACAAAAGTCAGTTCAGTTTCTAAATCAGCATTTATTATTCATTGAAATCAGCTCAAAATAATAACAACTGTATTTCACAAACTCATTGAAAGCTAAAAGTTCATATTCATGTTCTGTATCTGATTCGTCATCAACTCTAGATCCATAAGACCTAGTCTCTTGCCTTCTGTTACTTGGTCCAGCAGCATGCCACAGCTTGATGGCATTTCTTGGGTTATAATCCTTGAAGTCTGGAGAGTTAAGTAGCACCATAATTAATGCGATTTAGAGGTCGATTTACGAAAGCTTATACACCCATCAACGAATCATAATAAAGTACCCCGCGCACTTTTGTATTTCTCTGAATACTCAGTGCAGAAAGTGCACAACATCACATCCTCTCTTGGGTCATACTTCAGCCATTCGTGTGCATTTTCTCATTATTTCTGGTATTTTCTACTCTCTTCTCTTGATCATATTTACGATCGGGGTCTCTTGTCATCATTTAAATTCTGACGTGTGTGTGGCTGTTGCGCACCTTGCAAAAACTGCCACGACTTTTTTTTAACTCTACCTTTAGTTGGCACAATATAACTACTATTGTAATGTGGAGCCGTAAAACGCTACTACATGCATACATACATACATTCCAATTGTCACCGCACAATGGATTGAATGTTTATCAAGAACGATACATAGATTAAAACTTGCCAGATACCATGTATCATTTTTGTATCATCCGTCTTGAAATCAGTGTATAGGGCCAGTGCACCAAGCTAGTTTCATGTGAATACGAAGTCCTTTTATTTGTTGCTCTCAACGATGTAATTCGTAGCTGTATACGATTTTATACGCTTCACAAAGTTGCAGTATCAATTAGCAAATAATTCACTGACTGGAAAAAATCACTGATAATTTTTATTTTAAATGCATATCTGAACTTTTTTTTTTTTTTTTAAACTGATAGGATACAGAATTTTAATTAGTTTACATGGGTAGACAAAATTTCTGAAAACATTATTGTCTGATTAAAAGTCATTATATAAATTCTAATTTAATTCTAATTTAATTACTATTACAGGTATTGAAGTGAGTTCTTGCATACTATGTGACAATGAGTGCCAAAAGATATATTTTTTCATCTGTCATTTCATGTAGAGCTGATATTTTATTGGTTTTGCATCATGGCAAACACACTTATTTTAAACTATTGCCATCAAAAGCTGTTTGTCTGGCAGGGCTTTTAACTTTGAGTCGTTTGGTTGCCAGCTTTAATTTCAATTTTTCCCGGGCTACCGGACAATGAATTTCTCTATCCCAGGTTCAGAAAATTTGAGAAGTCACTGCGAGTTATAATCTTGTATCCATAATGTTGCACATTAAGGATCAGTACATTTAATTCGTATTTCCCAATGTCCTCAATGTATAAAAGGATTTGTAGATTTAGAGAAAAAATAATAACGTAATTCTAACGCAGAACCCGGTGCGACCAGTGCTCTTTGATAATTATGATAATGTTGCTGAAAAGTGTGAGACTGAACGGAAGGTGTTAGTGTCATGCTATTGCGTGTCAGATTATCGTGAGTAATTGAGCGTGATATATTTGAAGAGCTCAAAAAACTATATATAAAAAAACGACTAAAAAAAGCCTAAGAATTTCAGAAAGACATAAAAATTCAAATTAGTAATTGATTCGAACAAGTTAGTAATTGATTCGAACAAGCTATGGAACTTTCTACGATGTCTTTGTGTCCCTAAGTAGAATGTTGAGAATTGTGTATGGAATTGATAATGTTATAAACTCATTCTGATATTATTATCTGTTCAGGTGTTTTTGAGTAACTGTCGGAAATTAAGATAATTTCCTTTAAAGAAATTTTGAAAAGAAAGAATGGTTAGGAGCAATAACTGCAATAGATGTCTTGTAAAATGTAAGTGTTCAAACATTTAAGTATGTCATGGCCGATGATTATAAAAAATAAAAAGTATTGCTTGCTTCCAAATTTGAGTTCTTGTTTTTCATGAAGGCTAAAGTATTGTCAATCAAGAATGAAAATGAATCTTCATATTATATATGCAATTGTATAGTGTACCATGAAGATACTGTATCAAGCTCTTTTTTATTTGTATACGCCAGCCATATTTATTTTATTATGTTGTCCGTCACTGCGTCCGTACGTCTGTACGCACGTCCGTCTTTCCTTTTGTTGCCTATTTCCGTACAAGAAGTAGAGTTCTCCACCATCTGTAGTTATCAAACTTTGTGGACGGATTGCACCTGGAGTAAGGAAGAAGCCTGTTGATTTTGGGATCATCAGGGCAATGCTGAAAATCATTGTGACTGAAAGAAGAACTTTTTTCTGCACAATGTCATTAGTTCTACATCAGTGACCTGGACCAAACTTTGTGGATGGCATGCCCTTGGAGTATGGAAGAAAACCTGTTTATTTTTTGGGTCAAAAGATCAAAGGTCAATGTCATTTTGACTAAAATAAGAAAAATGGTTTCCTTAAAATAACGTTAGTTCTACATAACAGACCTGTACTAAACTCTGGATGGACTACATTTGGAGTAAGGTATAAATCTATCGATTTGCGAGTAAAATGGCCAAAGGTCAAGGTCACTGCAGCTGAAAAATGATAAATAGTTTCTGGTAAACAATTTAAATTGTCGACCATGTACCTTCACCAAAGTTTGTGGATGAAAATGCACTTTATGTAAGAATACGCCTATTGATTTTGGGATCAAAGGTCAAAGGTCAGGGTGTGACTGAAATACGAAAAGGAATTTGTAGGACAACTTTTGTTTTTGAGTGAGTTAATTGAACACTCTGTGGCCGGCTATCACTTAGGTTAATAATAAAAGCTGTAGATGTTGGAGTCTAAAACTCAAAGATCACAATCACGATAAGTCTAATAAGAAAATAGTGGCTTCTGCGCGTTAGTTCAAGACCGTAGCATACGTTGACCAAACGATCAGGTCATTGCGTCCCATTAGTCAGTAATATCCAGTCAACCAGGCTCTTGATAGTGCTTACATAGAGGACTATGATAAACGGGGCGGGCCGTGTAGATACTCTTAAATCTCCTGCTAATAACTGTGGATTGTCATCTGACTTTGCTAGTTATTTAAGACTCCATATTTAAATATTCTAATGATCAATAAAAATGGTCACGGTAGTACTTAGGTACTTTTGTTGTGATATAAACAATTTCTGCTTTCTCATACGGCATCATCGCAAGCCACTGCCAAAAATATACTACGCTCTCTTTTAACCCATGGTTGCTGCAATAAGATTTTCTCGTTTCACATGAATATGCATAAACAAAATACGCCATGAACGAGCCAATGAATTGAGATCTTATCCATTAAAGCAAGTGACCTATAATCGATCGACTGTTTCGAAGAGAAAATCTGATTGGCTCACTTGGCATGAAATTGTTTTTTTTCTGGATCGCAATGATGAGTTCAGCATGCTTGTTTATATTCAAGAGAAGCGAGGAAATCTTATTGCAGGCAACCATGCTGTGAAAAGGGAGGGTAGTTGATTTTTGACAGTGGCATGCGACGATGCTTATAGGGACGAAGCGGTATATTTTGTAAACGGATATTTTTAGTTTCAAAGGAAATAAACCTACATAGATTTCGTAGTTTTTTATCGGTGGGATTTAGATTTTGATTTCATGAATACCACAGGGATGGGTGGATCTCTTGTGATGCATATATATAACACAAATTTCACTGACATGGCTTTCGGTGTGGGAGCCATTGAGTACATGGTGCTGCTTCATTTATGCTTTACTTACAATTTAAAGGCTATTTAATATGCTGTCAAATAAGGATTTCTGCGATCGTAGAGATCAGTAGACATCGCATAGATGACCCTTTTGTACAAAAAAGCTTATTTGTACTTATTAGGATCATCCACTGTAAATAATTGTCAGATATGCCCACATGCATGGTTACGAGATAAGAGTGTTGCAGAGTAGTTAGGAAACAAACTCCCTTCCATGTCTGTTCATGAAGGCAGCGTTTGATTAATTTATTTTAGTGTACTGTAGCAATATTTTTATCATTTTGCACCAATCACGTCTTTGTCTTAGAAGCATTGTTTTTATAAAGATATATCTTTTGTCATTATCTTTCCTTAATTCCACGTACCTCAGTCCACTTGAGTTTCAGACCTGCCAACCCTTACGATTTTGCCGTAAGTCTTACGAAAATGACCCAAAAATTACGGACTTACGGAATAATAGCAAAACTTACGAAAATATGATAGTTTTCGTCTATTCCGGATATTTTTTGTCATGGTTCGGTCCGGATCCGGGTTTTCATATTAGACTCCGTATTCGGATCCGGGGTTTCATTTTAGACTGAGTGGATTTTGTTAGGGAACCAGACTAACTATATAGTGGTACCTCATGCTTTAAACCTGCCTATGTTGTTCATGAAAAGGCGTACCTGATCAAGATTTCGCTTTTTCGTTTTGTCATCCGGTCGTCTGAAAATGTCGTCCAAACGAGAATGCATTGAAGGTGGAAAGGACAATCAGCCTCGTAAAAAGTTAAAACAGTGGTCACAAAAGTAGAAAAAAGATTACTCAGATACTTGGCCATGCTTAGAAAAAAGCAAGAAAGGCGACCATTACATTTATTACACATTATGTCGTGTTGACTTGAATATTGCCCACAGTGGGCGAGATGACCGTCGCCGCCACGTGAATTCCAAAAAGCACACAGAATACGTTGCAATGAAGTCAACTTGATAGTCGCTGACCTCTATGGGATTTGGATCTGCAGAACAAGAAACTGAACTGGAGGTCATAAAGGCTGAAGTTTATTTTACAAACTTTTTGGTTGAGCGTAATGTTGTTCTTGCTGCATCAGACCATGCTTCTAAACTATTCAAACGCATGCTTCCGAAATCGTCAGTAGCAAATAGTTATTAGTGTGGTAGATCAAAAATTACTGCTATTGTATTACAACACTGCAAGTCAATTCAGGAAGACATTGTAAGCAATATTTCATCCCAGCCTTTCAGTATAGCAACTGATGGTACCAATGATTCTGAGAAGTTGTACCCAGTTGTTAGATATTTTGATCACATATAGGGAGTTGTAACTGAAGCACTTTTGTCAGTTCCAACATGTGATGGAACCTCTACTGGGAAAAATATTTTCACATTATTGAATGATGATTTGAAAAAGAGAAATGTAAGCTGGAATAACTGTATTGCATTTTAATCAGACACTACTTCAGTGATGACAGGTTGCAATAAAGGTGTGTTTGGACATATAGCTAAAGTGAATCCCTCTGTGTACTTACGTGGATGTTCATGCCATTTGATACATTTAGCAGCTAAAAAGGGGGCTGATAAACTACCCATGAGTTTTGATGACTGCTTAGTAGACATATCATATTATTTGGATAAAAGTGTGAATAGACAAATGGAACTGAAAGGTCTTAAGACGCTTTGTGGAAAAGAGCAGACAAAAATATTGAAGCATTGTGTAACAAGATGGTTGTCTCTTGGTGAAGGCATAAAGAGACTGCTGGAACAGTGGGAACCTTTACAAATGTATTTTGAGAGAGAAATCAAGAAACAAGAGGTTAGAGGCAAAAGGGCTAAAGTCAAAAGCAGCAGGTCAGTGAAGGTATCTAGTACAAAGGATAAAGTTACTTGTGTGTCTAGTCACAAAAGAAGAAAATAGAGACAGAGCAAGTACATGCAGCAAAACTTTGAGCTGTGATCAATCTAGAAGTCAGGCAAGTCTATCTCAGCAGGAAAGACTGAGAAAACAAAACCCAAGAAAAGTTTCTTAGGAAAGCTAAATCCCAGAAATTCGTTGAAAATGCTCGGACTGAATTTCAGACACCATCAGTTAGAAATGACAGGAGGGACCCTAAGAAAATCAGTTACAGAGAGGAAACGGCTAGGAGTGTGTGCATGGATTTGCGGACCCGGAGGGTGAAGCTTTATTGCTTATTCCTAGACCACATAATTCCATTATTTAACAAGCATAACCTAATCCTGCAGCAGGAAGAGCCTATGATCCACAAACTTAGAGAAAACATGCTTGAAGTATTCAAACAATTGCTGGTCAGATTTGTAAAACCTACATAAATTTCACAGGCCAAGGAACTTACTGATATTGATTATCATGACTGTAAGAACAAAAGTCAGATGATACACTTACAGTAGGTTCAGAAACAAGAAAATACACGGCTGAAAGTAAGCTTTATGAAAGTAGCCTCTGTGAATTCTATAAAGATGTAAGAAACTATTACACAACTGTTTGTGATTACATTGTTAAGAGGTTTCCCCTGAATAATTAACTTCTGAAGCACAGTGCAGTTGCTGATGTGACAAAAAGAATGATGATTGATTTCAGCAGTGTGATGTATTTCCCATCAAGATTTGTGTGTATGGAACCCAAGGAAACCAACTGGCAAGACAACTTGGAAGCAGAGTTTTTGAATTACCAAGTAGATGAATTGAATCCTGAGATCTTAAACACTGAAAGAGTTGACAGGCAATGGAATCTCATTAGTAAACTCAAGGATGCAAATGGCCAGCTGAAATACAAATTGTTGTCCAGCATCATGAAGAATATGCTTATTGTTCCACATTCAAATGCAGGTTGTGAGAGGGTGTTCTCATTTGTTGCAAAAACCACTCAAAATCCAGATCATCTATGTCAGTTGATACCTTGGAAGCAATACTAGTCATGAAAGTGAAGGGAGGAGAATGCTTCAATATGGAGTTTGACCAGAAGTTTCTCAGAAAGTGCAAAAGCGCCACGTACCAGTCACAAACAGTAGCTGTATAGTGTAAGTTTTTAGTTATAATACGGAAAAAACTGTAAAGGTTGCTAAACCTGTACTTGTTGCCAGTACTTTATATTTTTTACACCTTACTGAAAATTGGTCCAACTTACTGAAAACTTTCGACTGACTTACTAAGAATGTCTCTTTAGGGTTGGCAGGTCTGGAGTTTGCTAATGTTCGAAAATGAATTTGTGCATTGGTTAGCACAATACTATTGTCCGCAATTTATTTAAGATAATAGTTTTCGTTTATAAATGAACTCATGCGCTAAATAGATTTTTGCCTATATATGTTAATTTCCGTCTATCTTCTCAATTGTCCTTTTTACATTACACTGTCCTACTACACGCTTTTCATTTATATTTACCTCTTCGTATTCCCCATTTAAATGTATTAGCAAAGCCCAACTTTTTTCTGTTTTTGTTATCGTTTGCATCAACGGGACCACATGTGGATCTGAATTACCCTTATCCGGAGAAAATATTGTCTTTACAGATCCAGCTGTACTGCTACAGGAAGACACTATTTTAGACCCAGGCTCTGGACTTCCTTTGCCACATCTTGACTTTCTGTATCAAGACATTATCAATTCTCCTTTTGTTCTTTTGCCCTCAGGGGCTAATCGAAATCCTGGAAGCATGAGGGAGCAAGTCAAGGATGACATAGGCTTTTTTGGTAAAGTAGTTGGGTTTTGGATAAATTGTCTTGATCATTTGCCGGAAGTTCCCAGACCAAAGCCAGGATTTCTCAACACTTGGCAAGAAGTTCATCACTGTTTATGTATTTGCCATTTTGATAACAAGAATCCATTAAATATGTATTGCATTCCCGATGACACAAATGTCTTTTCCAGCTGCGAGCCTGGAGTACAAGAATCAGACCTGATAATGGAATCGGACTTTGGTAAACCTGGTTATATAAGATTAAAACCTGTGTTAGATAAGCAGTGGCAAGGAGCTTTAACCATGGAGGAGGACGGAAACGTTTATCTCCGCCACCTAGAAGTGAATGAGTCATTTCCACCAAAATTGCAAGCTTTCTGGGAAGAACTGGACTATGGGGCCGCTATACTTGCCTTCCGTTGCCCTTGGCCAAAAGAAGCTGATGAGTGGAGGACAAGGAAGAGATCTACAGATTGGCTACAGACCTCGACACAACAGACTATTCTTCAAGAGGGATGCTACATTTTACCATGTAGGAGAAGCAGTAACTCTGCAATTGACTGGAAGTTTTGCTTTGATTGTGCAGAGGAATGGCTGATTAGAAGGTGTGTATATAATCACTTTTCCAGTGTGTATCGAACATTGAGGATTTTAATCAAGACTCTGATAAATAAGAAAGCTGAAGCAAGCAGCTACAGACAGCTGCTTCGACATGTTTTTTACTATGCATGTGAAGAGGTACCAGAACAGGATTGGATTAAAAGGCCCGCTCTTTGCATTCTTTTCATGCTTTCCAAACTCCTGCAGCAGCTTGGGGCAGGCATGGTACCCCATTACTTTATGAGTAATGTGAATCTTTTGGACCTAGAGGACATCGATAGAGATGAGCTACTTAACAGCGTCAATATCATCAGAGAATATCCTCTTCTTTGTACATATTACCTATTGGAAGAACGATTCCTTACTTTTACACATCTTAGATTGAAGTTTGATCATGCAATAGATGATATAAGGGAGTATTCTGAACACAAAAACTTGCAGAGGTCCAAAGAAAATTTTTTCACTGCTGAGAAAATGAGACAGATTTGCATCCTTGTTCAAGAGGGAAAATTTGAAGAGGCTGATGATTTGAGCAAAGCAATTCTTATAGAAATGCATGAAGATGGAAACAATATCCCTTTCACTGACATTTTGCAAGAGGTACTTTTCAATATGAACTACTTGGATAGATGGTGTTTTGCTTTCTACATAGATCTAATTGAGAAAACTCGGCTTCTTGAACTTGTCTGTAGTGGAGTACCATCCTCACCTCTGTCACATATTTTGGGACCAGAAATAAGCAGAGCCATTAGTGATTGCATGGTACCAAAAGAATGTGTCATGCCAAACACAATTGTTGATTTTGTTAACAAGGTTACGTTCATTTTGGAGCAAATTGATTGGTTTAAAAGTGTGTTTCATGCCCTTATATTTTTTCTTGATCTAGCATATGATGAGAAAACCAAAACATATGACTTTGACCATGCTGAGGAGATCTTTGTGGAGAAAAGCGGGTCTGCTGCCACCGAGACGTCAAAATACACATGCCGCGAAAAGTATTGTTACAGAAGAAATGTGCTTTTGGCATGTATCTATCGTAGACTGTTTAACGCCGGTCGTGCCATAAAGCGTCCTGAATTGGAAATGGCATCATATATTTCAAGTTATGAAGATGTTTGTGAACGAATTCAGATCGATAGATTCTATTCAGATCTTGGAAAAATTTTGATTTCGTTTGGCAATGAGGAAAGGGGAAAGATACTTATGAAAAAGGCAAAGAGCTGTCGAAAACCAGCAAACTGGATCCTAAATGAAATTTGTGTCATAGATAACAGGGATATTTATCTCAAATATCGTTTGGGTTTGGTAACCGTTTTCGTGCAAGATACATAAGTAAATCACGTAAAACCAATAGTCTTAGTTTTTCAAAGATTTCTGCTTCATCCTGCAAACTTCAATGGATTGATAGATATTGAATTGACGTTGTCTCACTTCCCATTGAGAGCTTGATGTCCATTATTCAACTGTCTATTTTGAGTTTGAGTTATCATTCTCATATTTTGATAGCTTCTAAAAAAAACTATAATTTGAAAGTAATTCTTCTTCCACTTTGCTTTTTGTATTGTAAAAGTTTGTCATTGGTAATGTGAATACTACTATGGTCCCATTTATCTTTCATTTGGACTCTGAAAGGCAAATGAGTTCATTAAAGGAACAAGGCTAGCTTTATTGGATTTTGCCTATAGTTTTGCATCATATCTTTCATGGCGAATAATGGTTTCTTGTATTCTTTCAGTTCAAATATTCATTATATTTGTTATATTATGATAGAGTTACGTAGTTTTATGTCTTGTATTGTAACCTTTGCATGCCAATTTTCGTTTCTCTCTTTAATCATTGTCCTCGGCACGATTTACATAATCATCATTAGCCGCCTTTGTTGTTAAGGGCCAAGACAACATAAGGTGTTTTTGAGTACTGAGAAAAATGAAAAAGAAAATGTTATAAGAAAGAAGGAACTAATATAAATGAGTAAAAAATAAAATCCACCAAAAAGAGAATGACATTTTAAACAAAAGAATTGAAATAATGTATTCTTAACATAGAAACATAATGTTTCGTGTTGTTTTTATCTACTAGAATGTAATAAGTGTATTAATAAGGAAAATTGAGTTCCTTCTCAGATTAGTCTTAAATTGCGTTTTCACATTGTATTACATAGATATTTATTATTGAATATGTGGCTCAAGTTCAATCATCTCATTTTATTGTACAGGGTAAAATGACCTAAAAAATGATGGTTGAAGAAAGAGTAAAAAAAAGGGTATTATAGTTTCAACGAAAGTCACGTGACTCCCTTTTGTTGAAAATAAATGATGCAATTGATATGAAAAGCATTTATTTCTAAAACATATATATGAAAAGCATTTATTTCTAAAACATATTTCAAGAAATTAAGATTTTTGGGCATGTATTTTTTCTTTGTATGGTAAATATTTTTTGTATAGTTTCTATTTTAACTTGTATTTTAACATATTTAGAAAGTATTTCTTCAATATGTTTCAAAAAATGATTGACACACACACATATATGTATATATACACACATACATACACACACAAACATAACGTTTGAGATTAAGTTTTGATACAAATAGTGCAACTTTTAAATAGGCATTTTGGATTTTTTTGTGCTAAAGCTGTAGAGGTATTTTTGAAAGAAATAACTGTAATCGAAGCAATTAAGATATTGGTCTTGGATGGAAATAACAGTGCAATCGAAGCAATTAAGATATTGGTCTTGGATGGAAATAACATAGTGTAATCGAAGCAATTAAGATATTGGTATTGGATGGAAAAAACAGTGCAATCGAAGCATTTAAGATATTGGTATTGGATGGAAATAACATAGTGTAATCGAAGCAACTAAGATATTGGTCTTGGATGGAAATAACATAGTGTAATCGAAGCATTTAAGATATTGGTATTGGATGGAAATAACATAGTGTAATCGAAGCAACTAAGATATTGGTCTTGGATGGAAATAACATAGTGTAATCGAAGCATTTAAGATATTGGTATTGGATGGAAATAACATAGTGTAATCGAAGCAACTAAGATATGTAATCGAAGCAACTAAGATAAAGGTATTATATGGAAATAACATAGTGTAATCGAAGCAACTAAGATATTGGTCTTGGATGGAAATAACGTAGTGTAATCGAAGGAACTAAGATATTGGTATTGGATGGAAATAACATCGTGTAACCAAAGCAACTAACATATTTGTCTTGAATTTAAATCATTATTTGGCACCTTTATCTAGGATGCCTCGAGATCAAATTCTTAGTATTCTTTTCTATTTCTAAAGATTGCGCAAGGTAGTTTATGTTTCCCAATATGTACCCGTAGAAATTACGGCCAAGTGCTTCATGATGTTCTGAATTGGAATATATCACATGGTGTCGGTCCTTTTTTCCCCGCCTGGAATCAGCTCAAAACAATTTGGTCCTCTGCGTGATAGGCACGAGAAACACTTCTCTGAATTATTTGTTTTACACAACTTTGTTGGGGTGATGGTAGCATAACAGATATGTAGTTTATCCGTTTTAGACCGTTTTTTAAAATTTTTTTTCTTCTTTCTTCTATTGTTTATCCTTTGTTTATTTATTTCTCGGTCATTGAAATATGTAGGAGTCAAGAATTTCTCTTGACTTTTGTGTTCAGTGTTTGTTTTGTGGATGTAAATTGTTTCTTCCCCTGACGAAGAGCTTGTTTAGCTCGATACGTTGGGAACAGAGAGAGAGAGAGAGAGAGAGAGAGAGAGAGAGAGAGAGAGAGAGAGAGAGAGAGAGAGAGAGAGAGAGAGAGAGAGAGAAAGAGAGAGAGAGAGAGAGAGAGAGAGAGCGAACTTTTGAGAGTAAGTTTTTATATCATCAGTGGAACTTTCAGATAGTAAGGAATTGTTTGTCCAGACATAAAATATGACTTTTGACGAAAATGTTAGTATTTTTTAAAAAAATTTCTAAAGGTTGCGCAAACAATTCAATGTTTTCTCACATGTATCCGTAAAAATTACGGTTAAGTGCTTCGTAATCGTTCTGAATTAGAATATACTCAAGAAGAATCAACAGCAGGATAATATTCAAATTTAAGATTTCGTCACAAGTTTCTGATATTGTTGCCCGATATATGCATGTTTCCCAGGAAAGTATTCATGTGTTAAAATTTCACTATACAATATGCTAAACCACAAGTGTTATAGGGTATTATATAATGATGTGTTAGTATCTGTTGATAAATTATAATTGTGCTTCATTCATTAATGTATAATACTCAAGCAAATTTATAAACCACAATATTACGTTTACACAGTTGATATATTTAAGTTTCTACTTAGACACGGTTTTCATTCATTTGTGAAATGCAATTTGTTGGAATTTTATTAATACTGTATAAGTGGAAAAATCAGCATTTCGCAGATTTCTGATATAGAAAAATGTACGGGCTTTTTTATCTTTTCCCCCCCCCCCCAGTATTTTGGATTTTTACAACTGCAAGATGCAAGTTCCGCGGTTATTGCTATGTCGCAAACATTGAGAAAATGAAACCACGCGAAGTTTTTACCAAATGCGGCGTATAGTTTGTAACATGCAGGTCAAATGACATTACGGTTGCATTATGTGTGAGTCATTTAGTTAGTTACTTTGTATTTACAACGCCTTCGGCCATTCAGCCATGTGCGTTGAGTTAATTTGCACACCGTACAGTTTTTAATTTTTTGTCAATTGGCTCCAATTGGTCCAGGGTTTAAATTTTGTTTTTTATTTGCCAAATGCAAGGAAAAGTCGTCGTCGTGCACCTTATCTAAATGTTTTTAAGAATTATGAACATAAACTCGACATTTGTGGATGTGAGGTTGGGTTAGTTAAAGAGTGGTTAGGAGTAAAGATTTGTAGTGGTATAGATAGATGTCCGGCTCAATACAATGAGTGGATTAACAACGATATCCTATTTTTAGTAAGCATATGCACCGACACTTGATTTCTTGTTACTGAATCGGGGTGATTCTAAAAGTAGTTACCACATTGTGCGGTAGGGCCCTGGTGGTCTGGGCTTGATACCACCTTATAAACTAATTGTGTATGGCCAGTTTGATGGGTTTTGATCTTGATTTGGTCGGTCATAGCCACCTTGTGTGGCGGGGTCTGGGTTTGGGACCACCTTATACGGTCTAATTTTTAGTTGGATGTCATCAGTTTTCTTTTTCCTAACATATGGTGCCTATGCTTATCCTTTTCTACTTCAGGACCATCTTATAATGTGCTATAGATTTTGAGGGGGTCAGGCTATTCTGTGTTGTTTCAATCTGATTTCTGCCGGAATCCGTCACCAAGCATGGATAGGGAGAGAGAGATTAAATTTCTCTTGTAGTTTACTTTATTATTGATTTCAATATGTTAATTTTTGGTGAGTTAAGTTGCGATGTACTCCACAAATTTGGCTTACCCCTAAGTCTTATCCATGGGAGTGGAGTTTTTCCCGCTTAAGAGGGCGAACCGGGCCCCAAGCGGTCCCGGCCTACCAATCCCCTCCCCCCAGGGCAGGACCCCTCCTCCCCCGCCTTAGACAGTTTGGGTTTGCCATAGTAACGGGTTTACTGCACTTTTTGACAGTCTGTGTGTTTTGTAATATTTATTTAATTTTGTGTTGTTGTAGTTGTCTTTCTTGTCCTCTCTTCCTATGAATCTGTTTTGAAGTTTCTAACCGGGGATGAATTTTTTCCTCACTTTCCTATTTCAGAAATGTAACCCAGGATGTTTGCGTATACTGAATTGATGTTATTGTTATTAGTTCCGGTATTAAGGAAATTCGGGCACTGGGCTGTGGCATTAGTTTTTCTTGTTTTTCCTGGAATTTGTTTCTTGCCTGGTTGTAATTGCGGCAGTCATTGAAGTCATGGTTTAACGTATCTGGGGTGGGACAGTGAGGCAGTTAATTTCTGCCTCTTTTATCCCTGGCACAACTCTTCCAAAACTACTGGTTAGGAGTGTTTTGCCAGTTTTTATTTTATTTATAACTTTGGTGTAAAATGGATTTGCCGGGTTTGGGGCGACGATATTTCTACAAACCTGCTTTTGTATATTGTGTAGTTTGCGCCCTGTTTGTGTGCTGTCCCATTCCTCCTGCCATTTTTTAAAATCGATTTTTGTTTTATCATGCTGTAGATCTCATGGATGCTGTAATCCAGGTGGGGCACTGCTGGGTCATTAAGCTTATTTTTTTACTTCATTATCTGCACTCTCATTTGTAGGGATGTTGATATGGGAGGGCACCCACATGAATTCTACAGCCTGATTATTTTTGTCCAGGTTTTTAAGTCTTAAGTAGACTTCTCTAATAATGTTTTTCTCGACTGGTTTAGTTACCTGATTCCAGAGTCCGCAGCACACTGAGGGAGTCGCTATCTATGACTGCTTTAGGTGTATGGCTAGTTTGAATCCATTGAATCGCTTGGATAATAGCCCAAAATTCCACCGTATCAATAGAGCAGCCAGCTGGGTAGCCTCGCCCCCAGGGTGTATGTGAGTCTGATGAAGTTACCAATTTAAAGGAGTTGGATTGGGGCTGCCTCAATTACAGTTGAATACCTATGAGCTTGGAATGATAGAAATAATATGTGATATTAACCTTTTTAGTTGTGTGCTTTTTCCTAATGAGTTAAATATATACCATACAAATGATATTACCCATCATATTTAACTTGGTTATTTAAATAAAAATGAAAATTAAATAATTTTTCAACCAATTGTTAGCTCCACTGGTCACAGACCAGGAGAGCTTATGGGATGGTCAGTTGTATGTTGTCCGTCGTCCATTCGTTCGTTAGCACAAGCTTGTTTTCACTACTTCTAAACTACTTGGAGGATTGCCGTGAAATTTAACACACATTCATCCCATGGTCTGGTTGGTCCTAAATGAAAATGGTACTGCTCGGACAACCAATATGGCCGCCACAGCGGTCATCTTCAAAATCTTGTTATCGCTACTCGTCCTGAACAGAAAGTCATATTGACATGGGATTTTCACCAGGAGTCAAATTTTGATGTCTAGTTGGTCCTAAATGAAGACGGTGTCGATCTGATATTCAGTATATGGCCGCCACAGCGGCTATCTTGAAAATCTTATTATCATTTCTCCTCCTAAATTTATGTTCATATCAACATGGGGTCTTTACTAAAAGACTTCTTACGATGTCTAGTTGGTTTTAAATGAAAATGATGCAACTTGAAAATCCAATATGGCCACCACAGCGACCATCTTAAAAATCTTGTTATCAGGACTCCTTCTGAATGGATTGTTGTATCAACATGGGGATTTTACTAAAAGACTTCTTATCATGTCTAGTTGGTTTTAAATGAAAATGGTCCCGCTCAGACATCCAGTATGGCCGCCACAGGGCCATCTTGAAAACCTTGTTATTCACTACTCTTGAATGAATGGTCATATCAGCATTCACTTAAAGACTTCTTATGATATCTAGTTGGTCGTAAATGAAAATGATGCCGATCTGAAATCCAACATGGCCGCCACAATGGACAGCTTGAGATTCTTGTTATTGCTACTTCTCATAGATGCCTGGTCATATCGCTATTGTTCCTACACCAAAAGACTTCTTATGATGTCGAGTTGATCCTAAATGGAAATGGTGCCAATCTGATATCCAGTATAGCCACTGTGGCAGCCATCTTTACAGTCTTGTTATGGTTACTCCTCCAAAATGGAAAGTCATATCTGAATGGGGTTTCCTCCAAAAGACTTCGTATGATGTCTTGTTGGTCCTGAATGAAAATGGCGCGACAATGACACCCAATATGTCCATCATAGTAACTAATTTGAAAATGTTGTTATTGCTGAAGAATATCAGAGATGGTTTCAGCAGCTAAATGGAAGAAATGGTTTTATCTAGACATTCTTTTTGGCCAGTAGAGTGTCAGTTCCTTTAAGAGACTCTTGCTTATGAATTGACACCAACATATAAAGTAAAAATTTACTAAACTCGCTAGTTATTTCCAATTGCTACAATTTATAGTGAAATTTGACATTTCATTACATATATAATAACAACTTTTTCCATAACAAATGAACAACTTACTTTTGGAAGCGGCAATTCATTGTTATGTAATGAGATGTAATGGGAAAATGTTCATACTGTATTGTGTTTGATTTTCATACTGTATTGTGTTTGATTTTTAAACAAAATCTTCTCTTAGGTGCAATTTAGGATGTTTAATTCACTATACTTAAATCCGGTCTGAAAAATGAGTACTTTAAAAAAATTCCAAATATCATATTGTCTTGGAAGATTAACAGTGTATACACAATACACATGTAACTTTATTATGCTCAAAATGCGGTTGTTATGGTAGAAAAGAATATTGAATAGAAGTGTTTGTGTAATGCACACTAATAATACTTTAGTTAAAATGTGCATTTGTAATTTATTAAAATGTTAAAACTCAAAATATTTCATTTCTTTCAAATATGATATTAGTTTTTGTCCTAATAATATTAATACGCAATCACTTCAGTTGGACCTGCATGAAGATATAAAGGGTCACATTTTCTTCTATGAAATAGTCTTAGTGTTTTATGTTGATGTAAGAGACAGCGGTAAAGAAGCATTGGCACACCTTCTTACCCACATTATCTATCTACCTGTATCTATTCATTTATTTATCTATCATATCATAATACATAAAAATTAAAACTATTAACAAGAGGGTATGTGAAAAAATGGACGAAGATGTATCATCTGAAAATGAATATTAAGTTTAGTATGTGATTCTTAGGTGAAATTGTGAACAAGGTATTCATAGAAGTGGCTTGCTTGTGGTAGAAAGTGAATAGAACACGGGAAGCAGAATGAAACACCAGAAGATCTTACGAGATAATTACTGAAGTCTTTTCTTAGGACTTTTAAATGTAATTCTACGTTCAGTATGTCATCATTTTGACAATATAAAGTCATATGAAGCTATATTTACAACTTCACATTAACATCTTCAGTACTGGCTAGTTAACCGACATTCATTCAAGAAATGTAAAACTCGTATCCTTGTTAAGTTAAACACGGGCGAAAATGCAGCATTGTTAATAATGCAGTTCTATGCCCAATTAATTGAGGTTATTATGCAATATTCTGATTTATTCAATTTAATATTATTTTTATTAGAAGAATATCTTGTGTTATTGTGCTTAACACAGGATTACCATAATTCTACTGTGCTCGACCTTTGGTTTTATCATCTTTCTTTTTAGGCATTTGGATTATAAGTTAACGAAAGTATCCCATTTTTCGACAAGATTTTAAAGGTAATATTTACATATTTGCCTTATAATTTGACTTAAATGTGTTATAGATAATTTGTCAGGTTTGGGAAAGGATAGAGTCGGGTTTTAAATCAATACTTAAATCCGTCTAACATCCAGGAAAAAACTATTGGCGTATATGTATATACAAATTCTTCCAGTTAAATTGCTGTGATAGCTGTTTGATTTTATTATCTTTTCAATTTTGTTATCACTGCTATTTTGAACCATTGAAAGTATTTATATGAAACGTGGCACAAACATTGATCCTTAGATCTAGTTGATCCTACCTTAAAAATTGCAGATTTAATTGAAATATGCATGTGTCACCCTAATAAATACATTTTGGAGAAAAAGAGCACCTTCCTATCTTAGGTCCTTAGCTTTTGTAATCAAGTCCTACTTCAGTTTTCAATGCATTGAACCATTCTTAATTGTTGCAGAGGTAATGAAGATGTTCAACATGCTTTATGAAGTTGCCAGATGAATTGGTGAAGAAAATAATATTATGGAACTTTGCTATTCCCAAAGTAACTTTCCTGCGACAAAGTCCTTAATTTTTGTAATAAACTTTTACAATTTCAATGTCTTCCCTTAAAACTTTGCCCAGTCGTTGCAGAAATATTGGAGTTGTTTGTTATGATTTATATATGGTCTAAGCGAATTCTTTCTTTATAAAAATGCCCTGCTTTGAACAATGTTATTTTTAAATTGATCATTCCATCGAAGGGCTCAAAGTTTGCTTTGCTTTGAAACTTTGTCCTATTGTTGTAGAATTAATTGGATATGCATGATGCATTATAAGTTTCGTAAGTGATATTCTGTAAAATGTCATTGTTTCGAACTTATCACTTTTTATCTCCCCGCCTCTTGGGGGTAAATAGGAATCCTCGTGTCTGTCCGTCCATCCATCTGTTCGTCACACAATCTGGTTTATCGATTGCTATGAAACTTGATACATATAATGGCATGGACTGAATTTGCGCATTTCGACAAAGCGCTTTATTATCAAGTTATTGCCCTTTTTGATTTGCAGTTATAGTCATCATCGAAAGATGGGAATATTGAAGAAAATGTGTGCTCCCGCGATTTTGTAAGAGTTACTGTACATTTTGACTGAAACCTGATGCAATCATGGAACATGACACAATATTGAAAATGCATTTACTCTTGCAGCTCTCAGTGGATTGCTGTAAAACTTACTACATATTATGGTCATCATCAGAAGATATGGATGTGGAACAATCCTTGTTCTCACACTATTTTCAGAAGACATGCACTTTGTTTTTACTATAAACTCGTTTTCAACATAGAGTAGGGGTTGCATATGTGGGAGAAGGGGATATATTTACGTGAGCCAATTGTTCACTATTCCTTTAGTTATGTGACTGTCACACCTTAGGTATTTCCATTCCAATTTCCATGGAAAATTTATATATATATATATATATATATATATATATATATATATATATATATATATATATATATATATATATATATATCCATTACTAAAATCACTTCACCATCCAACTAGTAGTGCCATCATAAACAGTTCTGTAAGCACGATTCGATCCACAGTACAGTGATATTTATAATATAGTGCTCTTCATACATGGAGTGTGGTTCTGTGGCTCAGTGGTAGTGTGCCAGACTCACAACCCAAGGTCCACTGATTTGAATCCTTTCCGAACAAACTCGGGTCAGCTATTTTTGGTATGTACATGCGTATGGAATTTACTCTCAGTGCCTCTGCTTTAAATTATCAATAATGTGCTGCTGTTAAAAGCGATCGTTAAACACCAAAGAAGCAACCTACCAACATCTGTGACCATGACCAGATTAATTATTTTTCCAAAAACTTTGAATGTTCATATATAGTTATAATTCTAGACATACATATAGCTTAACAATTCTAGCCACAAGTCCTCCTTTATTTAGTCTCAGAGTGGAGGGGTTCTAACTTTCAATGTGATAGCATTTGGAAATGTGCCACCCGTTTGGGCCCATTTTCAAGGCCCGGCGTTAAGTATTATGTTCTGAAACTCTTATGTACATGTCTGTGTTATTACCATCGTCTCAGTTCAGTATGAGCATAAATGATCACCATGAACTATCAACTTTGTGATTTAATTGTACCCCCAGTACACGAGTAGAGAGTTGCTCATTTGCTTTATTCTGGATTTGTTGATAGATGAAGTAACACATCATGGTCAGCTGATTTTGTTATATATTTGTATATAGCGGTAGCAAGTATTTAAAGCATAACAGGCGTATGAATTCATAATTATTTTAGAACATGATTGGCTACATTTTCCTTTTCCGGATGCTGACCGGCACATTACAATTCAAAATACTTGGCTGTTAAACCTCTTTTTTCCGTATAAAACCAAAACGTGAGTTATGATGTAAGGCTACCTTGAGCACTTCCCAATATAAAAACAAAACGTGAGTTATGATGTATAGCTACCTTGAGCACTTCCCAATATAAAACCAAAACGTGAGTTATGATGTAAGGCTACCTTGAGCACTCCTCAATATAAAACCAAAGTTTTTTTTTCTCGACCCCATTGTTATTTTAAAAGCGTTCTTGGAATCTCTCACTCTCTCTCTCTCTCTCTCGATATATGCCTGCAAATATATATATATATATATATATATATATATATATATATATATATATATATATATATATATATATATATATATATATATATATATATATATATTCGCAAAATATTGCCTGTGAAAGTGATTCTATTATTCAAGACGGAGATCAAAACTCGTTTGTTGCCTTCAAAGCAAAGGCTGTCCACCATTAGTATTTACATGGGAAGTCTAATTTATGAAAAATATCGTCCAGATTTCATTTGTTATTGTTGATGAACATGAGGTTGGTTTTAATAAAACGTTCCCTTTGTTATTCTGCCCTACAGACCAGAATCTCGTATGTAATGTTCGGTTTTATATGTTGCGCTATTATCGTGACAAAGCGTACCAAGATTTTGCCTATCATTAGAGTGGCAATCCAATTGCGGAACTGATATTTTAATTCTTTGTAAAGTCAAGTCGCCTGCTTTAACGTTTTCACATCAATAGGAAAAGCAGAACTCGTGAGTAAAGTAACTTTTGTTTTGAAATTCTTTTAAGACAATCCTTTAACGGTTAAAGCTTTTATTTATTCCTTTCATGGAGAAGATCAATGAATTTATGGTGGAAATGTCTCGAAAATTACGTTGCTATAATTTGATGCACCTTGATTGCCCATTAAATTGAAAACATTTGAAAAGTACTGGACAGATCTAACAATTTCTAAACTTGTGTTGAAATTTAAATGCGAACTCGGGCATGCCCATTTTACATTTTTAAACTGTAAAGTTGAAAAATGTTTTTTTGTTCTCATTTTATATTCATCTCACACAGCTGGTTGTTCATACGGAAAGAACAGCCAATAACTTGTTCATACGGAAAGAACATCCAATAACAGGGTTATCCATTTTAATGATAGTAACCTTGTGCTTTCTGTTGATGAAGTGGTGCACTTGGTAGGGTTTGCATTATAGCCCCATTCTCCACTAATACTTTTTTTGTAAAAATTATTTTTTTATGATAGCTAGAATTAAAATAAAATTTGCATGAAAAACGTTTTGACTATAGTAAAATAAGATTACCCCCTCCCTCCCACCCAAAAAAGATCTATATAAAGTATATGGTTGCGCTTTATGGCTGATGAAATCCCCACAAATCTCGCGAAATTAATATGAATTGCATGATTTATGGCTGTCGGAAGCCTATAGTATCAAGAAACAAACGAGAGCTGCATTTTAATATTCAGCTTACCGCTTCAGACTTTGCAAAACTTTAATTGTTATGCACAAGATAATTAATTGATATATACCACTGTTTGACTCTTTATGTTTATCATTTAGTGGGAGGAGTGCTTTGTTAACATGCCGGAGATTTAGGAACAGATGCATTAGCTCATTTTGAGGACACATTTTGTATGTACAGCAAGGTGGATCCAAAAGTATTAACTGAGATTTGGAAAGCTCTTTATCTTGGAAAGCTCTTTATTTTCTCGAAATTATTAAGTATGTATTTGCATCTTATGTACTTCTTTTTATTCAGAAGTGTGTTCGATTCTTGTCCTGTGTGTTACGCTATCGTTAGCATATATATGTTAACAGGTTTTGTTTAATTTCTCAAAATGCTTGTTAGCTATTGAAGTATGAGCAAACATTTTAACAACACCTTAATAAATTCTAGAATAATATACGGTAATATGTCTGAGAATAATATACGGTAATATGTCTGAGAATAATGTATGGTAATATGTCCGAAAATAATATACGGTAATATGTCCGAGAATAATATATGGTAATATGTCCAGGAATAATATACGATAATATGTCCAGGAATAATATACGGTAATATTTATAAGAATAATATACGGTAATATGTCCAGTAATAATATACGGTAATATGTCCAGGAATAAGAGACGCTAATATGTCCGAGAATAATTTACGGTAATATGTTCAAGAATAATATACGGTAATATTTCCGAGAACAAGATACTGTAATATGTCCGAGAATAATATACGGTAATATATCGGAGAATAATATACGCTTATACGTCCATGAATAATATGCGGTAATACGTTCGAGAACAATATACGGTAATATGTCCAGGAATAATATAATGTAATATGTCAAGGAATAATATACGATAATATTTCCGAGAATAATATACGATAATATGTCCGAGAATAATATACGATAATATGTCCGAGAATAATATACGGTAATATTTCCGAGAATAATATACGGTAATATGTCCAGGAATAATATACAAATCAAGTCGGCTTATAATTGTCTGCACATTAAGAATTTGGAGAAAATTGAATTGTATGACCAGTCAAGGGCAAGCAAGCTGACTTTAACTTAGTGCGGAAACTAGTGTCTGTCATGACCTTATGTACTAGACAACATATACAATTTCTTGTGGGGAAGAAACACACACAAACACACACACACACACACACACACACACAACACGGGCTTTGTGGTTGAAGCTAATTAATAATATATCAATGGGGAAACTATTCACTGATAAATGGTCAAACAGTCACGCGAATGTACTAAAAGTTCAGTTTGTTGGTTGGCGACGTAAATATGTTCCATGAATGATTTATATACAACCCATTTCCTCATTTCCAGTGTGTGTGTGTCTGTGTATGTGTGTGTGTGTGTGTAATCCTATCGTGCTTACTGCACGACTGGATGTTATTTCTCTACATCGAAGTTGAACCATTTAACTCCATGCTTCTTAATTTTTTTCTTATACAAATTGTGAGACATTAGGAGTATATGGTATGTGAATTTTGTTTTAGCAAAATTCATACGCACTGGACGGTTAAGAAGCTGTATGCGTTTATGAGTAATATTTTAATTATTTTACTTCGAAGATTCCATATGTGGCAGAATATTGAATTGTTATCTGTAGTTGGCAGTGAAATGTGTCAAAAATTAGTTGATATGTAGATTGTATGTCCGTTATGTTCCTGGTAACCCATACAATATCATCCTCTTCTGACCCCTTTCATTTTTTTGTACCTACCAATTAATTTCTTTTTAGAATCTCGTAAGGTGGCTCTTTGAATTTGATCCTTCATTATGTCTTTGTTCAGGTCTGATCTTTTCTCCTAGCTCTTAATTTGTCTGCCACATTGAATTGAATATGATCGTCCTGATGTTTATCCTGGTTGAGCCTAATCTCAGCAGTGTGCATAATAAAATATTTAGGGCGTCAAATTATCCCCAATTGTCCATTCATTTCTTTGAAACTTTTTATACAGTGAACTTGATGGCCAATAAGGTTTTGAGGACTTTAAAGTCCACACTTTCCCTACATATGTTTTTTTCAGATTCACTTGGAGCCATCTTACACGAGGATCTTGCTGTGGATCCTGTCAGCGAAGTACCTTTACCGCATCTTAACTTCCTCTTCTGGCAGCTCTGCAGTTCTCCTTTCATTGCCCCGCCCAAAGAAACCGCCAGCAGAACCCACGATGAATTCCACAAAGTGCTCTTTGACGAGTTAGGATTTGAGACATTGGTTTTGGGATACTGGATTGAGTTTATTGAAACATTGCCTGCTTTAAATATCAATAAGTCTAGAATTCCTTTTTTGTCCAAGAAAATCCGCCACTGTTGGTGCCCTTGCAATTTCTCTTATCAACCATTAATGGTTTTCTGCTCACCAACTGATACAAAACTAGTGGAGGAAGATTCGGCAACTAGCAATGAATTTCATTTGAAAATTGATGTGTCAGGGTGTAAGCCGGGATTTGTAAGATTATTCCCTGTAAATACCAGCAAATGGAGCGGAAAGTTGGAACTAATCGGTGGAAGACCCTGTCTTCAGCATCTTGATATACACGAGAAGACGAGAGTCAAGATTGTCAACTGCTGGGGGAACCTTGCCTCTGGTGAATACCCTTGTACGTGTCAGATTGTTTTTCGTTGCTCTTGGCCAAACGTAGCACATGAATGGATAACAAGACTCAGGCCAACTGGTAAGCGCTGGTTGAACGAAAGGGTGAAAGAGATAGTCGTGTCAGGTGGTTGTCACTTGAAAGCAGCTGTATATGAAAAGAACCCAATAGATAAAAGTCAATGGGAATTTTGTTTTCAGCTTGCAGAGCAATACTTGATAAAGCATGTGGTGTATGACATGTACAGCAGGGTGTACAGAATCTTCAAACTTCTTGCAAAGACCCAGTTTAAAGAGAATGCTGAGAGTCTTAGGGATATTTTTAGGCATGTTTTCTATTACGCGTGTGAGCAAATCGAGCCTAATATATTCAGGTGCAAGCCAGCCATCTGCATTCTTTATATGATTTCTAGTCTCATTGAACAGTTACAAGCTGGATTTCTACCGCATTACTTCATTTGCACACGTAACCTTCTTCAAGATCTTTCCGAGGACACCATTGAAAGAATGATACAGCGATTTATAATCCTGAGACACAACCTTACCCTCTACGCTGGATATGTCATGGAGGAGCGAAAGCTTCTTGATACTGGCATGGAAACTGTTTTTGAGAGGATAGTTGAAAGTATTATAAAATTCTCAGATCACAAGGAACTCCAAGTCGCAAAGATTGAACTTGTTCCATTGTTTATCCAAGAGGTTAATGCGTTAGTGAGGTGTAAGAAATACGAAGATGCATTTAAATTCTGTTCTTTCCTTTATTCTGAGTTGATTGATTATGACTCAGGTAGCTCATTAAGACAGGTCTTGCAAGAAATATTGGCAGGCATGCCTGTCAATGACAGATGGATCTTTGCTTTTTATTTGGAAAACCACACTAAAACCACGGAGTTTCTTCATGTAGTATGCAAAGACAGTGATACAGAACCTCTTGAGAACCTGTTAGGGCCTAACATAACCGAATGTTTTGGAAAGAAGATGGTAGTTTTGAAAGAATGTACTACAGAATCAAATATTATCGACTTTGTGGAGAAATTTATTTACATCTTGAGGAAGTACACAGAACATCATTCAGCAGCTGTCAGTGGATTGGAGTTCTTTCTTAGTCACTTTTATGATGGAGTCACTCATAAATACAAGTTTGAAGATGCGCTTGAACCACCATTTAAGTTAGGAGATCAAAGCTGTACTTGCACATACTGGAAAGATAAATTACAGATTGCCGAAGTTTATGGAAGGTTGTACCACCCCATCGCTAGTCTACAGCTAGCTGGGCTATACATATCCTTGTATAAAGCAGATAGCCTCCGTGGAGAATATCGTTTTCAGCCTTTCGTTGAACGGTTTGAAGAATTATGTGAACGTGTATGTAACAAAGCCTGCTACAAGTATCTATATTTCATGTGGTTTGATTGTGGATATGCAGAAAAAGCCGAGCTTGCACTCATAAAATCAGAATCATTGCAAGGAGATGATTTAAGCAGGATGTCCTGGCTATTTGAGCTGGTTATGGAGGCTTCATACTGAGAAATTCCTTTAGATTACAAAGCATTTTAGAACCGTTAGCCTTCCCAAAAGTATTGTGCGCAGTATCAATCTAACGTACGAAAAACACTTGTGTGTGGCATCTTTAGTTCTTATTAAAATGTTCTTGATTCAGACGATTCTTCGTGCCGTTTATAGAATTATCATGCAATATGACTATGTGTTTCAGTTTATAGAATTATCATGCAATATGACTATGTGTTTCAGTTTATAGAATTATCATGCAATATGACCTTGTGTTTCAGTTTATAGAATTATCATGCAATATGACTATGTGTTTCAGTTTTTTGAATTATCATGCAATATGACTATGTGTTTCAGTTTATAGAATTATCATGCAATATGACTATGTGTTTCAGCTTATAATCAGGAGTTTTGTTTTGGGTATTTTTATCTGTATGATACAGCATTCTTTGCTTTGATATGTCTCATCTGTACTTCTGAAAAAAAACAAACGTCAGAGAATCTGTGTGCTAACATGTAGTTGGAGAACATAATTTTGGAGGTCTTGATAATGCGTCTTATTTTAACAATTCCATTGTATCGGAAACGTCCAGATCTGAGCGATCTGGAACACTATAAAATTGTATAACGTCATGAACTTCGAGCGTCCAAAACAGAGGTAAAATCTCGACTTTTGACGCTACGGTGTCTTCAGCTACAACATGTATTGCTTTCATCACTGTCTGTACGTTTGGAACATACAAGATGTCGTACGAATACTTCATTTTAATTTATGGACGAACAATGGTACCGTCCATTATTCAGATCACTTTACCATCCAGCTAGAAGTACTGTTTTCAGCACTTCCTTAAAGGTAACATAATTTTATTCACCTTACGTCCATCGATATGAACATATCTATACATTCAGGGTGGGTCTGGGCATATGAGATTTTGCATGTATTTCAAAGTATTTCTTCACCATGAGACTGAATATGAAATTTCCAGAGCGATGGATACAAATCAGTTACATTAGGTAAGGGGATTATGTGATTCGATTGTTCATCTTCAAATTTCATGGTATTTGAAATTTTTAATCGATAACATAGTTTAAATATCCCAACAAACATTTGTAATGTACGGTAATTTCTCATTGTGGCATCTAATGCTGATTATATCTAACTACGCCATTGTCACCTAAAAAGTTCCAATTTCCAGGATTTTAAGAATATAAACTGCTTGTAGGGCAAATACTATTTCAGATGCAAATATCTTATATATATATATATATATATATATATATATATATATATATATATATATATATATAATGGGTTTCTATCCTTGCTGTTAATACTCATTTTCTTAAGTGACCAAAATAGATTATACATTGTTTCATAAACAATGTTACGCAATGAGTAATGCCTGTACTTAAAATAAATATTTAGTTGAAAGGTGGGAGGGGGGGAGATGTGTGTGTGTGTGTGTGGGGGGGGGGATGATGAACTTTCACTGATATAAAAGCTTCAGTGTTTTTTGTTGAAAGGTATTGCTTGAGGTGTGTGTGTGTGTGTGTGTGTGTGTGTGTGTAAATTATGAACTTTCACTGATATACAATCTTAAGGTGTATTAACTCTTTCTTGATAATGGTCTCGATTTATATTGTTACAAGAAAGTCCAAGGGACATTTTCTTTGGATATATCTCACCACCTTCTAAAGGTAATATTTATTTTAAAAATGTGTTACCACCTTATTGATTAACGAAATTATATATAGAAGTCTGACATAGGATCTATAGATGCTACTGTATGTTATCATAGCGATTATGTTTAATATTTGATGTGTGCCTAATATGACACAACTCACTCATTCGCTGCACTTATTCGTGGGTTCCATGATCTTAGACACGAGATAATTATTAAACATAATCACATCGATAACATTAATTACTATATTCATTACATACGTCTTTATATTCGCAGCTTCTCGGTCAATCCTACAGATCACACCTCGAATGTATACCGATAGCTGCCTTTCGGACCACATCGGCTATTTACGAAACAAGAATTGACAGAGATATTGCGAATGCAACGAACTATTTTTTGATTTGCAACTTTTTGATTAATCCAGTCGTACAAATAGCCGAAGTTGTCTGAATAGATTGCGGTTTAATTTGTTAGCAAGAAATGTATGGCCAAGAAAATGTATGATTTTTCTGCAAATTACTACGCCGGCATAGTTTTTTTTTCAAAGAAATAGCTGAGGTGGTCCAAATGACATATTTTAGAAACATTTTTTGTACTAGTCAGTTTCATGATCGAGAAATGAATTGTTCTGTAGATTGTTTTTAATGCTGAGAAAATGAATACGCTGCGGCAGTGCGCCAAATGGTAACAATATGAATCAAAGATTGCGTTATAAAGGACAAAATGTCCAAGCGTGCGGTTGAATTTCACCTTTTCACCTTTTATGTACACGACGAGAAACAAAGTCTCGTCCATATTCACGGCCACCAATATCTTTTATGCACCTCGAAATGCTGAGACGAAAAAACCACGAGAAGAATCTTTCAGTTATGTTTGAAAGAGATCTGGGATGCGGACAAAGCATGAAGTTCTCCAGTATACTTTCTTATGCACATAGGTTTCTAATACTTAATGTCACGTGTATTCAAACAACGGGGCAGATTATCTTTAAATCTAAGAACTTGTTGGTCCTTACAATACTCGGTATTTGGAGACAAACGCAAATGAAATTAAAAGAAAATGAGGTACATACATCTACTGGATTTTAGTAAAGTAGCTTAAGCATATAAACTGGGAAAGAAATATTTTCTTCTTAATTTTCTTAGACGTTACACGGTTTGCTTTGGACTTTGTCGATATATATAATGCTGCATTCTATCCAGTTTACTGTCACAGAGATTTAAAAATAGTATATCAATTTATTGGCTGCGAATATATCATTGAAAGGATAATATATTATCATCATTATTATTGATATTATTACTATTATTATCATTGTTATTATTATTATAGACCACTAAAGCATATTTACTTAAAATGAAAGCAGTGCAAACTTCAAAAACTGCAACAAAAACTTTTAAAGAAATCTGTGCTTCTACTTAAATTGGAATGTGGAATTCAGAATCCGGAATTTAGAATACGGAATTCAGAATACGGAATTCAGAATCCGGAATTTAGAATACGGAATTCAGAATCCGGAATTTAGAATACGGAATTTGGGATATACCTTGCAGAATTCAGAACTCCAGCACTGAAAGCTGTATTAAAAAAGTTGAACTTAGGGATTCTCATTTCGAAACTTAGAAATAATACTTCGGAGTTCATAATTTATAATGCATAGTTCAAGAAATTGAATTGATAAACCAATTGAATCTTTCGAGTTATCGTCGACATATTCTGTTGTATATGTTGTATTTTTGATTTCACATTTTACCCGAGATATTCCTGCAATAGTCCTGGTAACTTCATTTTCTTTGAAAGTGTACATTTCGTTATAATCGCGATCTTAGATTATAAGTTGATTTTTTTTAAATTAAAGGATGATTACACCAGACACTTGAATCGTTTCTGCATTTTTTTGCAGAGCCAGCAAATGAAATTCTTATTGCTGAGAATATCCTGGATCCGTTTAGTACCACTTCTTTGCCGCATTTTAATTATTTGGTGGAGAAGATTGAATATTGTATTATTACGTCGACCACGGTCAAACAAATAGCAGTCAAAGCTACTGGGCTTGAAGGGTTCGTCGTTGAAGTTGTTGGTTTGGAAGCAGAATTGCTAGAGCCGTACGCATTGCAAATGACACCACGCTCTCGAGTAACAAAGGCTTTCGTGACAAATAAGCCTACAAAGGTTAAAAATTGTATTACCGTATTTCATACACCCACAGATACTGAAGTATGCAGAGAGTTTGAAAAAGAACTCGAGGATGTTGATCTAATAATGGACACACGTCATTGTATGCCCGGTTTTGTTAAACTAGTTCCAGTCATAGCAGAGTTATGGCCATGTGAAGCCGATGAGAGAGGTAGGAAACTGTGCCTGCCACACCTGAAGATCGTGCAGATGAAATGTAGGTTAGATATCTCAGAAGATACGCAAGTCTCCATATCCTTCCGAGCGCGTTGGCCTCAGGAAGCCAACGAATGGATAGTAAGAACGAGGTCTCATAATTGGCCTTCGCAAAACGTTAAACAGCTTATTGTTCATAACGGCTGCAGAATCATACCCAAAGACCCACATACTTCAAGACTGGAGTGGAAGATTGATTTTGGCTTGTCAGAGGGAATACTTCTGCGCCAGGCAGTGTCTTTCGATCAGGAAATGGGGTACAGAATCTGGAGAGCTTTTTTTGGTGATATACCCTGTCACTATCAGAGCAAAGTGACTGAAGTAACAAGAAGTGTATTTTTCTATGCCTGTGAATTGATTCCGCCAGCATCGTGGAAGGAAAAGATTGGTATATGTATCCTTCATATGATCGCAGATTTGTTGTTGAAGATAGAACAGAAAAAGATATCACATTACTTTATGAGTAGTGTCAACTTATTTGATCAACTACCAGAAGATTGTGTATTACATCTGAAAACAAAGCTTCAATCCATGCGAGCTTTCCCTCTCATTTCTGCTTACTTCTCTCTAGACATATTAGGCATTTCTTCTGAAGGTCATAAGAACTGGATAGAGATCATGTTCGAAGATTTGAGATTGTTCGCTCTTGACAGAGATATACGTAGATCGTACAGAAGTGTTTTTATTCCTTCAAAATTAGAAGCGGTTAGGATGTTGGCTGAATTGGGGGATTATCCACATGCAGCGGAATATTGTTTGAGTGTGTTTGTTCTCCTTACTGAAACTGAACCAGATGCTACCTTTCCAGATTTTTTCCTATTCATGCTCACCGATATTCACCCAATCTTAAAGTGGTGCCTTGCTTTTTATTTTGACACTTTTCATGGCATGTCACTTTTAGAGGCTTTATGCTGTATCACAGAGACAGTTTCTCTCTCAGAAATACTCGGACCTTTAACGACATTAAACCTAAGTTCTGGCAGAGTTCCGCTTGAATGTACTCGGGGAGCGAATGTCTTATTTTATGTGGACCGTTTTTCTTTCTGCTTAGAGTGCATGTCATTGCACAAAGAAAACATCGCTGCCATATGTACATTCATAAGGAAATACTATGTGGAATCCACCAAGAAATATGTCTTTGATGATTCCTTGAAAGGGACCATAGTTGATAAAACTCCCTACCCTAGTCGTTTTGTCATTTATCAAACAGGGGAAGAACTGATAAACTGCAAGTTATTTGAGATCTACAAACGATTATATGATGCTTTCTGTGCTATTGAGCGACCTAGGAGTTTCAGTACTATATGAATCTATTTGAAGATGTGTGTGATCGACACTGCAAGGAAAGAACATACCAATTCCTGGCTGACTTATGGAGCTGGTACAATGACCAACCGAGAGCTGACATTGCGATGACAAAATGCCAGTCTTTGAGAAAATGAACCAAATCATTGCATAATTACCCATAGTCAACCCCACCAATGTCAGTTCTGAATTGTATGATAGTTCTGTTGGTTTAACGTACACCTATTGATTACTATACAGAATTAGCGTTTCAACACTTTTAAAATTCGAAAATGCCTAAAATCAGGCGCCTCATGTGTGTAAAACTAGATTTGCAAATAAAATTTCTGCAGCAGACCATGTTTAAAAGGTCCAGCTATAAAAACTTTTTTTCGTAAATCTAGTGTTAAATAAACGATTTGAGGGTTGAATTTTTAACTTATCACAATCAAAATTATCAAATGTGTCAATATTCACTCAAATGTTATTAAACCTATTGTGCATCGTACATATTTGCAGCATTTATTGATAGAGACGTTTTTACATAATAGTGAAAGTAAAGGCGCTTTGTTTTGTAAATTACAACTTAAACATGTAATTTTCGATTCACGATGAACATTTGGTTGGGGGGGGACGTATTTTTCAGTCGATATGACTTTTTCTTTGCATTTAGCCTAGGCTAAATATTTAATTTAATTCAAAACTGCTGATTTAAACGTCAGCGAAGCTCTATTGAATGATGCATATGTGCCCCACATCACATATCAATCATATTTACCTACATCTTTTGTAATTTCCTGAACTTTGCTTCAAATTTATTTGAGGTTCTTGTATAACAACAACTTTATATGTTGCATGCAAACTTACCATGTAGGTATTTGAAAAAATTTGTCAACTACATATCTGGTTGTACATGCAGTTTAGAGTGGATACTGTTTCACACTATTATAAATATACATCTACTTGAATCCTATACAGGTTGTTACAGTACAGTATTGTTAAAGTAGACTTCAGGCACCATTGCCAGCAGCAGAAAAAAATTGTATTCCTCAGTGAATCGCACTGTAAACGTATCTTGCGTTGGTCAAACGCACTGTAAACTTGTCTTGCATTGAGCAGACGCATTGTAAACGTGTCTTGTATTGGTCAAATTATGTTTGAAATCATATGGAATTACTATTTTATTCAAGGAGCTTGAGCTTTCTAGGCACCGACTAACTAGGACCATGTTTAAAGCTGATGCATCAGCTAAAAAGTTTGATTGTTTGTGACATCAGAAACGCATATTTTCTAGCTGAGAGGGGAACTAACTTTCTAGCGGAGAGAGAACTAACTCTTACGAACAAATCGTTTAGAATTCGAGGGATCTTTAGTGGACTTCATATATTCTTGTCATTTCTCAGGCTGCATGTACTTAAGAAGGCAACAATTTAACTTCATGTGTAAGGTTTACAAGTAAGGTAAATTAAAAACCAGATTGTAAAATTCTGTTTCATGCAGTTTTACTGTTGCGTTTATGCTACTTCATTAGAACAAGATAAAATAACTGAACTACAAGTGACGTACCCAGATGCACAACGATAGCGTTTTAACAAGTGGTTAGGTTTTCATATTCCTTGTTGTTGCGCTAAACATTATATTTTACATCATATCTTAATGTTATTCACTATGAATAGATATAGCTTATATATACATATCTGTATCGCCAATGGTTGTTAAGTGTTTTTTTCCAAAATGCTTTGAATTCGACCAACTCCTACCACATCAGTTATCACTTTTCACTTTTTTATATAAAAAAAAATACGAGTTCTTCAATCTTTGTTGTTGACTTTCAACCACTTGACTTTCTACTCCGATTTAACTTATATTCCAAACATATTTTCATGTCTCCATTGTTGTCGGACTTGACCGAATTTATTGTATACTGTCATCATTCGATATGTATGTTTAGTGTAGAGGTTGTATCAATCCAAAAGTGTATATCTCAAACATATTGTCAATGTAAATATTATCTGATTAGAATTTCTTCTTCTATTTCTCCTTCTCCTTCTTCTTCTTCTTCTATCTGTACATCAGTTGCTGTACTCACAATGAAATTAAGTGTTATATTACTATGTCTGTATTCAAAATGAAATTCAGTGTTATGTTACAATGATATGCAAGGACTTTTGTAAGGTTGGTTGGTTGGTTTTTAATGGTACTTTTAGCACATGATTGGCTATATCATACCGAGGAAATTGGAGTCTTTTCCAGTGACATACCAACGCAGAGAGAGAGAGAGAGAGAGAGAGAGAGAGAGAGAGAGAGAGAGAGAGAGAGAGAGAGCGTTATCATAATGCCATTAACAGGCCAGACATAGTTTTTTTGAAATATTTTTTGGTGAAAGTTTTATTGAGATAAAGATAGATGATGCATACGTCAAATAATTATCGGAACAGTATTTCAACCATTTTTTAATAAAGCCAAAAAATGTAGGCCAATATAGAGAATTATTTTGTGTCAATGTAAGAGGAATGAAAAATAGCTGAGAAGAGAAAGAACAGAGTAGAAAAGAGAATATTGTTTACGTCTATTATTTTAAAGATAACATACAGATATATATGGAAAATATTGGCATTTCTGCAAAACAAATATCAGAGCATGCATATATAGGCATGCTCATTCATGTTTTGAAATATTTGTGTCGATTTTGGTTTAGTTGTTTAGAGACTGGACGCTGTGTGCATTGGTTTTCTTTTTATACAAAACTATTTTGCACACGATGTATGGCAATATACAATTAAATGAGTTTGCATTGCCTATATGAGTTTGCAATGCCCATAAGTTTGTATTGCCCGTGTGAATTTGCATTGCCCATAAGTTTGTATTGCACGTGTGAATTTGCATTGCCGATATGAACTTCATATTGATGAATTTTTTAAAACTAAAATGGAATTGTAAAAATAATCTTTTTTAGATATCATAATTATGTTGTTGTTTAAAAAGTTTTCCGTAAAATCAGCTCTTATCCATGATCACTTTACCCAATAACATTCCCATTTCATTCAAATTTGGGTATGTATTTATCACTTTTGTCTAGTTTTCAAACGGTCGTCTACTTGAAACAAATAAGGACGTAAATTTGGACGATAAAAGTTTAGAAATATAAACTTTTCGCTTCAGTATGCACAAAAAATCTGTATATGAGGAGTTTTAGAACCATTTATTTTGAGATTCCCAAGCAGAGTAAATTTCTCACCTGTTCAACATCGTAGACAAAGAATGTCTGTAGATAGACATTCACATTTAAAGACTTCTAATTCATTTAGTATCATGACAACACATTTTCACAATTTTGGATTGATTGGCGAAGAACGATAAAGTGAATTGCATGGTACAAACATAATCTTCACAGTTTTCTTTGATTTTCTAATTGAACAAATGTTATTCTTCTTTGATATCCATGTTTCGGTTTCAGACTGTGGTATTACAATAATGATGTATTTCTTAGGTTGTTGTTGCCATTCAGGGTTATCCTACGTCCAGTTTCGTTTTAAAGTTACATGCGTCTTTGATTGGTAGGAAATTCATTGTACAAAAATAATCATACATGACCGTTATACAAATTCTTGTATTTTTGTATGTCTTTAGTACCGATAACTTGCACAGATGTTGTTTTCTAATTAAGTTTGGTATATTGTGGACGTTTAAGATTGCTTTCGAACAATCTACATTTCCTGTATTAGTAGAATTGGTTGCGTTAATTTGTTAAGAATTGAAAGTAATAATAATAATAATAGTAAAATTCTTCTTAGTATTATTATTAATAGTAGTAGTATCTCCACGCTTTAGCATCAATCGTAAGAATATTGAGATTCCTCCCCCCCCCCATGTTTGTCCGTTGTCTGGCCATTACTAAATTTACGGAAGTTTGTTGTTATCTTGGCCATGGGTAACCATCTACAAGATGCATGTAGCTCTTGGCTTCCGTCCCTGGGGTCACTGGTGGTGGGGGTTGTCAAAAGTTCAATGTAAATTTCAAATAACACTGCAATTTTCAAGCATTTCTTGCCAATTATCTTATATGCAGTCATGACAGTAAGACACATACTTATGATGGATTTTGCGTTATGACCACTGGGATGTGGGGGTTGGGTGTCGGGGGATTTGAAAAGAATGGTGATTTGCAATATTGAACCATCGATGATGATGATGATGATGATGATGATGATGATGATGATGATGATTATTATTATTATTAATCCAGCTTGTTATTGAGTTATAAACCTTACATTTATTTTGATATTGTTTTATTATTATTATTATTATTATTATTATTATTATTGGCTCTGCTGGCCACAGTCCTGACAATCTTATGGGGTGGCCTGTTTTCCGTCGTCCGTCAGTCCATCCGTTAGCATAAGTTTCTTATCGCATCGCCTTCTAAACTACTTAGAAGATTGCCATGAAACTTTTCACACATTTACCCAAGGTCTGTTTTGTCCTAAATGAAAATTGTGCTGTTCACAGATCCAATATGACCGCCACAACAGACATCTGGAAAATCGCTACTCCTTATGATGTCTATAGTTGGTCCTAACTAAAAATGGTTCCTCTCGGATATTCAATATGCGGCCATCTTGAAAATCTTATTGTTATCGCTACTCCTTCTGAATGGATGGTCATATCAACATTTGATTTTCACAAAAATATTTCTTATAATGTCCAGTTGGTGCTGGATGAAAATGATGCCGATCTGACGTCGAATATGGTCGCCACGGCAGCCATCTTGAAAATCTTGTTATTGCTACTTCTCCTGAACGGAAAGTCATATCGACATGGGGATTTTACCAGAAGACTTGGTCCTAAACGAAAATGGTGCCGATCTGACATCCAATATGGCCTCTATGGGAGCCATCTTGAAAATCTTGTTATTTACATCTTTTCCTAAATGGAAAGTCATATCGACAACGGGTTTTCACCATAAGACTAATTAATAGGTCTAGTCGGTCCTGAATGAAAATGGTGTACATCTGAACTCACCTGAAATATAGCTTCGATGGCAGTCATCTTAAAAATCTTTTCGTTACTACTCCCAAGTGGGAAGTCGTACCGACATGGGGTTTTCATCAGAAGACCTCTTATGGTGTCTAGTTGGTCCTGATTGAAAATGATGCCGATCAGACATCCAATATGGCTACCATGGCGGTCTTCTGAAAAATCTTGCTATTGCTACTCCTCGAGATTGGATAGTCATATCTACATATGGTTTTCACCAAAAGACTACTTATGGTATCTAGTTGGTCCTAAATGAAATTGTGCCCAGTAGACATCCAGTACGGCTGTCCCAATAAACATATTGAAAATCTTGTCACCAATTCTCCTGAATGGAAGGTCGTATTGGCATGGCACCAAAAGTCTTCTGAATGGTGTCTAGTTTGTCATAAATCCAATATGGCTGTCACAGCGGTTAATTTGAAAATCTTGTTATCTCTGAAGAATATCCGAGATGGTTTCAACACTCGGCAGTTAAAAAGAAGAAATGGCCTTATCTTGAATTCTTGGAAATTCTTTTAGGTCTGTAGAGCGTCAGTCTCTTCAAGGGACTCATGGTTTTATTATTACTGCAACTTGCAATTGTAAGTGACAAACTTTTAGGTAGTCTAATATCAATAAAAGCTTTCAAACGTAATTAATTATTTTTCAGTTGCGATTGTATATTTTATTTTCGAAATTCTCAATAATATATTTATTTTTTTTTAAATACAATTGCATGGTTTGGGTTTTGACTTGGTTATTGATAGATACTAGGTATGGTACTCATCGGCGTTGGCATTGGCTAAAATCACATATCTATGTTCAGCCTCACTGTTTCACAACCACTTGTTCCTCCTAGGTTATACGGAATAGTTTTGGAATCGATTTCATGGCATTTATCCCTTGACGAGAGGCTAAGGGGGATAACTTTGTACACATTCTTGGTTAAATGTTTGTACAGTGTATACAAACTGTTCTACCTGGAATCATGAAACTTGGCGAGGGAATGGATCTTGATAAGTAAATGCAATGCAATCACAAGGTTAACTCCATGTGACCCATATTTCACGCTTCAGTGACTTGGGGTTACAATTCGTTTTACATTTATTGTTAGTTCTACTGGTCATAGAACAGAAGAGCTTATGGGATAACCTATTGTTCGTAGTCCGGCCGGCCGACAAGCACAAGTTTATTATCGCTACTCCTCCTAAACTATTTGGATGATTGGCATGACTTTATCGCTACTTCTCCTGAACGGAAAGTGATATTGAGGTGGGATTTCACTAGAAGACTTAATATGATATCAGGTTGTCTTAAATGAAAATGGTGCCATCTTGAAAATCTTGTTATCGCTACTCCGCCTGAACCGATCGTCATATCACCTTAGGGTTTTCGCTAAAAAAGTGACTATTTGGTCCTAAATGAAAATGATGCTGACCTGACATCCAATATGGCCACTAAAGCAGCCATCTTGAAAATCTTGTTATCGCTACTTCTTCACAATGGAATGTCATATCAACATGGTATTTTTCACCAGATGACTTCTTATGAAGTCCAGTTGGTCCTAACTCAAAATGAGGTCGATCTGACACCTAATTTGGTCACCATGGCAGCCATAACGAAATATTGTTATCGCTACTTCTCCTAAATGGAAAGCCATTTCGCCATGGATTTTTATCAGAAGACTAATTACGATAATTAGAGTGGTTCTAAATGAAAATGGTTCCGATCTGACCACAAATATGTCCGCCATGGCAGCCATATTGACAATCTTGTTATCGCTACTCCTCCTAAAAGAAAAGTCATATATAAGTGGGGGTTCCACCAGAAGACTTATTACAGTGTTCAGTTCGTCCTTAATGAAATTGATGTCGATCTGACATCCAATATGGCCGCCATGGCGGACATCTTGAACATCTTGTTACCGCTACTCCTCCAGAATTGATAGTCATATTGACCTAGAGTTTTCATCAGAAGATTTCTAATTATATATAGTTTGTCCAAAATGCAAATGGTGCCAATCTTAGATCAAATATGGCTGCCACGATGGCCATCTTGGAAATCTTGTTAGCACTACTGCTCCTGAATGGATAGTCATATTGGCATGGGATTTTCACCAAAAGTCTTTTAACGATGTCTTATTTGTCCCAAATGAAAATGGTGCCGATCTTAATAAAAGTAAGGCCGACACAGCGGCTATTTGAAAATATTATCGTTCAAATATAACAGAGATGGTTTCAACACTCAGCAATTGAAAGGAAGAAATGGTCCTATCTTGAATTCTTGTAAATTCTTTGCAGCCAGTAGAGCGTCAGTCCCTTTAAAGGATTCTCGTTCAAGCCCTATTCTTGCTTGAATCATAAAAGTAGATAATTGCAATCATCTCTATTAGTACCACGCCCTTACAACAAAAGAAGGTCACTGTATTCTACATTTCACATTATACTGGTTTAGGGTAAGTTTTCGAGTTTAGCTCATGACGAAATAGGTTTTTATTGCTCCCTGTATACGTATTGTCATACCTAGGATCATGAAACTTGGTGGCGGAATGCATTTTGAAAAGTACTACACTCATCACAAAAGTAGGTAACTGTGATCCAATCGTGTTGGTTAAATTTTGTGTTTTAAATTTATTTCTCAAGTTGTGTTCATGTTAGAATTAATAATCTAGATGATTGTATGCATCTCTTTTAGTATCGCTCCCTTACAAGAAAAGTAGGTCATTGTGACCTGTATTTCACATTTTACTGACGTAGGTTAAGTTTTTTTCGTTTAGCTCATGGATAAATAATTTTTTGGACATCCTTTATATATACTGTTATACCTAGAACTGTGAAACTTGGTGAGTGCACCTGGACGAGACACCCTCATCATAAAAGTAGGTTACTATGATCCATATTTCGCGCTTTAATATGACTTTACTTAAATTTTGAGTTTAAAGTCTATTTTTCAAGTTCTGGTGATGCTAGAATGATCAACTAGATAATTGTATGCATCTATATTAGTATCACACCCTTACAATAAAAAAGAATGCCACTGTGACCTACAGTTCACCTTTTACTGTCATATGTTCTGTTTTTGTGTTTAGCTCATGGCCAAATAGATTTTTGGCACCCTTTACGCATACTGTTTGAGAATTAGTACACATTAATTGCAAAAGAGGAATGTGTGACTTGTATTTCATTCTTTAATGACTTCTTGAAATTATTGCATTTAAAGTTCATTTATTGGGAGCTGTTAATGTTAGAATCATTAAATTTGATAATTGGGTGCACAATTGTTAGTACTACACACACACAATCGAGTAAGGTCACTGTGACCATATGCTTTACTTACATAGGTTAAACATGTATTTGTTGTTATCTCCAGGCTTCATAGATTTTCCATACCATATATATATATATATATATATATATATATATATATATATATATATATATATATATATATATATATACACACACACACACATATATGTGTATATATATATACATATATATATATATATATATATATATATATATATATATATATATATATATATATATATATATATCGTAGAATACACAGAAGACCCTTTCTGACTTGTACAGTTGGAAGTAGGAATATATGCTTATTCAGTGGTAAACGTTCCATATTAATGACTATGCATTGCATATTGTGATAGGTTCCCATCAACTGGTTAACAGTGTATTGTACATGTGAATGAATATAGGAATTAGATGAGTTGACTGCATGCTGCACGCTTTTCATTTGAGGCTGTATCTGTAGTGGCTGATTAAGGTCATTACTTATGCATGAACTTTGCTTTTAATACTGGATGTTCACCCAACAAAATATGGTTTCTATTCAATGTCACATCAAGGTTACTCTAAACATTTGTCTTTCATCCAATAAAATATGGTTTCTAGTCGTGGACAATAATAATAGCTTCTGAAGCAATTTTAAGAACAACGTTTTTAAGTAAAAAGAACAAAATTAATTAGGCACTACTTTGATATCATATTAAAGAATGCTTTTTATATGTATGTATGTATCTATGTATGTATGTATGTATGTATGTATGTATGTCCATGTCTCAGCCCCTGCAATCGCTCTGCTCTACTATTTGTGTTTGTTTGTACAAGTATTATTCATACTGAACACAGAAAACAGACAGGCACCTCAATAACCAGATCAATATGGTCGTAGCTATGCATCTTTTGTGTATGTATGTATACAAGTTTAACTGTGTATCTGTATGTATTTGTGTGTATGTAAGTACGTATTGATATAAATTTACAGATGTACCTGTACGCATATGTATGAATGATGTATGTCGGTATGTATTAGTATATGTATATATGATGTATATCTGTATGTATATGTATATGCATGTATGATGCATGTCTGTATGTATATGTATATGTATGTATGATGTATGTCTGTATGTATATGTATATATGATGTATGTCTGTACGTATATGTATATGTATGTATAATGTATGTCTGTAGGCATATGTATGTATGTATGTAAATGTGTATGTATATGTAATGTATGATGTATGCGTGTATGTATATGTATGTATGATGTATGTATATGTATATCTGATGTATGTCTGTATGGATATGTATGTATGTATGTATGTATATGTATATGTATGCGTATATGTATATGTATGTATGATGTATGTCTGTATGTATATTTGTATATGTATGTATGTATGTATGTATGTATGTATATGTCTGTATGTATATGTATATGTATGTATGATGTATTTCTGTATGTATATGTATGTATGTATGATGCATGTATATGTATATATATATGTATAATGTATGTATATGTATGTATGATGTATGCGTGTATGTATATGTATGATGATGTATGTCTGTATGTATATGTATGCATGATGTATGCCTGTATGTATATGTATATGTATGTATGATATGTCTTTATGTATATGTATATGTATGTATGATGTATGTCTGTATGTATATGATGTATATGTATGCATGATGTATGTCTGTACGTATATGTATATGTATGTATGATGTATGTCTGTATGTATATGTATGTATGATGTATGTCTTTATGTATATGTATGTATGATACATGTCTCTATGTATATGTATATGTATGTATGATATATGTATATATATATATATGTATATGTGTTTGATGTATGTCTGTATGCATATGTATATGTATGTATGATATATGTATATGTATGTATGTATGCGTGTATGTATATGTATATGTCTGCATGTATATGTATGATGTATGCGTGTATATATATATGTGTATGCATGTCTGTATGTATATGTATATGTATGTATGATGTATGCATGTATATATATGTATGATTTTTGCGTGTATGAACACGTTTATGAACAAATGTGGTTGTGGGTTTATTTACCTTATATACTCGCTTATAAGTAGGATCCAACTGGAAACTGCTTAGATACAGGTATGCCGCCATATAATGCAATGGTAGATCTTGGTCTATGCAACTTATTAAGATTAATAAGTACAATAAACGATATAGACCCTTTTCTGTCGGCGCATTATGCGACGGCAGATCATGGTCTGTGTTGTTTGCAGTTGGATCCGACTTATAAGCGATTATATACGGTACATATAATTGTATATGTGCAAATCATTCATCATGAATAGGATAATTAATATTTTTTTGATCGAATCACAGTAAGATAAATGTGTTAGTTCATGTACTATTCCAGACGAACTTAGATGTTCACATTTTGTCAACTTGAACGGACTCGGTTGAAATTTTATTTTAGACAGGGCACCAGAAAGTTTATTGTAAAGGAGTCGTCAACACAGAACTCTAAAACACCACAAGTTACGCGGATTATTTTTTTTTTTAAAAGATATTATTTATACAAAATGTAATGTGCAACATAACCGTTTTCTAGTTCGTTGTCGAAGAAAAACACACGGAAAAGTTATATTTACTTTTCCTTTACAAAGATAATTTATATAAAGAGAGAAAACAATTGCAGACCCTGCATTTTTACAGTTTAAACAACGAAATCTCTTAAATGTAGTCATTACAATCGTAACTCTGAAAAATATATAACACGTACGGTAATTTGGTTTCTGTGCTCAAAACAGAGGACTTTATTATTGCATAATATCTAATAAAAATATGACAATGTTCTGACAGTTATTCATGTTTCACATGTTTAATTCTCTCTAACATTCAGATTCTACGAATTAAAAAAAAAACAGTAAAAAGTTTTAAAACCCACATTGATTTTCGATAAATATTTTATTTTCTACCGCATATAGTGCAACAACATATGCATTACAGATGTACAATGCTAGAATTACCAACTTTCATGGTTACATTGTCGACGCTTAGTATGCATACCTAAAAAATGCTAAATGTACAGTTCGCGAAATTTTATACACCAAATGTTATGCACCAAGTAGGCGCGTTTTGTCGGAAGCAAATGTATGGCTCACGCGCAGATTCGCAATACCTTAGATGTAAATACCGCATACGTATTTGTGACAAATAATTGACCCAACACAATGCCGTTCATGGCCGATTTATTATAACTGTTATTAGTTTGATATTGCAGTCTGCTGCTTTCAAATATCTTTAGTTTGATCAATTTATTTTAAAAAATCTTCCTGAACTTCATCAGTTGCTTATGTTATCAAGCTAGTTGAGGATAGTCTCCATATTCGTTGTCCGTTCTGCTAGGTATAATCTTTAACATTCCAGTTAAAACTATGTACACTGTATATTGTAATGGCTGAATCACGTATGTTGATGAACTAAAACAGGCAGTGTCATGTGTATGTGTTTGGTTTGTAGCAGTTACCATTTTCGTCTGTTTCAGATGAACTCGATCTCGTTCTCAAAGATGACTTCTCTGTTGATCGCAATAGTGGTATTCCGTTGCTACATTTGAATTATCTCTGTCAGGAGCTTCTACCATTGTCAGTGAGGCCTGATATAATGTCTCAGATTGAGAGGTCTATATCATTTAGCTATGTAGAATTTCCTTTATATTTTTTTGATGTGTTTGGGAAGGAAGAATTCTTGCTTGACTACCTTCCAGTTCCTAAGTGGAACACACATTTTGCAGATTTATTTAGTAGCAGCAATGAGGAAAATGACAGAATCAGAATGAAGCTTGAGTTTGAGATTGAACTTTCCATGAAGGATTCAATTATACTAGAATCAAGCCAGGACTATGGAGACATTGATTTGATAGTCGTCAGATCGGGTTGCAGTTTTCCCTTCGTGAGACTGCGACCTACAAATCCATCAGTTTGGGGAAAGTTTGTACACTATGATATTACGGATGTAGCTCTGCTCAGGCATGTAGAAATTGATACAAAGGGATTGGAGAAAGAGAACTTGAAAGGGGAAAAGCCACCGGACGTTTCATTTCCTTGTCAATGGCCACCGGAAGCAATGGAATATGTACATAGATCTAGAACAAATGGCTGGCCTAAACGAGCCATTTTTGAGAGGATAATTTCCAAAGGGTGCAGAGTCATTCCAGATAAAACACAAAACGATGATACGCTGTGGTTGTTCTCATTCCGTGCTGCCGAGAAAATCTTGCTTTCTCAAGGGCTCTCCCGTCATCAAAAAGACTGTTACAGGCTATGGAAACTTTACCTTCGAAGCCATTTCAAAGACAAAACTATGCAGTCTCCTTTCTTTAGAGCCACATTCTACTATGCTTGTGAGGAAATTCACACCGAAATATGGGAAAACAACCCTGCTACGTGTATCTTATACCTGACTGACAGACTCACAATCGGTCTTCGCAGAATGTTTTTACCAGATTACTTTATTCAACATTTCAACATGATCGATATGTTTCCAAAGCATAATATTCCTTGCTGGGCAGAGAAAATAATAACAGTAAGACACAATTTTCTCACATACGCGTACCTATTTATTGACAAATATGAATTCTCTTACCCGAGCCTGATGAGCGCATATGATAGGGTTACAGCAGACTTAAATCAGTTTTTTGAAGATGGTGATATTGGAAGATCATTTAATGATCTCATTCTTCCCTCCATATCGGATAAAGTAAAACAGTTAGTTGACAACTGCTGCTATATAAAGGCGGAATACTTGACTCTCAGGTCATATGAAGTCGCTTCACGGTTTAACCCGCACCTGAATTTCCCCTGTTTCTTTCAGCAGGTTGTTACAAAACTCAGTATCTCATTACGATGGTGTCTTGCTTTCTTCGTCGACAAAAGACAGGGGACATGCTTGACAAAGGAGGTTTGCAATGATCAGAAAACGGTATCAATTGCAGCTGTATTTGGGCATGAAATCTTGCAAATCACAGGAAAGTTGGTTGTTCCAGAAGAAGATGCACACGGAAAACAATGTGTATATTTTGTTAACCATGCGAGTGACCTATTTTTAAGATTAGGTCTCGATAAAGCTGCGATTGTCTCGTTGTCCTTCATCCTGAGAAGAATATATCTGCCAGAAAAAGGGATTTTTACGTTTGAAGAAGGGGGACAGCATAAACACACTGATATTATATCACACAAAGAAGCCAAAGTTACGAATATAAATATAATATTGTATCATATGTTCATGCGTCTGTATGGTTTGCTTCAAGAGGAAGGGAGGGTGATGGAATTCAGGGACTTGATGCCGCAGTTTGAAGTAGTGTGTTACCGGTACAACACCACATATGCTTATAGATTTCTTTATAAACTATGGAAATGTTTTGGTTGTGTAGAGGGAGCGCGTCATCCAGCACTGAAGTGTCTTTCACTCAAGCAAGATGAAAATGATGTAAACGATGTTGAATAACTTTTAGAACAAAATAACATCGATAAAGGGATCAATTTATTGCAACAATTACTGTGAATTTTTTATTTTTCGTGGGCAACCAATTTTTGTGGATTTCGTAGTTGCTACAAATCACAGATTTAAAAATCAAACGAACACCGTTCCTTCTATATAGACAATAGGACACATTCCTTAATCCACAAATTTAAAGATCCAACGAACACCGTTCCTTCTGTGGAGAGAATAGGACCCATTCCTTAATGCACAAATTTAAGTATCGATAAAGAAGTAATTTTTCTTAAAACTACTAAAATTGATACCCAGAAAAATAAATGAATTACGGGTATTTGAATCTTGAGTCATATTGAATCTTTGAAATTGGAGTCGAATATATTTTGTCCATGTGCACCGGTCATCCGAAATGGTCGATATTTTGTTGAAGCTGATATTGTGTGGCAGTCTAGTACAAACAAACGGTATCATATAATGGGATGGAATTTTGGGACATAAATGATACTCATTTTTTCCTGACATTTTTACAGATTCATGAGTACATTATACAGAAAAGCACATAGTTGCTATCCTTCATTAGCAACCTGTTCATTATAAGCTGTCACTCAACGACTGAAGACTATACCAAAAACATTTAGTGAAAATGAAAATGGTTCTTCTGGCATTAGTTTCAATTCTTATCCTGAGGCAGTGATAGGCATCCTTATGATTTTCTGTATTTTAATGTACATAACGGGGAACTTATTTTAATGTATATCACGTAAATATTATGGCAGGCTTAACCACAAGGCTTAAAGAACACTAGCTATTTCGATCCATTTTTATTCGAAAGACTGCAATTTACCACATGTTTTGATTCATTTCATTTCAGTTTGATGATTATATTGATTGGTCCTTAAAGAGACAATCCATTTGACGCTAGCAACTATGGATTGAAAGCTGCCTAATATATTCTTTACGAGTAAAGGGGAAAAAAAATGATATACAATACTCTGAACAATGCCATTTAGTAGTCTTCTCTTTTTTTCTTTCTATATTTGTATTGTAAAAGGACACTAAATAAATTTAACTAATTTGTCATTCACTGACGAAGGCTGTTTTAATTTTACTAATTGTTTTACATATACCTTGCGGTATTTAAAATTTTAGCTCATCTGCCCATAAGGCTTATATCATCAAGATCTTGGATGAGCTTCAAAATGAGCGAGATCCACGCATATTAATGACCTCATCTTGCTTCTGATTGGCTGAGCCTGTTACCACTCTGAAAGCCATATTGTGATCTGATTTTGATTAAGCTTGGAATATATGCTTCTACCACCAGAATCTTGGAGTGTTTCAGTAATGAGCGAGATCGATGCATATTAATAAGGTGATCTTGCATCTGATTGGCTGAGCTTCTTATCATTCTTAAAGACATATTGTGATTGTTTGGATTAATATTATCAACACATCTTACATGACTTTGATTATGAGCAGGAAACTGTGCATACTAATTATGTCTTCATGTTTAAAAATAATTTTTATCAGGATATAGTAAAATAGGTAAGGTCAACATCATATAATGTTTGGGAGATAGTTTACATGGCATGTATTTTTATACTACTACATAATACTGCTTATTTGAAACGATGAACGGTTAAGTTATGTAAGCCTTCTTTCGACAGTCTTTGTAAATCATACGTCAAATAATAAGGGATTATATTCGAAGACCTGCATGGATAAATCATATTTTCATTTTTGTTAGATTGGGAACATTATAACTTCTTTGTGTCAAGGTCAAAATACGTTTATGTGTGCGTTTTTTTGTTACTTTTGTTTTTATTGCCTAATTATCCAGATTTAACTTTATGAACTCCTAAAGAGATGTTATATATATATATATATATATATATATATATATATATATATATATATATATATATATATATATATATATACACACACACATACACACTTATGCTCCTCATAATCATTACGGGCCGAACATAACCTATATAGTCTATTGCATGAAAGATTTTGAATGTATTTCTTTTTAGTTCTGTAGAAATTTATAAAATGCCATTGAATAATGTTTTAAAAATTAACTTACTCCTTTACAGTTATTTCAACGGTCTTTTATATTTTAAACCGAACTCTTATGTGCCTAAACGCTGTAATGCACCGCATACTTTTATTTTGTGGGCATTCTTCAAGATTTTCAAGTGTCAATAGGATTCTTGGAAGGACACAAATAAAGTTTCTAGTTCAGATTACACTTTATGCTTGGATGGACACAAATAAAGTTTCTAGTTCAGAGTACACTTTATGCTTGGAAGGACACAAATAAAGTTTCTAGTTCAGATTACACTTTATGCTTGGAAGGACACAAAAAGTTTCTAGTTCATTTTACACTTTATGCTTGGAAGGACACAAATACAGTTTCTAGCTCAGATTACACTTTATGCTTGGAAGGACACAAATAAAGTTTCTAGTTCAGATTACACTTTATGCTTGGAAGGACACAAATACAGTTTCTAGTTCAGATTACACTTTATGCTTGGAAGGACACAAATACAGTTTCTAGTTCAGATTACACTTTATGCTTGGAAGGACACAAATAAAGTTTCTAGTTCAGATTACACTTTATGCTTGGAAGGACACAAATACAGTTTCTAGATCAGATTACACTTTATGCTTGGAAGGACACAAATAAAGTTTCAAGTTCAGATTTCACTTTATGCTTGGAAGGACACAAATAAAGTTTCTAGTTCAGATTACACTTTATGCTTGGAAGGACACAAATAAAGTTTCTAGTTCAGATTACACTTTATGCTTGGAAGGACACAAATAAAGTATCTAGTTCAGCTTACACTTTATGCTTGGAAGGACACAAATAAAGTTTCTAGTTCAGATTACACTTTATGCTTGGAAGGACACAAATACAGTTTCTAGTTCAGATTACACTTTATGCTTGGAAGGACACAAAAGTTTCTAGTTCAGATTACACTTTATGCTTGGAAGGACACAAATAAAGTTTCTAGCTCAGATTACACTTTATGCTTAACAATTCAGACCTTTAATTAGCCTTTAAGGTGCAATGTATTGTGGTTGGATATATTAAAATTTCCATGCGAAGAAGTCCACATACATGCATTAGGGTATTGAAGGCAAGTAAGCTAGTGATGAACATAACGATTGACCAATTAGCGTGGAGGCTGCCCAAATAGATCTAGTGAATGGTGCATGCGTGATTAGAACTTAACAGAGAAATAGGATGAGCATGATCAAAACTAACAAACTTATCTTCTAATACATGTAACTCCTATAGCCGTTTTCAAAATATACCACTTTTCTTCCAATACATGTAACTCTTATAGCCTTTTTCAAAATATACCAGATGAAGCGGTATACTCATTTTTTAAGCTCTAAACACTTCATTTTAAAGAAGAAAGCTCGGGTAACTACAAGTAGTACTTAACGAAATGAAAAGAATAAAACATTCCTATGATATTCGTTATACAGTTGATAAGTAAATCTTGAAGTTCGAGTCATAGTCGCCACTTACCTTTTATTCACGTGTGCTAAATATTCAAGAACGACATGAAACTGGTAATTGTAGTCGTGAAACAAACACGGGATGCGGAGCGAATTCAGAACGAATACAGACGGAATGCCGAATGAACGCTGGCAAGATTTAGAATGAATGCAAATAAAATGATGAATGCATTTTTAAGAAAAAATAGTGCAAAGGCAGAACGCAGAACGATGAATGATAAGTTAAACGGAACGAAACGCGAATGCATTTCATGAATAGACTTGAAAATCGATTATTTTCAAGCTGTCACTAAATGTTCGTGGTCGAAGCCCTTTTGCGTGATAATCACAGGTCAGAGTCTTTACGCTGACAATCTGTGACATTGTTATGTGGAGGCAGACATAAAACAACCGCAGTTGATGTGATGGCATCATCACCAATGGTTAAATCTTTTTAACATTATATGAACAAAATGATATAGGAAATACAATTTGCTGACAAATATTCTATAACTATATTTTTACATTTTTGCAGTTATGGTGATATTTGTCTTGTAAATTCAGTGTTGTTTTTTGCATTTTATGCATATGCTGTTTTGTTAAGGCACGCTCTCCTCTAATGACAGAAAATTATTATCATTAATGTTACTATTATTATTATTATTATTATTACTATTATTATGTATATCCACCACATTCCCTTGTAATGTAAATACTTTCATATCTTTGGTTCTCGTATTGGCAGTTATATCCGGGATGTAAAGCTAGAAGCGAAAAAAAAAAAAAACGCACCGAAATAGATGGAGCTGTGTAATACACGATATCCTTGCAATTACATAGATAACTAGATAATGCCAAGCAGTAAGGCGCATTTAAGCTGACAGCTTGCATCAAAACTCTTTCGTTTTTTTCATACATAACAGAACTCATTATAGGGATGTATTTATTTCTTGTCAATTTGTTCTTTTTGTTTAGTTTAGACCACTCCATTATTCCTGATAGTTTCTTTTCTCTCTGCCAAAATATAAATATTTTCCTACGCGTGTCACGCATTGTGTGTGATTCCGTGTATGTTCTTTATTGCCTCTTGAGGAAGACCTTGCTTTAGGTTGAAACGTAGAAAACCTTCGTTTATTTTTTATCATCGCCGTTTCCCAACTGTCGTGTTATATATATATATATATATATATATATATATATATATATATATATATATATATATATATATACATACATACAGAGAGAGAGAGAGAGAGAGAGAGAGAGTTCAGTGATGATTTAAGTCTTTAATATTATTATATTTTAACATGCCGACAAATGTTACATATTTGTCATATTTCAGATTTTACGAACACTGTGGTCTGAATGTTGATCAGACAAACGTAGTAAAACATGCTAATTCATACCCCTGGCCACCCAAGTATATGCGAATCATGTTTTGTAGTTGCCGTTGCTAATGATGTGTTATTGTTCTTGTTTCTTATCTTGAAACTCTTGACACTGACTAAAGCCTGGATAAGAAGTTCGACTCTGGTTTGGCTAGAACCCACGGTTGCCGGAGTCAGAGTCAACTAAATTAAATCTACCCTTTAGACCACATGGCTGCAGGCATTCACACGATAATATGAAGGAAGTGTGTACTCTTATTATGCCCACCGCTGCACAGTGTATGAGTTTTGTACTTGCTTAGTTATGAACTTGATTTTGCTATTGAGTTAGTAGTGAACAATTCTTAAACCCAATTTGTATGAGAAATATAATTTTTTATTGTGAGAGCACTTTGCATGTAACTACAGATGTAAAACAATACGCGAATGACACAATCTGCATAGAAAGTCTTTCGTATGCCTGAAGAAAATGAAGATGGACCAGGAATACATTTCATTCCATTAAACATTCTTTATCAGTATAATGCACATGAAATAGTGAATAGACATCATTAGTGCAGGGACGATTCATCGCTGCATCGATGTATCACGATTTAAAATCCGCCGATTCGCGTATCGATACGCACAAACTAGTATAGATTTCCGTAAAAAACTAGGTGTTTGGTAGGAAGTTTAGTCGTATCCCTTAATTAACCTCCATTGTGAAGAGTATTCAAAAGTGTAATAGAAGACATAACATGATTAGAGAATAGATCTTTCGCGCGTGTATATTGACCAGTCAGTAAATACCTTGCAAAAGCAACAATTCGCACGTGAGTAAATATGGGAGACGAAGGAGAGATTGTCCCTATTTTCAGTCCCTCTTCATTGCCTTCTTAATTTCGGACACTCAGTAAATGTGCAGAATGGAGTCCGAAAAACAGTAAAAGCGAAAACAATATGCAAAGTATGTAGAGCTGTCCTGAACCATACTGGGAACACAACAAATATGCGAACCCATCTTAATCGACACCACACTATTATTTACGCTTCAGAAGCCAAAACTCAAAGTGAAATTAAATCTGAAAAATCTGAACACGTTAGAAAAACGGTTGAATCTGCTCAACCTAATAATGCTGAAATGTTTGGAGGGTAAAATAAATATGCAGCTAATTCATAACGAGCTCAGCCAATTACACGCCAGACAGGAATTTTCATTGTTTCTGATGAGGCCTCTGTCAATAGTTGATCACAGTGTTTTGTTCAATGCACTTCTCGAAGCGCTAATTCTGAGTACAGGGGTATGTAGTTGTGACTTGTGTAAAATTTGAACTAATCAGATATTAAACTGATAATCATATTCTTAATCTGCATTAAACACTTGTAGTTCTTCTTTCCCCGTTGATTCATTGCTAGTTAAATTGATATTTTGAAGCTAATAGCTACGTGTTCGATATTTTCTAGTCAGTAATCAGCAGCAAATGAATTCCACTAGATTTCACTAGGAAAATCATTTGACATTAGTATTTATTGATGTTTTTAAACTTTTTACTAACCAGATATTTCCCATTGATAATCGGATATTCTAGGCATGAGTCTAAATCTCTATTAAAGCGTCTATGGCTTAGAAGTAGTTTTCTCTTGATGTTAATTTATTTTCATTCTTATGATAAAGGATAACATGCAGCTGTATGTATATATTCTTTATTCATTCATTTTTACAATATTTTTTTTAGAAAACCCATCTAAATGGCACAGATTTACCAATAATACGATGAAGAGTACAAGTGGTTTCATGACTAAACACTTGCTTTGAAATATATGAAATAATATCGCGATATGTGTCGTACCATAACATCTGTATCGCGATAAGTATCGTATCGCCTCGTACACGTATCGCCCATGCTCTAGACATCACTGAATGGAGAGAAATTCGGAACTCACTACATTACTCAGTACATTATTGTTACATGTTCACGCAAAGTTATTAATTGTTAAAATATTCCGATATTGTGTGTACCAACAATGATTGTAACACCTCTCAAACTTATTGTCTCCTTTTCTGTTACTTAAACCAATTTTTGCAACGAAATGTATATGTTGTATAAGTTTCTTGAACAAACTTTTACTTTCTCTCTTTATCTCTCTCCCTCTCTCTCTCTCTCTCTAAATATATATATATATATATATATATATATATATATATATATATATATATATATATATATATATATATATATATATATATATATATATATATATAGTGTGTGTGCTTTATTTTCTCATATACGGATCAGATTTACGTACGTTTCCTATGAAAAGTAGCAACCATCCTTTGGAAAAAATGGGCCATGGCAACCTACTTTCCACGCATCCTCCATTACGTTCCTTTTTCATTGTGCCTCTTTGTACGGATATTGTTGCATGTACAATAATCAGTCTTGAGAAATGAATTTATTTCGAGGACTAAAATTTACATCTTATTAAATAAGCTGCATTGGCCTTCTTCTCTGGATGTACTATTTTATATCTTGAATCATGGTGCAAAAGAATGGGTAGGGCATGAATGCCCTTTATTTTAGCTGCTTCTCGAAGAAATCCGTGACTAGTTGATTCCGAAAGGTTCTTCCTCGCATACTGTCTTTCTTGAGCTTTGGGTCTGTGTAATATGGAAAATCTTTTGACCTATTTATGACATTGAGATATAAACCTTTTGGGTGTAAGTTGAGGGCGTTGCTAGATGAGCAGAGTATTTTTAGAATTTGTTCTACATGTACAACCTTGAGGATGAAGGGAGTCAAGAATTTCTCTTGGTTTTTGTGCTTAGTGTTTGTTTTGTGGAGATATCTTGTTTCTTCCCCTAAAGAAGTGCTTCTTCAGCACGAAACGTGGAAAACTGATTTCCGCCGTTAACAATTTTTGTGATAATATATATATATATATATATATATATATATATATATATATATATATATATATATATATATATATATTGTTACGACTCTAGGTCTTAAAATAATGTAACAGAAAGAAAGTAAAACCAAAAATGCGAGTAAAATCAACTAGCCATTTATTTCTACACAATTAAAGTCTATATAATCCAATAATCCTAAGTGTCCTAATCACAAGTCCTAAATATAGAATGTTCTGAATGAATCCAGTAGTCTTGAATGTCCTGATGTGTCAGTAGTCTTGAATGTCCTGATATGCCTGAACGATATACTCCAGAATATCTTTGAATGAATTCACATAAATCACAAAGTAAAGTATTAATCCAAAATGAGAATGAACACTTTTAATAATTTCAAAGAATATTTCAAATAAATAATTCCTCTTTCTGAATTTGCTCTGATTTTCACAACTATAACATCTAATACTAAAATAAATTCCTCAATAGACTGATCTTTATGACATGAAGTTTAGCATAGGAATAAAATCTTGTTTAACAAACCTGTATCAATATAAGGATAAGTCACCTGACAGAATATTCTAGAAAATGAGTAACTCTAATGGAAATTTTCTGTGCGTGCCTGACTTTTCTGATATAAAAACATGGAAAATGCCAATATATTTGTTAAATGCTATGTAAACAAGACTGACCTTGAATTCAAATGCAGTAAATATGTTGTTAACAAAATGACCACTAAAGTACAATATTATAAATTCAATATACATAACACACACACACACACACACACACATATATATACTGTCACCAATTTGATCATGTTATACAGTCACAAAGTCTGTTAGGTTACTCTACTGTCACAATGAGATTGCTATCTGCAATTATGTTAGGTTGCTATTCTGCTACGAAGTTAGTTAGGAGGTTCTTATACTGTGACAAATTGGGTTAGGTTCCTATGCTGTCACAAATTTAATTAGCTAACTTTACTGTCAAAAATTCATGAATATTTATTATACTGTAAAAATTTAGTAAGATTTATATACTGTCAAAAATTTAGCTAGATTGCTATACTGTCGAAAATGTAGAAACATTATATATATATATATATATATATATATATATATATATATATATATATATATATATATATATATATGTTGCAGTGGATATACAGTGTTTATGGTATAACCAGAGCAAATAGTCTTACAAACACTTTAATTTACTGCTGATTTGGGGACAAATTCGGCTTTATCCCACCTTTCCTTTGCTGCCGTTTTGCCAATTTCATTGTTTCATGAACTATTGTCCTCAATTGTTTTTTAATTTCCACGGAAAACAATGGAGCTAAATCAAGAAACAAGTTAGCATATATTTGAAACGGCGATTGAGAGCGAACATGCAGTCCCTTACTTAATCATATTATCAAAAGACTGGCAAGCGACAAACAGTCGTTCTGGCGGCTTAACAACGTCATAGTCTGTTTAGAAATGTACCCATGACTGACTCCTCATGTTTAAAAGACACTTTTAATTAGCATTCCTGCACATCTTAAAATGTGGAAATGATTGTACAAAAAGACGTGTCCCTCTCAATGTAATCATTTAACATTATAAACAACTCACTTTAATTTCTTTTAAAGACCGCCTGTCAGTATAGTTATCGTTTAAAAAGACTATCGGACCTACGCTGAGCAAATGGATTTCGTCCAACAGGCAGCGCATCCATACTCTGGATAATATATTACTTGTTCGCAGCCAATAGGACCGTGTGATATAATATTGTGAGGAGATCTCTTATTTTATACCAATGAGAAAAATTGTGGAAGAGGTTTATGTTGTCCGGCGTCTCTCAACTCTTTTTGAATCTTTTTTTTTTGCAGAAAACGTTTCTCCACCCGACCCGATGTTTTTCTGGTATGCTGGATATTTTCAGAGGAGTGTTTAATTTCTTCTGTTTGAAATTAGAAGTTTTGGTCAGCACTGATTTTTATTTGTCATTCAAGACAACCTTTAAACTAAAACTATATGTTTTCGTTAGATACACCAGTCTGCCTGGGCTTTCATTCAAAACCAATTCCCTATATTTTGGAGGGTCTGATTTCTGTACGGATTTAAAGTAATCAGTGACTTTGAGAAGAGAACAAAAAAAAAAAGCCCACTGAAGTGGTATTAATTCATCGATTAGGACAGAGGAATTCATTTTGTAAAGTTGAAAAATGTCAAAAAAATAGCGAGAAAATATACATATTTAAAACCGATAGCAGTAGAGGCAGATCAGGAAAATAGGTCATTGGCGGTATTATAATCCGAATTCTCTTGTATTATGTATGAAATGTGAAACAAATTTTACATTCACATATTCTGCTTTGATTGTTCTTTTCTTAAATACGCATCTTAGGTGGCTATCAATTTAGATGACTTCATACAAAAGTTCAGCAGTACTTTATGCTCGGTTACCATGTGTCAATCGATATTATTGTCCAGGAAGCCGATAGCAAGTTACCGAGGAGCAGAATGACTAGCGTGAAATCGTCTTTTCTTTTTTTGAAAATATTTTCCAATCAAATTTGGTGTTATTTATGACTTCAAATTTGATACATCAATTACTTACTCATGATATCGGTTTACTGTGTTTAGTCTTAAACCATACATGAATATTTACCTTGTGACGAATATATAATTGCATTCCGTTTCCATTTAGTAAGTGAAATTAGCTCCATGGACCTGAAATATGAAGATAATATTTTTTAGACAATTGTATTTGATCATTCACTGAGCATTTTGCCATTATCACGTACTTTTAAATTGTTCCTGGTTGCTTCGTCAGTGTAGCCATATTTTCTAATTGACGAAATTACCAAATTACAAGCTGACGTAATAGACATAGTCTCGACAAAACAATTTGTTTCTCGGTGCCATTACCTACTTCTGTGTTTTTGTTCCTCTGGAGGACATTCTAACGTTTGCTTCTAGTGTGAATTTCGAAGGCTTTATCGGTGATGAATCATAAAGTAAAGACGAATCTACAAGTATATTTAGGGTAGGTAATTGTTTGGTTTTTCTTCTTGAATGAATATAATCTAATCTTAATTGACATGGTTTTCCAAAACAAAAGTATCTAAAATGTGTTTTCTATAAATTAACATAAATACGTATGAAATGCCGTGTATTTAGTTCTTCCTTATCCTCTGATTCTTTTGAAGATTTAATTCGGAGAGCCTTGAAATCGAAAGGAAGGCAGGGACAACACGAAGATAAACCTGCAGTTGACGGTAAGTTTTTAATATCCATCAGATAGGATTATTCCCTCTCCATTCGCTTCCAGTGCTAAAGCAAATGATTTGATAAAATATTGACCACAAAATCTGATTGCTTCCTTGTTTCCATCGCGTACCAGACTTGAATCATACAAGGATATGAACAACCTACCTACATTAAGTAAAGATTTTGTAACAATCGTTTCAAAAGGAGCTTATTGTTTGACAGTGTTTCATTTATTTTTCATAAATAAACATTAAGATCATGCTGTAAAATATGTTCTTATGATATGTTCTAGTGAATTTCTAGGAGAACAACGAAGCTAAAATGTAGGCATCTATTTGACATTCTTGTAAAATGATTGCTATCTGATTGCGATACCAGGTTTTCGAAAGCTTTGCTTCCGTCTTCTAACCATATTAAAGTTTTTAAAAGACCTCTCACGTTGCGATGTAGGCATTTCACAGTCTGAAATCTCGTCTGGTATTAAATATTTTGGGGCACCTCTCATGCTGCGATGTAGGCATTTCACAGTCTGAAATCTCGTGTGGTTTTCAAGTCTTTGTGAGACCTCTCATGTTGCTATGTAGGCATTTAACTGTCTGAAATCTCGTCTGGTATTTACGTGTTTCTGGGACCTCTCATGTTGCGTTGTAGGCATTTAACTGTCTGAAATCTCGTCTGGTATCAAAGTCTTTGTGGGACGTCTCATGTTTCGACGTAGGCATTTCATTGGCCGAAATCTCGTCTGGTATTAAAGTCTTTGTGGGACCTCTTATGTGCGTTCTAGGCATTTCACTGTCTGAAATCTCGTCTGTTATTAAAGTTTTTGTGGTACCTCTCATGGTTGCCTTGTAGGCATTTCACTGTCTGAAATCTCGTCTGGTATTAAAGTTTTTGTGGGACTTCTCATGTTGCGATGTAGGCATTTCACTGTCTGAAATCTCGTTTGGTATTAAAGTGTTTCTGGGACCTCATATTGCGTTGTAGGCATTTAACTGTCTGAAATCTCGTCTGGTATCAAAGTCTTTGTGGGACCTCTCATGTTGCAATGTAGGCATTTCACTGTCTGAAAATCTCGTCTGGTATTAAAGTTTTTGTGGAACCTCTCATGTTACGATGTAGGCATTTCACAGTCTGAAATCTCGTGTGGTATTAATGTTTTTGGGGAACCTCTCATGGTTGCGTTGTAGGCATTTAACTGTCTGAAATCTCGTCTGGTATTAAAGTGTTTCTGGGACCTCTCATGTTGCGATGTAGGCATTTCACAGGCCAAAATCTCGCGTGGTATTAGTCTTTGTGGAACCTATCATGTTGCGATGTTGGCATTTCACTGTCTGAAATCTCGTCTGGTAGGATAGGTTCAGAGTGTTTCAATATTGTGAGACCACAGTTCCTTACCATTATGTATCCTTCATTCATAATTATCGCTTTTAATTGAGATAATTCTTCAGTTGGAGAAAGTTGTCTCTGTACTTCTACTTAACACTTAATACTGAATAAGAAGGAAAATGTAAGTTTTTTTAGAATACTGAGACTAGTGCGTCAGTGAACAAATTTAGAGGATATAAATCAAAACTCGTCAATAAAACATTTTCTTGGGACCACTATAATTACTTCCTTATATCCATATTTCATTAAATGTATGTTATTATGTATAAATACTGTTTTTAATCGTGCACGATTTCACTTCGTAGTAACCGTATTCTACTAACCGAGAATTTACTGTAATTTGTGATTCCAAATTATTCTCAGTCATAATTAAACCTAAACCAGGAGCATATGTAAATGACAGAAGCATATTCAGACCCAATACAAATTTTGTGTGCGACTCACATATAACTGTGTGGTAGATTCTGATATTTCAATCAAAACATAGTTTACAAGATTTATATCGCCAGAAGGGGAGGGGGGCAGTTACTCCACTATAAAGATCGGTATGTGCTCTGCAAGATCAGAATGGATGTAGTTTGGAAGGGTTCGGTCTGAAAACGTTAGATAGTCTGGAACTGAACTAAACTCCTAATTTGGGTCGTAAAAGCTCAAAATGACCAACATTTTAACTTTTTTGGTGAGGGTGGATCTAACCATGCTAAATTAGACTGATGGTACGTGCTGGGTAGAGGTAAAGGTACGGTGAGGGTTTATATTATAATATTTATAAACTAAATAAAAACCCGTAATGAAATAAATTCAGTATATTCCTTTGCGATGAATATTTTGATCCCAGTTTTTATAATGCGTCTATGGTCGAAAGATGGAAAGGAAATAAAAATGAGGGGTGGGGGAGGGTGGGGAGTAAGCAAAGACTAGCCTTTTCGGAAAGTGTTGTTTGTTGCATGTTCTGACAGTAAACAGCCCACTTGGCAGGAACCGAAACGTATTGTGGTGTTTTCGGTTTTTGTTGTCGTGATAATAGTAACTAGAGATATTTTGTCCATATGTCACAAGGAGTATTACAAAGTTGTGAAAGTAGTTGATGAACCTCTTGTAGAGAACACCCTTTTGAATAGTGATATAGTCAAGAATATCTCTTCTCTGCCTGAAACACATAGTATACAGTTTAACTGTATTTTGCATCTACTAACATAGAGTTTTGGTTCTCTGACGGAGAAAAGCTTACTTAACTGTTTCATCCAAGTCATAAATAGCATATCAAAGTTTAACTCCTGGTTCATACTGATGACCAAAACAGATCGTATTTTACCGTGTGTTGGATATGCATATCTCTTTTGAAAGATCAAGAATAATGATGCAGAAATGTGAAGGACATATAGTCAGGCAAAAAAGGTCTTTAAGATTATCCATATCCTCTCTATCTTGAGTTTTCAGTCATAAATAGAGTGTTTTTCCTCTTTTATTCACAGGTTCTACATCATGTTTTTGTGATTGGCTTTTAGAATCAAAAGTGAACCTGTCGATCTACCTGATATATTGATGCGATTTTCCTTATCTCAGTGATGCAGTTACGTTAGCAGCTTGTTTATCGTCAGATTTAAAGCTGTGTTTTGTTCCAACGTTTTCACGTTTGTTAGGCCTTCTTGAGGTTCACGCGGGCAATTTAGTGCCCTGAAGTATTTAATCAATAAGTAAGACTACTTCAGTTTTACAAGGGCTTTGTTGCCCTGACGTGGAAGAAAACGAATTATGAGCTTTTAGGATCAAAACCTGCTTTGAGCCATTTTAATTATATAAATCTAAGTGCTTCATAGAGACTCATAAGGGTTTCTATGACTGGAGCTCATGGGGCATGCTGTGCTGTAGGTACAATGCTGTAACAATCATATGAGAAGTCAACATTTCAGAAGTACCAAGCACTCCTGGTTATTTTGAATTACTTTGTTTTACTTTGGACAGCATTTGGTGGTTTCGAGCTGTGTACGATGACCTTTAATTATGACATTATGTAGCCACATACGTCATGCCACATATGATTTAAGTGATAATTGTAGTGTTGGGTTAAGTTTGTAAAATATCACATATAGCTCTAGTATCATTTGCTATTTCATTCATGGAATGGTTAATATTATTATGTGTACTCAGAGTTCAGGACGTTGTAAAATGTGATTAATATTTAATCCTTGTGTTTGAAATGAGCAGCATGCAAATCCTCTCGATTTGACTAAATGCGCTCTACAACACACAGCTATATTATAATCATTTGAAAGCTTATTATGTCTGCGTCAGGATTGCTGTCAAGTGTTGCCTTTACCATTGAAGCGGGGTCACAGAAATGTACCCAAATTGTAGCAGGATACTATTGATTTGCTTCCTCCAAATCTGTTCTACTTTTGTGGTATTTTTCTTATATTTTCTTTTATTTCGTTTAATTCTTGAGTAAATTGAAATCGTATTATCTTTTGGTTTGCATTGAGTATTTGGAAGGCTTTTCCTTTCAAGCATATACTTTTTGTTTTCCTAGGTGTAAAAGGAGCCAATAATAATCATATTCGTGTTCTTTTACAGCCATCGAGCCAAGTTTAGGTGTAGTCTTTTAAAGATTTTAATGAATGACCTGGCATGTGTATTGAACAAGCACTACAGTGTTGTAAATAAGATATCTTGGTAATAAAAATGGCGTTCCCTCATTTACATTGGTGAACTCTTCATTCGAACCGCATATGTGTAGCTCATGACACATATAGTGGTCCTTGAGTAGACAAATAATAGCTCATGACACATATAGTGGTCCTTGAGTAGACAAATAATAGTTCAGATCAACAACAGAATTTCCAAGTCATTATCTGTTCAATTATAATCAGCTTACATCATCTGTCCAACCACACATCCATCCATCCTTTGATCTATCTATCTATCTATCTGTCTATCTATCTATATGTCTTTCTATCTATCTATCTATCTGTCTATCTATCTGTCTATCTATCTATCTATCTATCTATCTATCTATCTATCTATCTATCTATCTATCTATCTATCCATCTATCTGTCTTTCTATCTATCTATCCTTTTGTTATAATTTCAGGTATTATTGGATATGGAATCGAACGGTTTGAGACACGAAACTTTGAACCAATAATTCCTTATCTAAATCTTCTGCTGAAATGCACTGACCTATCAAGCAATGTTATTGTTCGCGCGGAGTTAGTGACGCCGTCTTTAATTACTGGTGATATTGGTTCAAGCTTGAAATATGATATTGTTGGGAGAATAGCCGAATGTATTGAACCTCAGATTTATCCTTCTGAAGAAAAACATCTCAAGTTGAAAGGTATATTTCCAACACCTTGTCGAGCTTACAACGGGCATAGTTCTACGTCTGAGCTAGCTTCTGTTAAAGGAGGATGGTTTGTGACACCTAAAGACACATTTGTGTGCGACGTCGGTGAGAGTGAAGAAGATATAGATTTAATGATGATTCCGTCTGGCAGTGGTGTGGGATATATTTGTCTAATTCCAGTGAACCCTTCTCTTTGGAGGGGAAAAACTTCTCAGCGTGGGAAGACATTGGTCTTAGAACACATTCTAATAAAGAACATGCAAGATACCCAACTGGCCTTTCAATGTGTCTGGCCCAAAGAAGCGGATGAGTGGCTTTCAAGATCAAGGAAAAGCTGTTGGCTAAAGGATAGACAAATTGATAAGATAAGATCACGCGGATGCCGGGTCATCGCTGTTAGCAATGAGTCGACGAAAGAGGCAGACAGTGCTAGGGAATGGAAGCTCTCGTTTGCGGTAGCACAGAGAATTATTTTAAGGAACTGCACAACCGTCCCTCAGAAATCTTGTTATTGGATTACGAAAATGCTTTTGGACTATGTGCTCGTTGGAAAAGTTTCTGTCCACGGAGATCTTTTGAAGAACGTTTTTATGTTCGCCTGTGACGAGGTTCCATTAGATTGTTGGGCCTCGATTCCAGCGAAGTGCATTCTGTTTATAATCAATAAATTACTTCATGGTTTGAGAATAAATCGCGTACCGAATTACTTTTTGATCTCCATGAACATGTTGGAAAAAGTTTCTCGAAAAGATGTTGAATTGCTATTGCGCAGTGTTTCTGTCTTGAGTGAGAATTCATTGTTTGTTGTCTATTTCTTGATAGATTATTTCGGGTATATGAACAAGACTGTTGGCAAAACATTTGACAGATTCTTATGTGAAATCGGAAGAATGCCTTTGTACACAAATATACAACAATCGTATTCAGAGTTCATTCTGCCAGAAATGATTCGTGCAATTGACGATTTGGTGCACAACAACGACTTTAAACAAGCGGGTACTATATATCTGATCACGGCTGACCAAATAAAGAAGGATATACCTTCGTTTCCCACAACGGAATTTCAGGACAAATTAAAGACCCTATCACTTGAGTCAAGATGGTGTTTAGCATTTTTTATCGATCAAACTCAAAATTACCATTTGTTGGACGCTATATTTCATGATGTGCCATCTGTATCTATTGCACAAGTCATCGGTCCAGAGTGTTCTAAAGACCTTGGATATTTAAGAATTCCTACAGTCCTCTCTTGGAGGGAAAACATGCTGTCATTCGTTTGGAAACTGATAAAACTCCTCGATGAATTGAAATACTACGACATAAAAGGCAAGGCTCTCATGTACTTCTTAGATATGGTTTATGACCCATTTCAGTCACGGTTTGTTGTCGATGACATTGAGGCAACAACATGCCCATCAATGTATGGACCACTAATTGAAATCAGCAAGAGATATGTATACCTTCAACTCGCTAATATGTATTTGCAGTTGCAAATCTATCTTACTCCTGCACGTGAAGACCAGTTCATTCGCTATCTAGATGGATATGAACATGTAAGCGTTAAAATGGAAGACACTGCAGCTCTCGTAGCAATTGCAAAAATTTGGATAAATCATGGAAATCCCATGAAAGCGAGAAGACCTTTAGATATTGCTGACGCAGTTTTGAAAAGAAGGAGTACGTTTGATTATTGAGATAACTAATATTATATTTCAATAGCAGTTTATAGTGTATTGTCATGTTATCATGTTCAAATTTGGCATATATATCAAATCATAATGGAAGACAGGTCATTGTAGACGACACATTAAGAAAGGGCCTGGAGTATGTACTGTAAATTGATACAATCAGTTTATTGATTAGATATCTGTTTTGTCCATACTATCATATACACCAATTGATGTGTAAGTCTAATTTTGGCATATTTTCAAAGCATTATGGAAGCCAGGCCATTGTAGACGACACATTAAGAAAGGATCTGGAGTATGTAGAGTAAATTAATAGAATAAGTTCATTGATAAGATAACTGATGTGTAAGTCTATTTTTGGTTTAAGCAAGAACCAACATGAATTGGGGTCTTCTGTCTTACATAACCAGTTTAGTTTTGTTAAGCAGTGTTTCTAACGAGCAGAATTTAGTATTGATTGATTCCAGTAATGTACGTTACTCAGTATGATTAACGGTGTGTTTATACAGTGATAATTTGTAAAAATGGACTGGACTGTTTACAGGATATCAAGCTGTCTGAGCTTAGGTGCATATGTGTTTTAGCACACCTGGCTCTATTATTGTGGTAAACAGGTATACTTTGTGTCATCTGAGTAATTGTTGACATTTATTTTGAATATATATTCATCCATAACTATTTATGTTTCAATGGAGATTTTGTATCACTACTTTTTTATGTTACATCTAATGTTGGAAAAGAAGGCGAAATATGCGTTAATACGTCGAAAAAGTTAATGTCTTGCCTTGGAGTTTCAAAGCAAACAAAGATATCTCACTTTTGACGTCATTATCGTTCAGATAAAATGTAGCTACATTTCCCGGATATTGTTCCATTAAATCAGAAACTTATGGAAGCATTCGTGTTTAGTAATTACACTGACAGCTACTAAAATAGATGACGAGTGCTAACTTTTGTGATTGCCTGATAAAGTCGTGGAATTGCCTGTGGCTCATCTGAACTATGCTGTGTGTACAGTTACGTCGTGAGTGAATTCAGTTTCAGGCAGTGTATGTAGGATACAAAATTGATGAGAGTTACATATCAAAAAGCGCATCATGGATTTATATATACAATTATTGCCCTTGGTTTGAGGTTATATGGCAAAAAATTGTCTACCCGAGGCATATATTATGTTACCTGAGGCCAGAAGGTAATAGAGTATACGTCTTGGGTGGACAGTTCCTTATTTAACCTCAAAACGAGGGCAAGAATTGTTTTTATGATACTGAAGAAAACTGAAATCGCCCGAGTGGAACAAAAATGGCAGAATCTGAGTAATTTTTGTTTCTGGGTGGTGATACACCCTTTTCAACTACTAATAGTCTTAACACACAGGTAATATGACGTGACATCACGAGCGTGTTAGGGTAGTATATAGAGGATCTCAAATGGATCATGATTTAATACTGGATTTATGAAACTCGTTGAATAATTTCCAGTTTTTGCGAACCTTGGCGAGCAAAAGCTGGAAATTATTCAACGTTTTTAATAAATTTAATATTAAATCATTTCCCATTTGAGATTCTGTTATGACAGTTTTTATTGATTATTTCTTGCGCGTGAAAAAATAGTCCAAGACGCGAGTTGAATCAATATGATGTCACATAGTTCACTTGGATCAGGTCAGCTAGAGTAGTTGACACAGGATATACATGGATTTCGATGAGACTGTTTACACCGTTTCCACCGAAAAGTGTGTCGATTCCACTATGGATATTCACCACAGATGCTGTATTGGATACGGCAGAAAAAAGTAGCATTCCAGTTTTGGATATTAGTGTGAATGGATGATTACTGAATGCAGAAATTGTGCTAAATCTAGAATAGAGATGCTGCTTAGGATAGTGGTTCCAGATTTAATGTTTTTTGTGACCGGATATTTGCATTATTAGATTTGAAAGAATGCTGCAGTTAGATAATTTTCTGTCAGTTGGGAGACCAGCATTTGTCGACATTCTTTTCATAAGAGAGGTGAATTTATTTACTCCTTTAGGTTGACATTTAAACCACGCTTGTTCTGGGGGGTGGGATGCAAAATCCACACCACATTTTAGCAGCAATGTATTCATGTTCTAGTTTTAGTTTGGCATTCGGAGAATTCAACGTAGGGTAAATTAGCCATATTCGGACATACGTATCCATTTTTTCCCAATGTCCATTTGGGGTACCGATTGGAAAGACGGCTGCCATATTGTTGATAGTAATAGTAAAGAAAAAAGGTTCCAGAAGGCTATGCAAGGAAAATTCCCACGGTCACAGCCAATCATTAATGAGAATACTGCGCAAGAATTTCATTGGCTTAGTTGGACCAAACAGATTCACATAAAGTGATATGTTAACTTGTTGACATATCATAAATATTAAACCAAAAACACTGTATGTAACGTTTGCCAACTGTAAGATAAAAGGACATCTCAATAGACAGAAGTTTTTTCCGGAGTATAATGTTAAATGTCAAGTGTTTGAATTTCAACCGGTGACAGACGGAATTCTAAAACTGAGGCATAATGAAAGATATTACACGAAGCTTTCATCACACTGTGACGTAACAGATAACAACGTCATATAGCAACGTCATTAATAATACAAAGTCCTTAACGTTTTGTTATAAATATAATCTTAAACTCATTCTCATTTTCACATGAAATTTATGAAACTCGTTGAATAATGCAATCATGGCATATAATGTTATTCAACTCGTTTCATAAATTTTATATCAAATGAACATTCGTGTTAGATGCTCTATTTGTCTGTACACCTACCAATCTCATTTTAATAGTGAGATTATTGAATTTTGATTAGTCAAATAAACAGTATCATATGACTGAAACATTTCTTTGGATAGACAAAAAAATACTGTTTTTCAGTCGTTTTTGTATCTTTGTTTATTTCACTGTCTCACATTTCTGCTGCCTCTTTTTTCTTATGAGGGTGCACACATTCGTATATAATCGCCGTGAAATAAACTTAGTGAAATATGATCCAAGTTGTTAGTTTGAATTCTGAAATCTTCATTATTACATAAATCATCCAGGACGAATCAACCCTGCATAACTATATATATATATATATATATATATATATATATATATATATATATATATATATATATATATATATTCGGTATACTATTCGTTATACAAAAGAAGACTCTTTACGTAGTTTATGGAGATTATACATGAATTTAATGTTTGGTCAATGCCGCACGCAAACGCAAGAATGTCAGTTTCTGTATTGTAGACAGATATATGGATAGAAAGATAGACATATAGATAATTTTGTGAAGACATGCATCGTCGAAAGCCTCTTGCGAAAATCTGCTAAACTTGATTCTAAGCCATGGCTGCATGTGATACTATTTCCTAATTTCTTATGAATATGCATAAACCTGTTTAGCTAGCCATTGCGAGCAGGAGTAAATTTTTTCGGGATATTGACAAAACGTGACCTTTCATGCTGATTCAGTGAGCCAATGAGATTTTTTCTTCCAAACGCAGTCACATATCGGTCCATAAGAGGTCACTTCCTTTGATGAATAATAGCTTATATCATTGGCTCGGTGATGGCGTACTTTTATTTATGCATATTGGTGAGAAACAAGGGAAAGCTATTGCAGGCAGCCGTGGGTGAAAAGTGAGCGTACGATGGAAGGCAGGATGCTATAAAGTGTTGGAGTTGGTGTATCCGAATGTAGAAAGTATTTTGCCAAGAGGTGCAAATAATATGGGCAAAATATTAAAATCGGGAAAATACGAATAAGTACTTGTACCCCCTCTTAATACGTACAGTTGTAGTAACATTTGACGTTTACTACAAATATTTCACATATTTGTTGGAAATGTAGAAGTTGTCATTACACCCGCTGCACCTGGCCACGCTTACACATATAGATTCAAAATATGGTCGACAAAAAAGCACTATGTGGAGGAGATTTTAATGTTGAAATATTTCAGTCGAATTATTAGCAAATATACTATACAATAGCTTCATTCGTCGAATACCATTAGACTAGTGTTACTTGAATAAATCTCGATTTCACCTTCAGAATTGGCATTGGAGCTTTCTACACTGAATTCTTACTAAAAACTGACTATGTATGTATGCGTTGATAGATGGGTGGATGAATGTATCCTCATTTATTGACTTCTTTTTCCCTAGTGGTGTAGGTGCAAAGGTATGTATTTATTTAAGCACGTATGCTATTTGTTTTGTTACGACTCTATGGCCTAAAAATATGTAACAGAAATAAAGTGAAACTAACAATGTAAGTAAATCAGCAATCAATTTATTTCCAGACCATTAAAGTGAATATTCAAAAGACACTTACAATGACGTGAATTAAAGTCCGAATAATCCTAAGTGTCCTAATCACAAGTCCAAAAATATAATGTTCCGAATGAATACAAATAGCATTGAATGTCCTGATGTACCACATGCCTTGAATGTCCTGATGGACAACAATGATGTAGTCCAGAATGTTTTGAATGAATTCATATAAATCCCAAAAAGTTATACAATCTATGAGCGCTTTAGTATTTCCAATAAATATTTGAAATAAATAATTCCTGTCTCTGAATTAAATCTGATTTCAACAACACAAAAATAGATTCCTTACAGACTGATCTTTTAGAACTAAAATTCTAGAATAGGAATTCATTTGTTTACCAAAATATGTATATAAATACACATGCCTACATGATCTATGTCACATCACAATATGAGTAATTTTTTTTTATTGAAATGTGTACTTGAATTTTGTCCCAACAAGACATGGAAATAACAGTCTAGCTACTACCAAAACCGGCCTTGAACTCAAATGCTATATAAACATGTTGTTTACCATAATCTGACTAAAGTATAACTTACAATCATGGACACTTATTATAAATTCAATATACATTACATTTTGCTTAGCCATATGTATGTATGTATTTGTGTTGTTGGTGTTCGTCCTTCGTGTTCGAAGATGACCATGACATCAGTAACTCGTTTGGTTTCTATGAATACGTGAGTGGCTGATCAGGCCAATTTGTGCGCTGAACTGTCTGTGGCACACTTGACAGAAGATGCTGCTTGGGTTTGCTTGATCAGTAGAGAACCTGCTGCAGTTCTGAGATTTACGCTGTTCGCACTTCTGCTCTGCCTCAGTTCAAAGACTGAATGTATGTATATATGTATGAATAATACACGTTTTGATGTAAAAATCAAAGTCTCTTCCGTGTGCTCCGGCAAATGTTTGAAGACAGTAAACCGTGTATTATCGTTATTCATACCTGATCAATCGCTAGGTATGTATATTATATACCAAAAGACCTTCATAAAAGGAAAATTTAAACACCCAAGGCCTGGACTCGAGAAGCAATTAAAACTACCATGTTTGAGTGCTGTACGTGATAAATGTTCATGACATCAAATTAGCCTGAACCAGCTCGATCATGTAAGTATGTATGTATGTATGTACAGTGGCGGCGCGAGGGTTTGAGGCGCCCGGGGGCAATGTTCTTTAATGGTGCTCCTACTTAGCCACAGAGAACAACAGAGAACAGTTTTCATGTCAGTTGCCAACCTTCACCCCCCCCCATCTAAGCCCTGAAACCGGGGGTTAGATGGGGGGAGGGGGTTGGCAAAAAAGAGCTCCCGACGGCACCCCCTCGCCAGGCGCCAGGGGGGCACTTGCCCCCCGATCCCCGTCGTGTCACCACTGTGTATGTATGTATGTATATATGTGTGTGTGTATGTATATATATTCGACCACATTCAAAGTATAGAGACGAGTCAATGCAAGTGGTCATCGGCAATATATGCGTCTGTTCTATTCTAACAGTATATTTATATATATATATATATATATATATATATATATATATATATATATATATATATATATATTATAGAGGAAACAAACATGACAAAGCACGGTGCAATGTGTATGAGAAACTGTCCAAGCGCTTTCGAGTATGTGACAGCACATTAATAATGACATTAAAACCTCGTTCAGTAAAATGTTTCTTCACATATTTTGAATATCTTTTTTATCACATAACTACTGTATTATTTGGTTAATGTGCCTATATCATATTGTTTCTATATGTTACACGTGTAATAACAACCATGACGTCTCAAATGACGTTATAACGTCATATAAGGCAGAAGAGTCAAATAAATATCAGTAGTTTATGTCATTTTATAAATAAAATTTTACATTTGTGCTCATTCCAAATAAATTTATGAAACTTATGGAAATGGAGACGACTACATAATAGTCGCTGTATGGAGATCATTGAGCAAATCGTTGCATTTTGATGTAAAATTGTTTCAGCAACGGTCGCTACTGATATTTATTGGAAGTATTCATTTCATACTATATTGAGATTGTCGCAGGGATCAAACTTCCTTCATTGAAAATATGAAATATTAACTTCCGTGTTTCTATATGCTTGCGAGGAGATCCCCAAGCAGAGGTGGATGGAAAGTCCCACAATCTTTGTTTGTAAAATTATTGACGATCTTATTGATGGATTACAGACAGGAGTTCTATAAAAATTATTTAATGTGCTGTAAAAACGTACTTACATGCAAATATCATACTGACGTAGTTCGACTGCTCCAACAAATGGAGCTTTCTCGAAGTATTTCGATGTTCTGTCTATATTTCCTGCTTGATGAATTTTGTTATATCAGGGCTAACTTTGGTCTTCTTTTTAATGCTGTAGTTAGTGACCTTCAAAAAATGAGATCCAAAGCGGACATTCAAAGACTATTTTAGGAATTCCCTGCAAAAATATGAATAATAATTCAGAACAATGCAAACATGGCACAACTGGAACAAACTGTATGTTTTATCAAATAAATTACCAAATTACAACAGGATATTACATCATACGAGATAGTTGCACACATTATCCAAATACTCACATCTCTGACATCTGTGCAAAGCTGGTGTTGCTCGTTTCCGTTGATAGACTGATGGGAACGCCACTTGCATAATGAATATTTTTTCAATAGGACAACATTGATATTGCAGAAAGTTAGTTCTACATACAGTCTAACTGATAACTTATACTAATGCCCAAAGAGCACGTTTTTGTGAATGGATTATTGTGAAGGATTGACGAATCATCAATTTTTACCTATCTGTCATCGTCTGTCATTAAATTATTGTTTATTGGAAGTTTCAATTGACCTCTACAAATTAACACATATTAAAGTTTGTCTGATTTCGAGGTCGATGGTTCACTGATGGTTAGACAACTAGGTAGTTCTCACTGTATTAATTCAAATTGTTACAACTTCACTAACTTGTGTCAAATTTACGTGAAGCCTAAACTCACTATTGACTGAACTATTCTCTCTAATATACAGGTAGATCGTTAGAACTCAAAACCAGTGGTGGTGCGGGGGGGGGGGGTCTTTGCCCCGAGGCGCCGGGCGGAGGGGGGGGGGGTCGCTGTCAGGATTTTTTTTTTGCAGCTGTAACCGGGGCGTAGATGGTGGGGTTCTTGGTTGGAGGTTGGCAACTGACAAAAACTGTTCTCTGCGGCAAAGTAGAGGCGCCACTAAAGAACATTGACCCCAGGCGCCTCGGTAAGGGCGCCACTAAAGAATATTGCCCCCCAGACACCTCGAACCCTTGCCCCGCCAATGCTCTAAACATTTATTTCATAGAAAATGAGTAGGCGTAGTTATCAAGACCTTATCGAGTCCTCACTTTCTTGAAGGACTGTTATTGTACAACACATTTTAGGCAGAAACCAGTCATACCCAAATGTATGCATACACAGTTAGGCAATGCAATAAATGAGGCTACTACGGCCTAAGACGTCCATGCAGACTTTGTTACTAAACACATACAACACATTACCCGATTCAGTATAAAAGTGATCATGAAAACAATATTTAAGTACTTTTATGCAAATTGTTGTAACCTTCAGTTATCAGAGGAATTTATAAACTGAGATAACAAAAAGCGCATTACTCTTTTAAAATCTAAATTTTTAATTTATACTTTATACTTTATACTTTATACTTTATACTTTTGAAAAAACATTAGCATACGAAATGTATTGTCATCTGAAAATCTTTCTAAAAATCGTTTTTAAAATATTCAAGTCGTCATAATTTCTCTCTTAGTGATAAGCGGGTAATTCCAGGGATGAAAAGTTTTGCAGCATATTCATTTTAGTTGAAGAAATACCTTTTCCAAAGTGATCTTTATTTGTTTAATATTTTTAAAAAAATTGTGGTTTAGTATATTGTACTTCCTTTTACAACCGGTAATCAGATTATAAGGAATTACTACCATGTTGAAATGAAGCACCTTATATTTAAGCTTCTTTTCTGTTTGCCATATTATTGTAAAGTGTAAAGAAGAGATGTCTTTTGAAGGTTTATGTACTTGCAAGTTAAGGCGTCTGCATGAATTTAATTGAAAATCGTATGTAACTGCTCAACAAGTTCCTCGAACGGAGCAGTCAATATTTAATACGAAGAGGGGCGTTATAAATACATATAATTTTGTATAGATAACCCTGCTCTTAAGGCCGTTACAGGGAATATCCTATCCTATCACAAGAAGTATTATTGTCACATATCTTTACAATTTCACAAAAATGTAGCGTACAAGTTATGAGTGTGTAAAATTATTCCCTAACCTCAAACTATATTTCCCCCACCCCACTTCCGCAGGTAAATATTGACCTCTTCATAAACGTAAATACAATGGAATGTACAAACAAGGCAGCTTAGTGGTAGAAAACGGAGGACACCGGTAGGACCAGAGGAAAAACCATTATGAAAATGGGCAACCGCTAAGATTTCAGTGAAGAATGCATAGCTCTCATAATGGATGCGCATGCATGCCATAATAATATGTTTTCTGGCAAAAGATTTCACTTCTCGTAATTAGAACACATTTTGAATATATACCTTTTATTGTGAAAACCTTGCTAGCCCAACTATTCATATTGTGAAAACCTTGCCAGCCCAACTATTCATATTGTGAAAACCTTGCTAGCCCAACTATTCATAAACTGCGTGAACTATGTTAAGAAAATTTGGTTGGTATCTTTATATGCATACATGCATGCATAGAAGATAACATTAGATTTCGCACCATTAAAATTAATTTACAAGTGTTTTTGTTTTATTTTTGTTTTACATATTGGACTGCGAAATTGTAGGCTGCACTGATGTTATACCTGTTTTGCAAACACAAATCTAGTTCAGTGTTTGCAATAGTATCGTAACAATTTTTATTTAACGTGAATTTTGAACATGAAAAATTTGCAATCAGGTATTTTGCTTAAAAAACAGACCTAACATGACGGGCTGGAGCGTAGATATGTTGCTAGAGGGCACTTAAAATATGTCGTCGAATCGTTGGCTCAGATTCGCGACCCACCGGCTCTGACTTTGTAGCTCTAACGATTAAGCTATCATGCTCCTCACTTTTTTGAAGAAGCTAGATCAATTATTCATACATGCCTTTAGAACTTGATCTTCTGCATTTCAAAACTACTTTTTGACAGTTATTTTTGATCCAGCCAGAGAATAAAGTATGAAGGATACTTTCTTCTTCCTTAGGAGTCAGCTAATAGGCATAATGCTCAGCTACTTGCTGGTGGCAAATGCAGTAAAACCTGTTTGTATTGATCATTCATGGGACCAGCAAAAAAGTGGTCTTTACGAGCAGATGGTCTTTGTAATCTATCGAGCTTGGGTATGACATAAAGTTGATGTTTTCAGTTCTTCTTTAGCTGTAAAAGGTGGCTTATATTGTCGAGAACTAGCTGAACCAACCCTCCTCTGGTTTGGTTCCTATTATACCCCAGTTTGTCTATCCAGAAAGTGTAGCAAAGTTGTTGAGTACCACAGCGGTTGATCTGATAGGTGCACTACATACGAAATTGAAAATTATTTCATACAGTAACTTCAATTGTGCTTTTCTTGTTAGCTACATCTAAATTGTGAAAACGAACTCCCTGTAAAGGTTGAGCGAGTATACGTAACAACTCAGGAAAGGTTTACTTCATACAGATAAAATTATAAGTTATCGGGGATGGTATAGGCATAAGATAGAACTATGGTCATGCTTCCCAGACTATAACAAAAGTGTTTAATTTTACATCCTTTGGCTTTTAATTGGTGATGCTAAGGTTAATGGTTCGTCTTCCTTTGCCAACTAGTGGATCCTAACCGCGGAGCCTATCCGGGTGTTCATGGTATGCAGCTACTAATCGTGCATAAGGCTCCCCTCCCCGTATCAGACGCCAATCCATTGCAGGTTATCTTCCTAGTGCTTGTTTATATCCGTTTATATCTGGGACGGTTTGTACTGCCCAGGGCAAGCTGAGAGAAGCTTAAGTGAATTCCTTAACGAGACTCAGCACTGGCCAGGACGAGACTCAAACAAAAGAACAAGATTATCGTAAATCCGCAGTGTTTACCACTAGATGGTTAATGATCTGATGGTCGTAAATTTACTTTAACTGTGAAGCGGTCGTAACGCTGCGAAAGACCCATAGGTAAACGTAGGTTTTGGACAAGAAAGTCGAATCTCTAGACTATTAAACAGGTGGATGTACAAACAGCATGGAATTAATGTTTAGAGCTAGCAGGAAACCTTTAACAAATTAGATTAACCCAAGTTCATAATATTAGCCATGTCATAAATTCTAAAAATGTTTTTTCCTTTTTTTTCAGGTGTACATGCCATGAAAATTGTTCGCACTGATATGCCCTTTGCAAAGCTTCATCTTGACTTTCTGATCAAATACATCTTTAACTCCAACTTTATTTGGTCCAGGAATTTTGATGTGTCCGAAAAACTGAGCAATGAAGCGTTTTCGCATGAAATAATTGGTGCTGAATTTTTACCCTGCTTCATGAATCAACAAATACATACATCAGCAACAATATATTTTGACTCGAATACTCAGAGGAAATACAAAGAACAAATAATGACCGGTTGGCGTTCTCTTCTTATCCCTTCGGATACAAAAGCGATTAGAGAGGGAAGCATAGATTCGGCTTCCTTCGACCTTATACTATTTGAATCAAAGAGTCCTGTGGGCTTTACAAGATTAATTCCTGTTTGTCCATATTTGTGGTATCCTTCAATAGTTGCAGGCAAAGACGGAAATATTTATCTGAAGCATCTGCATTATAATTCTCAAACTTTGACAAGGAAAGGTCTGTGCAACGAATCCGGTGGACGAAGGTTAATTTCAATTAGAAGCAGGTGGCATAATATTTCCACGGAGTGGCTCACCAGGTGCCGGCCAGCCATGTGGCCAGATTCTGATATGTTAAATCAAATCACAGCGTTAGATACCTTCATAATTCCCAAAGGTCCAAATACAACAAGTGCTTCGGCCGATATAGATTGGGAAATATGCTTTGATCTCCACGAGAGATTCATAATGAAGAAGGCAGTAACAAGATCGCAACGGCTATGCTTTCTTTTGTTAAGGATGTTAGTCGATCACCAGTTAGACCAGTCGAACGAAGGAATCGTTCAAATTCTAAAGACAGTGTTTTTCTATGCTTGTGAATCTATCCCTGTTGAGAAGTGGGATACAGCACCAGCATGGTGTCTTTATTACATTACTTCACGTATTCTGCATCACATGGAGACCGGATCATTGCCTCATTATTTCATATCGACCATAAATCTTTTGGAGCATACACCAGATGAAATAATTAACAAGTTTCTCGCACAAATGGAAATTTTACGATGTTGCCAATTATCCAGTCTATATTTTCTCTGTGATGAGTTAGGCTACACATACTTAGAGCCAGGAAGATTTCTGGACGAGATATTTGTTTCTTTGACCTCCTTTTCTACAGAGTGTGACGAGAAATCGCTGTTCATAACAGATTTTTGCCCTAAATTAATCCAGAGGGTACAAGCAATGGCCTATAAGGGTTACTTTGACATTTCAGTGGCGATTTTGCTCAGTCTTTCAAACATAGATGCAGAAATGGATATGATAAGTGGAGGTATGCAGATTTTGAGGATGCTGGTAGAACTGCCAGACGTCGATCGTTGGTGTCTCGCATTTTGCATGGATAGAGTCAAAGGCTCAAATTCAGCACATGTTTTGTTTTCTAAAGACGCACATATACGGCTTTCAGAGCTTTTAGGGCCTGGTGTGGAACAATACATAGGAGATGCGGCCATACCAGCCAAATTTGCGGACCTTAGTACAGTCTGTATATTTCTGGACAAACTGGCATGTGTTTTGCATTCCATGGACTTAGATGAGCTTATAGTTGAAGGGTTGAAATTTTTTTTGCAAAACTATCAGCAGAAATTGTGTGACTATATTGTCCAAGTTGAAAGTTGCTTACGCAGTCCTGGGAAAAATAATCATGTCCTACTATACAGCGTTGAGCAATTGAAAACTGGATTATTACAAATATACACAAGATTATATTTTACTTGTGCACGTAAACAGCAAGAACACAACGTGTTAGTTGGTTTAGAGAGTGTAGCAGAAAATTTGTGTTGTAAAGTAGTGTATGAATTTCTGGCTATGGCGTATAGATATCTCGGTGACGAAAACAAGATGCATCTGTACGAAGCTCAAGCAGCTTCTTTGGACTAAATTGAAGTCTGTTTATACATCACTTAAATAATGATACCAAAGTAAGAGCTTATTCGTTTCTAGGAATAGTAGGACTTTTTAAAAAACAAAGAAACAGTCTATAAGAAAGATGTTGACATACTTCCTCTATTTGAGGAGTATTGTAATACCTGCTCACTTACCTACGTACATACCCGAATCCATCCATCCACGTGTGCATGCATGCACACATGCATGCACACATACATACATACATATATACATACATACATACATACATACATACATACATACATACATACATACATACATACATACATACATACATGCATACGTACATACATACATACAGTTAGTCAGTCTGTAATGTAAGGTGTCAGAGAATTTATGGTAGTGCGGTATTACAAGAATCAAACTGCATTTTAAAACATTACTCTCAATATAGGACACTTTTTACATCAGGATTATCTGAGGTGATTTCTCATTCGTTCAGGTGAATACTCGGTCCTATCTTCATAGCAGTCATCACATTTAGGACCCTAAAAGTATGGAACTCTCTCTATGATAGTATATATTTTATAGAAGCAATCAGAGTGTATTTTGGTCACAAATTTCAATATCGATTTATTGATTTGTGAAGTGAAGTGAGATGTCTTTCAGCTTTCATTTGAAATTGTGATTAGCTATCTGGGAAAGGTAAGTCTTTCAACGCACTGAATATGGTGGTCTCGCACAGGAAACAACAAAACACTTTGTATTGCGTCGCGAAAAAGATCAGTATCAAAAAGGAGTTTGTATTTGTGTATAATCTCCATAAAACTGTATAATTGCAATTTTTAGCTCCTCTGGACAGAGACCAAAACAGTTTATGCTATTGCTGTTTTCCGTTCGTAAGTTCGTCGTCTGTCCGTTAGCACAAATTTGTTGTCACTACTTCCCTAAACCAATTGGAGGATTGGGATGAAACTTTGCACGCACATTCATCCCAGGGTCTAGGTTGTCCTAAAGGAAATATCGCCCATTGGACAGCCAATATGGTTTTAACAAAAACACTTCTGACAATATTAAGTTGGCTCTGAATGAAAATGGTGCAGATTTGACCACCAACATATCATTCACTTTTGTGAAAGAGTTTTCCAAAGCAGACCTAATTGATATTGGGGCCAAGTCAAGGTTTATTGCTCGCATTTTTATATTTCATTCAGCTTATAAACATATACAAGTAAAATTTGACAAGACTTCATTTTGTATTTAATTACATTCCAATTAACAGGTAGACTGTCAGCATTCTGACATTGATTGTAAGGTCAAAGGTCTCATCAGGATTTTAACCGTACTAGCTTGTGAGCATGACGACACCAACAAGTATGAATGGATTTGAATCGAGTGCAATTCGTGGATACATCTCACGAATAGCTTCAATGATACCGCTTGAATAACTGTTTTTTTTTCTTCAAAAAATATTAATCGTATATTTAGCCAAAGTTAGCACATAGACATATCTTGAAATTGTCGGAGACAGGTTGAAAGATTTCTATCCAAGATACCAGATTCAAGATCCATGACCATCATAAAGATTATTATTGTGCCGCACTTACAGTTGTATTGTGAACATGATAACTCAGACATGTAATACAATATTATGTTACCAAATCTGGTATACTGGTGTTATCTTCTGAAGAATATCAGGGAGGGTTTCAATATTCAGCAGATAAAGAAGACACTGTCTTATCTTGGATTTATGGAATTTCTTTTTGGCCGGTAAAGCGTCAGTCTGTTTGAGGGACTCTTGTTGAATTAAAGCTTAAAATAATATTATTTAGAGAGGAAAAGGCTTTGGAGCTTGTTCATATGCCCCAGAGAGCCAAATTTTACAGTTATGAAGGCTATTCCAATAACATGTTAGAGTATACAAGTTTTAAGGGGACTTTCCTAGATGTTGAATGTTACAGACCTGTTTGTTGCGGAACTGAGATAAATAAATCAACATATTGTTAAAGAAAGAGTGGTATAAACGATTGTTTCTCTCCAGGTAGCCATATTAACAGTTATGACTGTTATCCCAAGTTGTTGCATGATTTCTCAGCTATAAAAGCAATTCCACATAAGGCTTGATTGCAACATTTTGGAATTTAGACATAAAAGCAACATTTTCAAGGTACATGATGTTTATAGAGACTGTTTCACTCCATCAATGAGCCATATTTCACAATTTTGAAAGCCATTCCAAGTTCTCAGATACTTTTATGTCTCTTTTACGAAATGTAGGCCTTTCTTATGACGTAGGAACGGGTTATGAGGTCTGTATCAACGCCCCGGGGAACTATATTTTCCAATTGAAGGGGCTATTCTATGTTATTGCATGATGCATTCATTGCCCCTTTTTAGAATGGAGCCCTAAATTATATTTTGAGAGTTGAAAAGGTTAAAGGGAATTTGTATTCACCAGGGCACCATATTTCACAGTTAGATTCGCTATTCCTGTTTTTTTTTTTTTTCATTATGCCTGTTTGCAGAATTAAGGTAGATACATTGCTTGAAGGTATATAATACTACTGGGTAGAGTTTATTTCAAGTTGTTGCGTTATACCTAAATGCCACCCAGTGGAATTTATGCCTAAAAGTATTTTGAAGACATAAAGGGTTAAGGTATCTTTTTTATCACTGCGGGGGGGGGGGGGGGCATATTTCACAGTTTCTAAGGCTATTGCTAGTTGTTGCATGATGTCTGTATGCAACGTTTTGGAAGTGATGCTTAAAAGCAATAGTTTTGAAGGTATGGAGCCTGTTCCTATTCAACATGGAGCCATATTTCCAAGTTATGAAGGCCATTGGAAGTTGTCGTATGATGCCTTCAGGCCACATTTAGGAATATAAGCCTAAAAACAATATTATTTGCTTATTACTTTTTCGTGTCGAAAAATCTCGTCCGTTCGATGTGAAAAACATCCTCCCACTTAGAGTGGAGATTTTGTCAACAAGACACGTCACACCCGTGCAACTCTCCGCGCCTGCGCGAACATTCATCTTTTTCATAGACGAAATTACGCCAGGACATCAGAGCGAGGTGGGATTAGGGCATTTGATAATAGTGATAGGTAAGTATTGCATAATTAAAATTAGTTTTACCCCCCCCCCCAAAAAAAAAAAAAAAAAAGAAAACAAAAAAAAAACTACATTTTAATAGCAGCAATACATCACCCTATCACTATTATATAGCTGAATTGGTCAGTTTGGCGGGTAGGCTGATGTTAAACTGATCAAAAACAGAGACAAATGGAAAGTACTCACCATTTGAGGGAGAGATCCACTTTAAAAATTGTTGGAGTCCCTCTGGGCCACATGTTGTGTTGCAACTATCCCAAGAGAGAATACCTGCGCAATTAGCGGAGGTAGAGAAGGTAGTATCGGATCGCCAAAATGCTGCCTTTATGATGTCCTCTAAGGAAGAGTGATTAGATAGGCCCATGAGGCAGCGACGGCTTGAACCTCATGGGCTTTTAGTTTCGTAAAAGAGAGGTCTCTATCAGTAAGAAACTGATAAGCTCTTTTAATTGAGGTGACAATCCACCGTGAAATAGTAAAGGCCGAAATATCAACGGGACCCTTAAGGGGAAGGAAAAGACGTTTCCTGCCCTTTTTTTTCACTTTTGAAGCATTTCGATAGAAACGCAGTGCCCTAACTGGGCATAAAAGCCTATCTTGATCATCTCCAGCACAGATTCGACTGAGACTGGGGATCTCTATAGGTGATGGAGCTACCCCAGGTAAATTTTTTTTTTTAAATCCTGGCTGACAAAGGAGGAAAATGGATTCGTAATTGCCATTAAACCGGAGACAGCCGGTGTCAATAGACAATGTATGAATCTCGCTAGGTCTTCTCGCAGACGCCAAGCGAGTAAAAACACAGTCTTGAGTGTGAGGTCCTGAAAGGAAGCCTCAGTCAATGGTTCATAGGGGGTTTTGGTTAAGGACCATAAAACACATGATAGATTCCATCTGGGCTTAAGAGAGCGGGAGACAGGTCTCTGTAGCTCAAAATACTGAAAGAGATCAGCAAGGTGCGGATCTGAACCGATTTCCGAGCCCTGAGAAAATTTAAGTGTGTTAGAGATGGCGGCTCTATTACCCTTGATAGTTGAAACTGAAACCTCTTTTGTTCTCGAAAAGAAAATCAGCAATGGCAGTTACTGAGGGACAGCTGGGATCAACACGTTTTCTGCTGTACCAATCACAGAAGATTCTCCACCTGGCATCATAGGCCTTGAATGTAGAAGCTCTCCTGGCCTGAATGATGCAACTGGCAACCCGGCCCGAAAATTTGTTCTGGCGGATAGATCTCTTGAGATGAGCCAAGCGTGAAGGTGGAGAATGTGTGGGCTGTTGCGTAGGAGGGAGCCCCTGTGTTGCTCTTTTTTTTTTTGACAGAAGATCCCTCCTGTAAGAAAGAGACCTGGGTTGATCTATCAATAGGTCTAAAAGATCGTTGACCAAGATCGTTGGGGGCCATAATGGAGCTATGAGAATGATCCGGGCAGTGGAAGTTCTTACTTTTTGCAGAACTTGCGATAGTAGTTGCAATAGTGGGAAGGCGTATGCGAACAGACGATCCCACTGGAAGCTGAATGCGTCCACTGCCCAAGCTCTCTGGTCCGGGATTGGAGAGACGTAAAAGGGAAGTCTGTTGTTGAGCCTGGTCGTAAACAAGTCCACGAGGGGCCTTCCCCATAGTGAGAAAAAGGGATTCTGTCACTTCGCGGTGAAGAGTCCATTCCATGAGAACTGATTTGCCTGACCTGGACAGACTGTCCGCTAAAACGTTCTTCTTCCCTGGGATGTGGTGAACTCGGAGGGAAATGTTCTACGAGGTGGCCCAGCGGAGGAGGTTCCAGACCTCCACGGAAAGAGAAGGGGCATGTGTGCCTCCTTGATGTCGGAGATACGCTACGACGGGCGTGTTGTCGGAGGAGACCATGACAGATCAACCCCTTTACTCTGTCGATGCACCCTTGAAACGCTAGAAATACAGCTTTCATTTCTAGGTTGTTCCTAGAGGAATCAGAGCTGATAGAGAATCCTTGTGAGGTTTCCACCTTGCGAGAAGGAGAAACTGTAGAGGGCGCATATGGAGCCGTCCTAAGGGAACCAGATCTGCAACGGCATTCAAGGTTATCAAAAGGGATAGTTAAAGGCAAGCAGACAACAGTGTTCTTGCTCGTAGCGCCTCTAGCAGTGCCAGGATCCGATCTATGTGATCCGGTGGAACCCGGAATAAGTTCTGGTTCACGAAGAAGTTCATCCCTACGTAAACTTAGATGGAACGAGTTCTGACTTCTCAAGGTTGGGTAAAACAAACCCACCCGAGTTACTGTGAACCAACAACGGAACAGGTCCTGATGGCGGGACTGAACCTGAACATTATGGATCAGCTATTCGTGAAAATACTGGAGAATCGGGGTTCCCAGTAATCAGAGATAGGGCACTACAACTCCCATAACATGGGTGAAGACTCGGGGTGCAGAAGCGATTCCGAATGACAGAACCCAGAATTGAAAGACTTCCTGGTCCAAGCAAACCCGGAGGTATTTCCACCGGTTTAACAGGGGGAGATCGAAAATGATACACAATGTTTCCACTTTTCTTGATGACCAAGAAGAATTGTAAGTAGAATGCAGGAGACTGATCGTTCAGGAACCTCTTGACTGCCCCTTTCTGTAAAAGGGTGTGCACCTCTTCATTTAATTTTCCACAAATTGGACTTGTGAAGAACATCGGGGTCCTTGATAGAGGAGGTTGTTCCCCGAAACTTAAGCCGGTAACCCTCACTTACATAGAAAGGACACACCCAACATCCAAGTTACTTGACCAAGCCTCTGAAAAGAGGCCTAGACAAGCACCTACAGGGAAATTAGGAGAGGAATACACGGCAGGAGAGGATACGAGTCCCTAGGGCCATCCCTTCCCCCACACACTGCCTTCCTTGGGAAAGGAAGGTGGGTTGGGGAAGTTCCTCCTGAGGACTTTACTCAGGAGGAGGAGGTCTCATTTTAACTTGTGCATTGGACTGGGGCTGCATCTGTTTTAAAATTTAGTGGGTGGCCCCTGGGGGCAATTCACCTTAGTGTGCTTCCTGGCGATTACGATGGGCCAGGTGCAGTTGTGAAGGATCTATGTTCATGATCCTTCAAATCTTGTGAAGCCACAGTGGGGATGAGTCCTCCGAAGAGGCTCTTGGCTTCCAATGGAGCAGCCCTTAGAAGGTCTTTCCTATGGTTAAATAAGACTTTTGAGGAGTCCTCTTAGCACAATGTGATGGTGGATGTTAGAAGTTCCATTGATAAAACCATTGCGACAGAGAGTGAATTCCGGGATGTCTTGATCACAGCTTCCAGCACGCATAGTAATGGGGCTGGGTTCAAAGCAGCCTCCTTCAGCATACAAAACGAAGTAGCTGAGAAGAGGTCTGCATGGGAAGCTATGGTGACCAGAAGCCGGCCTTTCTGCTCAAAGGCTTGATTATTTTAATAGGAAGGCATGCCCAGGCTTCAATTATAATACCCATTTGAGACATCTGCATCCAACTGGAGAGGTTCTTAATGGGTGTTCACTTCGGGAATGTACCCAGTAAATAGAGGCAGAGACCAAGGTCTCAAAGTAGAGGGAGGCACAGACCATCCTCTACGCCCTCTATCACAGGCTGGCCTGTGGAAGAACCTCTATGACATTTCCTCAATCGCTGAGGAATATGTAGAAGGAGCAGGAGATCTGGTTGTGGCTGGGTCCACGAGATCCTTTAAACTGGAAAGGATCTTCTTGGGCTGTGCGCAAGATATCTTTGGGCACAAGTTACAGCATTATCAAAATACCAGATCTCTTCCAAATCATCTAAGTGAAAGGAACTGGTGGGACTGATAGGAGGCGACAAAAGAGCTGTTTCTACCTCGATCTCACTGGAGTCAACGAGGGTAGATAAATGCATCATCATCTAGAACACTCCTAGCAGGAGAGTGGCTGGACATCATTATGTCCTTCTGAGACAGCGACATAGGCGTACTCAACGCCATTTCCCGTACTTGTTCGTCTAAGTGTTCTAGATGTTCCAGGATAAAGACGAAACCGCTTGTCTTTCGTGGATGATGCTATGCTTTCGCCTTGCTGGTGAATGCCATCTGACGAGGAGGCGATGTCGGGACACGAGCTGCGGCATCGCCTCTACTCTGGGCCCCACCTCTCGTACGGATTTATTGGGATAATAGGAAAGGGGGGATCCCGATCCGATCCCCTTCCCTCGTCTGAACCCTGTGGGCAGACTCCCAATCCTGTAAAGATATGATGGTAGAGTTGGGAGATGGGGTCCTTTTCGGTCCGATCCCCTATCCCCGCACTATGAGGCCTCTGGGTGATGACCGGTATAAGGTTTGAAAGGTTTGAGATGACCGACGACCTGTGACGATGTAAGCAGCCACCGGGACGAAGTCACCGGTGACCGGTCATCATACATTGACCGGTCATTTCTACCGGTCAATGCCCATTGACCGGACCAATCACCGGTCAATACCCGGTGACCGGACCGGCCACCGGGCACCGGTCAATGGCCGGTGACCGGACCGGTCACCGCGCACCTTTCAATGGCCAGTTAGGTGACATAGATATGTCAGCCTAGTTCGTCTTCATCACTAAACCAGGTGCGGTGCATCTCCTCCCATTCGAGAGGGTGCGACACGCTACCCCGGAAGTGTTGGGCGCGGTGCAGCTCCTCCCCTTTTTTTTCTCGAGAGGGTGCGACACGCTACCCTGAGACGAGCGGTGCACCTCCTTCCTCGCGGAAGGCAGCTACACGCAACTCTGATATAAACGGTGCACTTCCTTCCTGGTGGAAGGCAGCTACACGCTACTGTTAATGTGAGGGGTGTTCGTCTTCTCCCTTCCGGGAGAGGCGATCTACTCCTGGAACGTTCACTCCCTCCCTTACAGAAGAGGCCTAACCTGTCTCAGGACTCTTGAGATTGGTCCCATAGACTCCTGGGACCCCGGAGTGTTCTGAGCTTGTAGAACTAGTCTTCTCCCAGAGTGTTCCTGCCTGAGACTCTATAAGAGAAAAAATTTGAAAATTCAGACGATAATGCGGATTAATGTTTCTTCCGCCCTCTATACATGCGTCTGGAATCGGCTAGATTGCAGATTTCATTAGTCATTTGTGCGAGAACACGTGAGGCGGTCTGGGTAAGTGTCCCAAGGGCCCTTCTTGTGGCCACACTTCCTACAGACTGACCCAACATTGTTCTCTGAAAAAAAAAGTTATCTTAAAGAGAACAATAATAATAAAAATAATATTGTATTATTCTTCATACGTAAAACTCACCTGTCTGTATGTACCGGGTGTTATATACCCCCAGTATATTTGCACAAGGTAACCAATTGTTCCCTGAATTAAGAATTTATCTGAAGGAGAACAATAATTTACAGTTAAGTTGACCATTCAAAGTTGCTGTGTGATGCCCGTATGTCTCTCCCCCGTAATCTTTAGTTTAGATTTCAACAAAATTAAGCATGCATCTGTATACGATGAGATCTTGAACGTGTTTGATTTCCAGCTTTCCATGACATAATGTAGTGGAGTTATGGTCCCTGATTTCTCCTCCTGTTCAATTTGGATTCTGCGACATAACGTTACTTTGGAGTTTTAGTTTTGAAACGGATATGGTATGCAGCTTTAAATTAATGAGACATTGATTTAATGTTTAGTTTTAATTGATGGGAGATGGTGCAAATTTGATTTACATCATTTCACAAGATCATTTACGTGAGTTATGACTCTAGATTCTCCCTCTTCATTGATTTCAACCAGATTTGTCATGCAGCCTTATACGGTTCAAACCTTAAAACAATTTCATTTCCAGCATTCTTCTGCACCATTTACAGGAGTTATTGTCCTTGATTCCACATCGTTCTACTTTGGCGTTTGGATACATGCTTGTACTATGAATGCATGGAATGCAATTCGATTTGGCATGTAACTTTTATATAGACAAGACCTTGAATGCTTTCAAGCGCTGACATGCTCATTCATAGGAGTTATAGCCCGTGATTGCCCATTCTCCTAAGTTTGTTTTCCCAACATAAACTTACCACCGATTGTTGGTTTTCAACTAAATTTCAATGAAGTATTGACGAGACCATGGACGAGTTTCATTTTCTGTGTTCCATTCCGTCATTTACAGGAATCATAGTCAGTGATTGTCTATCCTCCTAAACTTTAGTATTACTTCACACATGATAATCACATTTCAACCAAATTTGGTCTGCAGTTTTATATTCATTAGATCTTAAATTATTGCTATATCCTACTTTCCATGCTATTAATTGTAAGGCCACAATATCATTTATTAATGGAGTGATTGCCCAATGTTTCTACATTTTTTGTTTCTTGATCATCCAGGATTTCAGGTGAATTTTATGTGCAGCTTTAAACTGTTGAACACTTGCGTGGATTTGCGGCACTTTTACGGCATCATTTTTTAGAGTTAGAGCCATTTTTTAAGTGGTTGCACGCCTTTTGTTTCCACAAAGTTTCTTTATTTAGGACCCTGATGAGCAAAGTTTAGTAACCCGGCCCTTTGCAATACACCCAACACTAATAGCTTTAGTTTTACTTTATCTACATATTTACTCAAATATGCGACTTACCATGAACCAATTGCAAGGTATGGACTTTTGATTCATCAATAGGTAAAAATGCTAGTCTAAGAATTTTTATTATTTTTGTGACAAATGGAAATCGGGGAGTGAGACTGTGGGCTGGTCCAAAATTATATTCTTTCTCACACTGTGAGACATCACATGTATGATTTATAACACCCTTATATAATAAATAACTGGTTTTTTTTGATTATCCTCAATAATGGCAGCTGTTAGAAGTATCAGATTCCTCATTGAATATATTGTTTAACGTTAGTGCAAATTCAAATTCCATGTAAGATACTAGTATATACAATTTGTAACTTTCAATTCAATATTGACCATCGATATATTTAGCAATATAAGCCATCAAAATATTTGCAAGCTTTAAAATATTTGGTGAGAACATCAGCCTTTTTATTATTGACAAGTAATCTAACGGCTAGTTTACCTGTGCATTCAATTTATGATAATTAGCGTCATAAATGTGAGTCGAAGTTAACTAATGTCGTACTTCTAAATTTTGATGAGTCTAATGACCTTGACATTGTGATCCAGAATTCCTAAGTTACACAATATCAATAATTTTAATGTGCAATATACCTAAGACGAAGTAACCTCCAGAATTGGTAAAGAATTATCGAGAATATTGAACTCTTGATATTGGATGAAAGTTGACTACATAAAATTATGTTTGGGAACAATCTGATGTATAAGAACATGAAACGATCAAGAGACAGACATACAGAGATATATTTGTAATTTATTATATCTACCCGGGTAACCATGATAATAGGTTCCTGATGTTAGTAAACGAAATTGTCAGTTGTATCTACCGAGGGTAATAATTGCGAAAAGCTTTAAAATAAATCTTATATTGGATTAAGAGTATTTGTTATTTGATATAAAAGACTTAAAAAATAACTGATGATTTTAGAAATGTATTCATTTTCATATGTACAGCTACACACAAAACAAAGAAAGAACAAATATAAATTATCTAAATCCATTTATTCAGGCATCGTGATATAAATTTCATACACATATTAATTGAGGGAGAGTGGAACAAAAGCAATTTTTGAAGAAGGATGTGTTGAGGAACATGCTTTTAAAGTGCAATGAATTGTAATAACAACACAAAATGGCAGGATTATTATACCCCCTCCTCTCTCTCTTTCTCTCTCTCTCTCTCTCTCTCCATATGTACTTCCTTGACGACTTGCATCACTTTTGCTAAAGGTAGCTCAAATGGTAATAATAATAATGTTATTGATACATTATATTCTATAGTCAATTGCTACATATAAATGGTTAAAATTCATATTTATAACAACCCAATAATCGTTTCCATTCTGGTGTATCGTTTTTCTCTGCATAAGCTCCAGTTTCACGCTCGCACGGGTTAAACACATCTGATTTTCGTCGTTGTTAATCTTCACATTACTTGTTTTGACAGCGGTGAGTTGATCCACAGGTAAAACGTTTTTTTGCGTTTTCTTGTTCCCGAAGAATGTGAAACGTATCATATGAAGGATAGCTTTGATATCGGTCATGTTAAACCCATAACTGAATTGTTGAACGTGTTGAATTTTGTCCAAGATTTTGGAAGAGTTTAATTCCGCAGATGTACCAAATTCGATCCAGACAAGAGATTTCAAACTGTCGTGAGTGATAGAAGGTCGCAAATGATTTTGATTTTAGCAGAGACTTGGAACGTGAACTCTTTAAATTTGACCGTGAAGGTGTAAGAGGTCGTTCTGAATTTTCTGGAAGTCACTTTGTGAGTGGCTTGAATGTGAAAATAATCTTCAGGGGCTACCGAACGGCCTTCTTTCTTGGACGATATTGATACTCTTGGTCTTGACTCTGATGGTAATGGTGGGACATAATGGTTAATAATTTCCTCTTCAAAGCAGCTTCGTCGAACATCTGCTAAGACTTCTTGGAGAGTGTTGGGTGACACAGAACGTAGTCATCGCTTTGTTTCTGGCTTCTCCTTGATATGGTGTGATCGTTTCATGACGGTGAACGACTCAAGTTTGTTCTTGAATAGGGTATCTCGAGCTCGGTCCTGACATCAGAGTACGACACCAGCAATGATTATGCTTCATATATATTGACCAAAGAGAATGCAGAAAACTCGAACTCTTGATCAAAACCAATTCATTTAATTAGAAACATCAATATTGTTCCAGATCATAAACATAAAAGTCTTCTTATTATTATACAATTGCCAGAATATTATCATTGCTATGATGTATAGGTCTGTATGTGTTAATCTCACGCAAGATCATGGTAAATATTAGCACCATATTATTCATTCATTATGACAATACCGTTTTTGAAGAATGAAAATTGTACAAGATTTACTATGTTTGGATTCAGTTGCAATACAATTTACTACAGAAGAAAAATATCACTTGATTGTAATTTGTTAAATGTAAAATCTGCTTGACTTTAGACTTCAGCAATAGCACAGTACTTGTTTGAATTGAAATGATATGCAGATTATTAATATTAAATGCATTGGCATAATATTTGAATTGAATTGCTATAGGGCAGACTCGAAATGATTGGTTTAGTCGCGGAGGATAACACTCACACTGACTTGGAGAAACTAGTAAATTATGGAAAATGTAATAAATTAGTATCAAGCGTTAGCAGCTGGTTAGGCAAGTATTGAGTTGAATTGAATTGAGTATGTCAAGTCAGTGAGGATAACGCTAACAATAACTTGGACATTCTAGGTACTTATAACAATTCTGGAATTAAGTTTATGAAGTGTTGGATTAAACTAGAATTGAAAAGCATTGAATCTATAATTTAAGAAAATAAATGCTTTGCCACATAAAGAAAATTGACAGATATGGAATTAAAACAAAAATAGATCTAAATATAAATATGCATGTAGCTTCATAAATATAATTAAAGAAAAATATTAATAATAAAATTATTGATCAGTGAGGAAAACACTCCCTTTGACCACACAACTCAGTCCTTCTAATAAAAGATATAACTATCTAGAGTTGCTTATAAAATAAGTTCGAAATGAATAGAATTCATATAATTCAGAATTGAGAAAAGCATGTACAATTCCTTAAAGAAATATTACTTTGTGCTTAAATACATTGTTTTGAAAAAATTTGCTGTCCAAAATGTTGCATAAAGTTCCAAATCTTTGTAAAGAAAAGTAATAAAGTAAACAAAAATAAATAAAATGTCTAAATGTGATGTGAATCGGATGGAAGCTGCTGAGCCGAATCCCAACAAGCAGCGCACAATGCCTTATATATGTCTGACGAATCCAACAAAACCCACAAACCCCACAAACCCCACAAAGTTCTTTTGAATCTTCCACCATGCATGAGCTACTATAGCAACAGTACGTTTAATAAATTTCGACAAAGATTCTATAAGGAAATTACCAAGTCGATATTTTAAACATTACCTTCAAGTTATATCTCAGATAAAATATAATCACTTCGTCTTTCGCGGCAAAAACCGTGTATAACGATGTTGCTAATAGCGATAGTTCGGAACATATATTAAGTCATGCACTCTTTGAACGTGACCGAAGTAGACCGCATGGCAAGGGAAGTCAACATGTGCTCGAAGCAAGTCTAAAAAAGAAAAGAAAATCTCAAATTAAACGCAATGCCATATAAAAAACGAACACCAGGTGATATAAAAACATTGCTGAGGTATAGTGCAGACTGAAATGTTTAAATAAATATAGGTATTAGTCAAATTACTAAGCATGCCAAAGGCCCTCTTGGATACTCCCTATTTTCGATAACTGTCGAAACGTGTACCAATCAACAGTAATTCGAAGGAGAAGAAGAAAAAAAAAATTCAGAGGAAATATTAATGTTGACTATTGTGACAAATTCGTTACTAATGCATTAATCAGAACAAAATGGAGACTGAGGTTGGCGGCTTGTATACATGGTTTATATACATGCATGCATATTGTACTCCAAATAATGCAAGTTATTACACACACGTACAGACACACACACACCTATATGTCAGGGCCCCATCATAACACGATACTATCATTCTATTACACATTCAACCTGTGAAGATGAAAGAGCCACAAAAGATCATACTTCTCGTCAGAGATTTACAGAGATTGATTCGAAAATGCACTTTGAACAGGACTTATGGGGAGACACAAGACTGATTCTTTCGAGATAAAAGTGAAGAAACCTGTTATATCTGTCAAGAAAAAGGACATTCGGCTACCAAATGTCCACGATGTCAAAGAAAAGGAACTTTAGAAAAGGACAAATGAGGTCCAGAGACAGAAGTAAAGATACCAGTTATCATTGTCAAGAAAAAATAATATTGGTCTTCGGTGTGTCCAATACATCATAAGAAAGTGAAAAAAGAGAAATAGCGCAAGCTTTCAGAAGCAGAAGAAGAACCCACTGCCTCTAAGACACTGAAAAGATATGTCAAAGTAGAGAAAAAGGAGAATGTTTCAGAAGCAGAAGAAGCAGCAGAAGAACCCATTCCAGCGTAAAAATTCAAAGCAAGACATTCCTAAGAAGAAGAAAGCAATGGACATGTTCTAATTTGTTTGAAATTTCATTGTAATTCTGATTAAGGAGAATATAACAAATGCAAGAGTGTATCGTTTCTTGGTTTTTTTATTCGTACGTGCATATTTGTTTGAAGGAATTTTCTAATTTTTATTTGCCAGTTACTAAATAGTATCCCTTCTCTGAGAAAACCGGGGAAGGGCCGTTGGTTTGAAAGCAAAAATCATGGACATATCAACATCAGCTACAACTACCTTAAACCTTGTCCACGTCTAAGTCCCACTGATGCTGTGGTGGTTGTAGTTGCTGCCGATGCTGGCATATCGGTGATCGTCGATGTCATAGAAGGTTTAAAATTCTTTGATTATGAACGTCTTTTTCTATTGGGTTTCGCCACAGAGGCTAAATATATTCGTCTCAGTTGCTTTAGCTCCGCCAAAATGTTCTTATCACATTGACGGTTCCGTTTTCATACCCTTCATTTTGTTCACTGTTCATGGTTTTCTTCTCCTCTTTTTGCTTTCTCTTTCTCTTATGCTCCACCAACAAGACGAGAGATTTACAAAATTAAAAATTCAAAAGATGGAGAGTCTAAGCGAATGTCGCAACATTGTGAGTTTCTTGTAGAGAGATCCTCTTGCACAGACACAGAAACTATGGAGTAAATATAAAAAAAAACAGTACACAACATTTTACGTTATCGGATGTCATTGTACCAGCGGCGGCCATTTACTAGTTGGCAAAGTAACTGCGTTGGATTATCGGGTGATACAGCCTGGTGAAGGAATTTGTTTAAACCCCACTGTCAAGAGTGAAAAGGTACTGAAAAGATTCTCCACACGTTGGAAAAATCCATCAACACAGGTTCGGGATGGACTCTTGACAGATGTACGTAAGTTCAACTCCATATTTCCTCGTATTAACCATTCCGCTTATCGAGTTATTTGCCAACGCCAGACTACGTTCCGCCGCGATCGGTAAGAAATGTAAAAAACAATGACAATGAATGTTTCAAATGGATGCTCACGTCCGCATTACATCCTCGCGTGATAATTCAAATCAGCCGCGACAATACGAACAATATCTGAACTAACTCAATATTGGTAACACTGAATTTCCGGTGCAGGTTACCGAGATACTACACTGAACAAGTTTGAAGAACTTAACCCAGGTATCGCTGTTAACGTGTGCGCTTGGGACTAAAGCTTTTATCCGCTTGCACTATCCACACTTATACAAAGCAAAGATTCGCATAGACGGACCTTGATTAATCTGCTGTTGATAAGTGGTATGAAAGGTTCAGAGTCGTTATCTCATTACGTATGGATAAAGAATCTTTCCTGATTGCTTAACCGGCATAGCAAGCACACGGGTAAAAAGTTTCCATGCACACGTTGCCTGCATTTATTTAGCTCCCAACGGCTACTTGATGATCATGGCTTTTATCGTGGTGGAATCAGCAAAAACCCTCTGAGTACAATTATGCCAGAACCCGGCAAACACATTTTGAAATTCAACGCGGTGCAATGAAAGATGAAAGTACCGTATATCATTAATGCGGACTTTGAATGTTTGAATGTTCCAGTGAACGCTCCGGAGGTTATACCAAATACAACACAAGTTGCGGAACAAGTCCCTCGCGGGTTTAGTTACATTGTTGTCCGATGCGACTGAGCATGGGAGCCACCAATATTGTATCGTGGCCAAAACTCGGTTGAGGTGTTTCTTAAATGGCTCGAGGTTACAGGGAGATGGATCCGCAAACAGCGCTACTCGCCTGAAGACATGATCATGACTCGTGATGATATTGATAAGTTTATCCAAGCCAACAATTGCTGGGTCTGTGATGGTAATTTTAGTTTCACTGATACGAAAGTTCATGATCACTGTCATATCACTGACGCGTACAGAGGAGCCGCACATAACGCATGCAGTCTACAGTTGGAGATGTGTCCAGATAAAATAATAATCCCTGTGGTGCTTCATAATATGCGTGGGTGTCATGGCAACCTGATTATGCAGGCAATTGCAGCATCATCGAATGCGCCAATAAGCGTCATCCCGAACAACATGGAAACATACATAACGTTTGGAGTGTGTCAGTTGCAGTTCATCGATTCGCTGCAGTATTTGAATTCCAGCCTGGACAAGCTAGTTAGCTACCTTGCGGTGGAAAACTTCAAAATCACCAGTCGCTATGGTGCCACCGCTGACAAGTTGAAGTTGATAACACGAAAATCCAGTACATTCGTGGATGGGAAAAGTTTGATGAAACTCAGCTACCACCGATCGAGGCATTTCATTCGTCGTTGTCTCGCAAAGATATTCCCGCCAACGACAACGCACACGCAAACGCGGTTTGGTCAGCATTCGAACGCAAAAACCTCGGTGACCATCACGATTTGTATTTGCGCACCGATGTGATGCTGGTCGCGGATGACTTTGAGGCGTTTAGCGATACCGCCAATATAATATATAATCTCGACCCCGCACACACCTTAACGTTATCGAGAATGTCATGGGATGCATTGCTGTTAATGACAAACGTAGAATTGGAACTGCTCACAGATATTGATATGCATCTATTTATCGAGCGTGGTATTTGGGGCAGGATTTCCATGTCAAGTCATCGATGGGCGCGAGCGAATAACCCGAGAGTGGAGGGATGTGTCCCAAACAGTTACATCATGCATCCTTACTCTAGGAATCTTTATGAATGGGCGATGATATATCCCCTACCCGTTTGTGGTTTTGAGTGGATTAATCCAGCGGATGTTGACGTGGAAGCACATGAGCACGATCACGACAGCAACAGCGACCACGGATACTTCTTTGAAGTTGACTTGGAATAACCAGACGAGCTTCACCCCACTCATAACGACTTCCCGCTGACACTGGAATCGCTTTCGGTGCCTCGCGAATGGCTGTCCTCTTATCAGTGCGGGATAGTAGATGAATCCGGATGCACGTTTACTAAATACACCAAACTTGTTCCAAGTCTTCGACGGAAAACCAACTATGTAGTTCACGTACGAAGCCTACAATTGTATCTGTGATTGGGAATGTGTGTAAGCACAGTTCATCGCTTGGATGGTTCCTATTATATCCAGATGAATACGAATCTGTGAACGAATGCTAAAAATGATTTTAAAAGCAAATTCTTGAAACTAATGAACAATTCTGTATTCGGCAAATCTTTGGAAAATCTGCGGAAGCGAATTCGGGTTGATCTTGTCCGTGATACCGAACAAGACAAGCTTCGAAGGCTCATCGCAGACCTGGCATTCAAATGCCGAAAGATCTTGAATTGTGGGCTTGCTGCCGTATATAGTAAAAAGTCTTAACTGAAGCTGACAAAGCCTATCTACGTTGGCGCGTTCGTGCTTGATCTTTCAAAGCTGCTCATGTATGAGTTTCACTATGGCAAAATTACACTGTTTTACCAGGATCATGTCAAGATGCTTTACACTGACACCGACTCGCTGCTGATGCTTATAACAACCGACGATGTATACGCAGACATCGCATCAAACATACTTGTAAACGAATTTGACACCAGTGATTATCCCAAAAATCATCTGCTACAAAACAATAGAAAAAAAAGTCGTAGGAAAATTCAAAGACGAGTGCACGGGTGATCTTATCGAAGAATACGTAGGACTGCGCCCCAAAATGTACTCGATCGTGGTCGGGACCTAAAACAAAAGGAGGGCGAAACGAGTTCCAAGGGTTATTGTGAAAAAGGATCTCACACATGAGATGAATAAGTAATGTTTTCGCGAGCGACGCGAATTCACACATACAGCCAACATAATCAGGATAAAAGAACATCACATGGGTTTATACCGATTCACCAAGGTGAATTTGTCACCGCTTGATACCAAACGATGGACATTTCCCGATGGAATTACCACTTGCGCGTTTGGACATCATGCAATTGCAAATCAACTTACAATTGACGTTTATACGATGCACTAGCGTAAAACTGATCTTGGTGACAGTTCCGTATTCGCGGAAAGGACTTGCAATTCCTCTCGCACAAATGCTCTACTTGGTGGACGATGTCCACCCGGTGACAGTTGCAAATGGTAACGCGTTGGTTGTCTTGGAAAATCAATCCGTTCCGAGATTGCAAATACATCGACGAACCATACTGGAACAGTAGCACGACGTTGTCTACCTTCCAACTTCCCGGGTGCACACAGATAGCGAGCACAACTGTTTCCAAGTGATTCTAACGGTGGTGGTTGTGAAATAATTTTATAGGTAACGGTGACAGTCTTTTGTCGAATCGCATCAGCGGGTTTTAATCCAATTGCGCGTGTGATTTCACTATTCAGCGCTGTTATTACTGAACGAAGCCGTGTTACCCACTCGTCAGATAGTTCTACGATCCGAGACCGCACATGGTGTTTTGTCAATAACGCAGCAGCGGCTCTGAGTTATTCTTTACCTGAATCAACTTGTAATTACCGCGGCCATGTTAGTGGTCTGCGTGTGTAAATACGTTTAAGTGTATCTGCGACACCAGCCGAATCATTAGACGTCAACGGCTTCGTTTCTTTGTATCTGCTATCGATATCTACAATAGTTGACGCGTATTTGTATGTGTGTCCACGTACCCGATCATGTCGGAGAAATAAAAGATCAGTCTGGTGAACTTCGTTAGGTGTTGGACATCAAACCAACCACGGAAAATCTTTCTTGGCGCAGGTATGTAAATTTGCCACAGCGCTTGTTTAACCATTTTCGAGCAACCCCTTGAGTGACCGCTGCGCTCGCTAACTTTTCAACAGCAGCTTCACCTTTCCAATAACCGCGAGGACTGTAGTATATTTTGGCTAAAGTCCTCTCAGAGACCCTGTTTGTTTATTATATCAATATATTTTACCTCCAATGAGTGGACTTTGTCCACCAATTAGTGAACTTTTTACCACCTAGTGACCACCAATGAGGATTTTAGCCTTCATACTCCCTTCTTTTGATGATCCATTTAGCGATTCTTGCTCCGAGTGTAGGATTGAGCGCGTTCAAATCATGTATGATATCTACATAAGCACGTTGAGGCGAACGGATATCATTTGATGCTTTGTAAGCACGATCATGTCGGTAACATGCAGAATCGACGCGGTTTACGGGTGCTTTCCCGGGCGCTGGTTGATTGTTAGAATCAAGTCGTATATCCAGCCGTGTTCCAGGCCCACAGCAATTGTATCCGAGAACATGCTTTTCCCCAGGATATTTACTCCATGGCGACATCACCGCCAATGATTTTCTTTTTTGACCTGGACACAGAGGGTCTCACGCGTGAGACGCGTTTGCTTCCGCCAATGGAACTGGAAGTTCCAATGAATGTGTACTTCTTTGCTCCACAAGTTCCAGCGATCGTGGATTTCCCATTAGGTGTTTGAACTCGAGTTTGATTCGCAGTACGTGTTTTTGTGCGGCATCGGGCACAATATGAAGACATGATTGTATTATACAACAATTGCGTTGACATTTAACATGGCATCACGAGAAAGATAGCACGAAGATGCTTTTGGAAAAACACAGATGCTTGGGGTAAAAACAAAGATTTGAAAAGTTCCACTTTCACCGTCATTGACTTTTTAAGGTAAGCAAGGTAACATGTTTCCAAAGTCGGTTCGCGCTAATCATTGGTCTGCCGGTTCAGGAAAAACCCAACTGTTGTTGAATATGATTTTGTAATGGTTGACGTGGGATTGGTTCTACGTAATTGCACCGTCGACTAACGATCAGCCGTGTCATGATGTGCTCAGTGATTTTTCGGAAGGCATTGTCAAGAAGCAAAGTTGAGACGATTTCATCTTCTACCGTTGATTTCTTTTCTGCAATTGATGAAGCACCTACGATTAATTAACTTGATCCGAATGAGAATAATCTTGTCGTGTATGATGATGTAATGCTTGAACACCAAATCAATCCCGCGCAAATATTTGCCCGAGGTCAGCATAAAAACAGAGATGTGATCTATTTAACACAACGATAATCACATGTGCCTAAAGTAATCCGCGACAAATGTAACACGTTGATGATATTTCGTGGTATTGACGCGCATGGTCTCTCAAACATTCATTGGACCTGGTGGCTGGCGACCACTCGTGGGATGAGTTTCGAAATATGTTTGTGAATGTCACACAGGAGCCGTATAGTTTTTTTACTATTTACTTGACTGGAGCCTCTGGCTCTACCAGGAGAAAATATCGAGTCGGTTTGGATACACCAATCAAACAACCATACTAAATATATAAAATGACAAAATCCGCAAGCGATGCTATAGCAGAGGTTGCTGACCGACATCGTAAAGCGAAACACGATGAAGTGGAACTCTTTTATAAATACATGGAAGCACACAAACGTGTCAAAGATATGTTACAGTCGCGACAAACTACACAGGAAGATCTCACAGTGGGCTTTGAACAAACATTTGCGCCACTGATTAAACCAACAAAAGCGATTTCAGTCAAGACCGCGGAAACTGAAAAAAGTGGAGCAAGTCGCGGAAAGCACTGCTGCTATGATGGGAACACAACAACAACATGGTCCGATCAGCACAATTAGTACAACAAAAGTTAGAGGACATGCAAGAGGATATCGGGGAGGCACTTGTGAATCTTCCACAACAACAACCACCCGTGTATATATCAAAGTTAGAACCCCACCACCAGTTCATATATTTAACGAATTGGCACGGCAGATAATCTTTTAACATCCCCTAGAGTTTGCCGTTACAGTACCTGATTCAAAACAATGAAAAGATATTATGTTGGAGTCTGAACTACCTGTGGATACGCGCCGGAGTAACACCAACAAGGAATGGGACGGATGGGTATTCAAGGAGTGCACTGGATCTAAAAGACTATACTGTAATAATCTTATATGGATCAATATTCAAATGATTGTTGGACCCTATTAAAGCTTAAAGCCAGAAAAAGTCAAACTATACTGGGATAATTTTATCGCTACACACACACACACATAAACACACACACACACACACACACACACACACACACACACAAATGCTTGCCAAAAATTGATGGGGTTGAGCCTCGAAAATAGGGTGTGCCTACCAAGGAAGAAGAAGAAGAATATCTTCTCCTATCGGAGGATGTCCAGGAACCACTCAAACAGTGAAAAGGTCACTGTGGTCATGCACTCAAACAAGGACGTAAACGTGAAACAACTAAAGATTACATGGCAACGTATGGATTCAAACCCTCAATCGAATGCGTGTCTGTGGACCAACAACAAGTAAATGAACTTTTGGATCGGTTGAAAATATTAGTGGGGTCAGTTCGCGATGACAACAACGCACCCGAAGTCGTTAATGAGGCCGCATCGATTTGTCAGTTTTCTAACCAATGACATCATGGATCCGGGACGTTTCGAGTGTTGATGCATGAACTTGTTGGAAACATTGATGATTTATAGGACTAACACACCGATGATGAGTTCTGAAGCACTTTCCGTTGAAACACTTTGTGTTTTACATGAAATCTATGTCGCGATGCAGCGCGTTGTTGTAAATACAACCCCGAGGGTTACCTCGATCACAATCTCGTCAACACAACCAGAATTTCGATGTAACTTTCTCTACACCAATTACCGCGGGGGAATTCCGCACATTCGAGATCGCACTTGCATCGTTGCGAGTTTATTACAGTTGGCCTAATGTTCGATCACGACCATTTGGTGGTTTTTCCGCAAACAACTCATGTATACTTTCACCGGACAGTGGTGCCACCTGGAATAAAATTGAACTTCCTGCGGGCGCGTACGACGTGGAATCGATCAATGAAGAGATTCAACGGAGAATCACATTGGTGACCAACAAAGGTTCTAAAAATTGTATGCGTGAAAACGAGCCCACACTCAGCTCTGTCATCGCGATCGAATCTGCACCGTACGTGGTTGACATCGCACGGTCATCAAAAAGAACAATTTTAGGTTGGCCTGAAGGTATTCCCGATGACAAATGATTTTTAAGCGTGTGATACTATATCGCGCCTGACATTGTTAAAATTGCCTAAAAAATTCAAATAAATTTAACAAGTAACGCCATCAGTGGCAGTTACGAAAGCAGAGCTCGCTCTAGCATGGCTTCTGAAGGTTATATACTGTTTGGGTTTTCCCCAACTGTGGAACCGGCCTTTTTAATATCAATTATTCCGGCGTCACCGGTATATCTTCCGTTTCACCGTTGTGGATCAGGATGGGCACATGATGTACCTGCGTGGTGAGACCTTGACGATACAACTGTACATTAGAGATCGAGCTGATATTTAATATAATGACAATCGTACGTGGACGTGTGATACCAAGGCGTGTTGTTAACGTGAGAAACCCCGTGTACATGGCTAATTACGGAAATGGACTTAGTGATGTTCTCCAGGGATTGTTTACAGGAACCCCAAAGGTTCTTGGGACGATGTATTCACGCGATGCACCAATTGTTAAACAAGTTGCAATGTGAGTCATCAAAAACGTAGCTGCGGATCGGTTGAAAACTCTGGGATTGCGAGCACTTCAATCGATCGACTACGACGATTATTAACTTGAGCACCGCGGGTAGAACCAAAGGCAATTACACTTCCATCAACAGAACCAATGCCCGCACCAGTTAGTAAAATCATCAATGAAGCTGCTCAACAACGTATCGCCGAATCAGCGATTGCAAATCTAGCCACGGGAAGCGGATTACGGTTGTGGACTGAGCCTGGACGCGGACGGCAAAGCCGTCTCGCAAAAAGGTATCAGACGAACCAATTAAAGTATAAGTAAAAATGTATGGCAAAATGTAAAGAAATATCCAATCCCGCGTTTGACACGGATGTGCCTTTGACGGTAGATCGAAGCGTCCGAGATTATAAGTATTATTCATACCTGGCAAAAGATCCTAATCAAAAAGGTTGAATAGAGTTACAAGCACATGATACGTCTCGGTATTTTCTCCCGTGTGAGGTCTTCTTGGAAATCGATGGACAACTTTTACAACACGATGGTACTAATTACGCCGCTGATGCCCCGGTTAGATTTGTTAACAACGGTATCATGGTATTATTCGGCAGCGCAAGTTATTTCATTGATGGAAAGGAAATCGAAGGTTGTTTGAGTAATGTCGACGTTGCCACGACGATTCTCGGACTCACTATATACAGCGATGAGTATGCGAAGTCTGCTGGTCCGTCTATGATGTTTTACAAGGACTCATTCAATCATGCAGATCATAGAATGTATGCAGCATGATTCTTTTGAGCCGCACCTTGGTGCTCACACCACCGTAGTCCTTGGCGCCAACCCGACTTTCAACTCTGGATTTGCACAGCGTCGCCTACAACTTCACGGAGTCTCATTGAAGTTTTCGTGTGTGAATCCTCTCAGTCATATATCTGGGTTTTGTAGAGATGTTCGCAAGGTTATTTTCGGACCCAAACACATAGTCACGTTATACCGAAAAAATACCAATGATGATGCAATTTAGCGTCATGGTGTTGCTGCTGGCAAAGTTGTGTTGTTCAAATTAGAATTATGAATGCCTGTGATAATCCCTTCGATAGCCGCATAGACACGTTTGTTGGCATTTATGAGTTCTGGAGGCACATCGCCGCTGTCGTTTCACACGCTTCCCACAGACACGTATGAAGGCAATGTTCAGCAGTTGTCATGGCAAATAACTATCCAACAAGGTATCAATGCACCAAGACATGTATTCATAGCGTTTCGACATGTAGCTAAGGCGCGCGGTGGACAGACTATTAATCACGTGGCATTTTACCAGTTAGGAGTGTCTGAAGTTTCTTTACGATTAAACGCTCATCAGGAGCCTTCCAAAGAAATTTTTATTGACTTCACAAACAATTATGTCTCACGTGCATATCACTATCAGTGGTCGTTCATGGGCCGAGACGAAAACATTGACTCTGGTGTACAGATTTCCCAGTATGACTTTCGTGAGTTGTACCCGATTTATAAATTTTCGTTGGAACACTTAGACCTGTACAGATAGTCTGTAGTTGATCTGCACTTTCATGCACGTGTAAATTGTCCCCTTGTAGCCACTTCCAACGATATATATATAGATGCATTGCTGTGATTCGCTCTGATAAGATGATGCTGTTGGAGGGCGCAGGTTGCCGCATGAGGGTTATTGACGCGCCGGTGGAAAACCTGTAATTGCAGTTTCTGTAATTGAACAGCATAATATGAAATAATGTCCTATCTCAAAAGTCAAGGTTGTTCTTAGAGAAAACCAGATTGCGAAAATAAAGAAATACAAGCGCGTGTGTGTGGTCATTGATGCTATTTGTGGATTTGCCGCGGCAGCCGCGGCAGCATCGGTTGGTCTTGGCGTGAATGGAACCACGACGACGGCAACTATTATATTTGCGCCAGTCGGAATAGTTGTAGGAGCTATATCGATAGTAAGTGGTGACGCTGTCGGTGCTAACAAAATAATTTCGATACGACTGCATTCGCGAATACGTGTTTATTCGAAACTTCTCGCGGCGAAACAAAGAAGTTTCAATACGATTGCCGAGCTGTATTCGATAGCCATCGAAGATAAAACCATTACCATGGCGGAGTTCGAGACTATATTGGCGGAAATGGAAAACCACCGGCAACTCCGAGCACAGATACGGAACCGCGCTAGCGACCAAAAAAGGTATTGGTAGGTAACTCTCGATACACATCACTGAATAACTAGAAAATTCCCGTAGCGACCTTGATAGTACAAAACGTTATTGCTGCGCTGGCTTTGAAATTTCCGGAACGACTTAATAATATAAATCCTGGCGATTACACCCTAGAATTATGCTTTGTAAACCCAACCACGCATGCACTAATATGTGACCATCGAGACAAAATATGCTAATTTCATGGGGTATAGAAGGGCTGACTTATCCCAGTAATAAAATCTAAAACATGCAATGTACCTCTACTTATGGAAAGAATTGAGTGAATCAAACTGTATCTTAGAACATCTATCGCATCTTCTCACGTGCAGGAGCTGTCTATGGACTAGAAGTGAAACGGATCTCTATATTAGACCTAGGAATGTTGAAAAAAAGATTCTTCGACGGATTCAGAAATGTGCCACAGCCGCAATCTATACCGTATAGGCGTCACCTGCATACATGTCCACATCAAGATGAAAACCCTAACACTTATTTGGCAACATCATCAGGCAGCCGGAATCAGTGGTTTTTGAGATTGCACGCATACAGCTTGCATTAAAAAATGTGAGTACAGCAGCAGGTTTACCTACATAAAGAAAATCCTACAGAAATACTCCCATCCTTCATAATTCGACCTGATTGATAAGCCCGTGGCAAGCAATGCAGGAAAAATATGGTTAAGGAGGAAGGTAACTTACACTGGTGCAAGATATGTGAAGAGGTGAAACTGACCAAACCATTGCTCAGAGACCTCCATTTATGGACATCCGCCTCAACCAACCCAAGAGCGGTTGTAGTAGCATTTATCAAAGCAAGGGTTATGACAGGCTCCTAAACACTGCAAACCATCAGACACAAGTTCAACTAACACCCTGTCTCCCCTATCTGCTCCTCTGTAAAGGTCAAGCCGAAAATAGAAAGCACTTCCTTCTCATATGCCCTTCCTTACAGTGCAAACGCGATAAACATCTCCTTAAAATGCTAGAATTTATTCAGTCTTATAGGGCAGGTGCAGCTAATATCCTTATAAAAGACAGTGAACTTATATTGCAGTGTGTGCTAGATTGTAGTGCGCCAAGCATCAAGGTCTCTTGACTTGAGCACTGATCAAATCCAGGAAATTGAGTGTTTCAGTAGAAGCCTCATTTACAACCTTCATTGCCAGAGAGCAAGGCTTCTAACTTCTATCAATCCTGACCATAACTAAGAACAAATGTGTCCTCAGTATAATATTCCTGCTACACCTCCAATAACAATGCGTTAAGAATGGTCCCATTTATTTTCTCAGCCATATGCTTAGTCATCTTAATCTTAGTATTGGGTCAAATAATTTGTATATATTTGTATTATTACATTTATTTTATCAGGCTCTATAAGTTCAGTTGAACGTAATTCTGGTGGAAACTAAAAGGCATGCAGGTGCAACTTCCTCCAGGGTGCGGGCTGGATAAGCAATTTTTAAAGCTGCACCCCATGAAGGAAATAAGCGAATACAACCAGGTCGCGACCTGTAGATTGCACATGCCTGCTATAAAGTATCTGTGTACTCCACCATCACCAGCAGGTTATATCATATAAATATATATATATATATATATATATATATATATATATATATATATATATATATACATATATATATATATATGTATATATACATATATACATATACATATATATATATATATATATATATATATATATATATATATATAGTTATCTATATATAGTTATCTATATTTAATCTATAATGTGTGTTTGAATCTATTCCATAAAAGTGAGTTGCACTTCAAGTTACGGTTACTTGTCAATAGGATGTTAGCTGGGTTTGTTTTCCATAGAATGACTCACGTCCTGTTATGACGTAGGTCATTAGAAAAAAGGTTTATAATAGAGACATGATACACATTAACTTCATTCCGGTTTTCAGATCAGTCTGGGATTCATTTTGTGATCAGGTTTTACGTTGTGCCATTCCACTCGGATATCATTCGAGAGGAATTATTTATTTAAATGTTCATTGGAATTAATAAGAGCTAATCGACTTTTGGATTTTTATATTACTTTGAACTTTTGTCAGCTTATTCATAGATATTCTGGATTGTATCATTGTGGTATACCAAGACATTCAAGACTATTGTAATTCATTCAGAACATTCTATAATGTGGGACTTGTGATAGGACATTTATGATTATTTGTATTTTATTTCACAAACTGTAAGTGTCTTTTCAATTTTCATTTTGTATTATAGGGAAACATTGCTTGTTGATATTACATTCATTGTTGGTTTGGTTTCGCTTTCTTTCTGCTACTTATTTGTAAGACCTAGAGTCGTAACAATATATATATATATATATATATATATATATATATATATATATATATATATATATATATATATATATATATATATATATATTACCCAGACTACATTAAATTTGGGCGGTTGTCCAATACAGTACTGGAGGAGAGTACAAATCAACAGAAACATGGCTAGCTGTGACTGGTCCATTATGTACGTGTTGCATCCGGGTACCCTGGGTCGTCTAGTGTTTTAACCGACGACACAGGGTACCCGGATGGTACAAGTTGTTGTTTCTTTAAGGCTAAAAAAAAATTGATTCTCTTGTCTACGTGTGAAATTATTTTAATTTATATTTAGATCAGGTTTTGTGCGGTTTTTACGATTTCTTAAAAATGTATCGTATATCAGTGAAAATGTGTCTCTTGTTACAGGATAACTCTTACTCCTGTGTAGTTTAGGCAGAGTTATCTCTCTTACGTGCTGTGGCACAAACTTAACAAGTTCCGGTGTTTTTCAAAACCGATCACTTCGATTAAAGCATTATGGAATTGCGGACTACATCCAAGATTCACTTACCTCAGAAACTGAAGAGCTTGACAACGTGCAAAACTACGCACCTTCGAAACGGAAGATTTGACAGCTAAAGTGCCATAGTAAACACGGGCTATTTTATGGTTTACAAAAACACATGTTAACTTTTTTGTTACGAAGAATTTTACTTAGTTAAATTACAATCAAGACTTATATTGGATTGACCTTAGCATATCACGAAAGTAAACAAAGTAATGGGGTCAAGAAATTGGAACTATTTTGTTACACTAAACATACAGATGTGTCCTCCGGGTTGGCTGGCGTAGGGATAATATCCAAAATTGGATAGTAAATCGCCAGAGAGCAGAGGCGCTTACTTAATGGCGATTGTGAAGAGTGGCTGTGGCTTACATGGTTATGTCGTCAATTGGTAAATCTCTCTTGCTCTCTATGACAGCGTGCGACGCACATGCTGAAGTATGTTAGAAAGTGTATTTTATTTCACCAAACGTTAGCATTGAGGTCTAAGAAAAAAGCAATTAGTACCATGTAGCTCTGCACACTACAAAAACAGGCTTTTTATTTGGCATACTTCTGTATTTTTTGACTGTGCAACACTATTATAGTCACCGAAATCATCCGCATAACTCTGGAAATACCAAAACCCCGGAAGATGATAATGCTGTCACTTAGCTGCAAGGGAATATATCGTACATTCAATGGGCTGGACAACCTGACAGCCTCTATGTAGTCGTGATGGTAAGAAAATATTTATTTTAATGTCACAACATTGTTTAATTATCGATATTTAACAATGACTACACGACTGACATTACAGTCAACTTCCCAGTCCCTGATTGAATGGGAAATTGAGTTTTACTTTCACTTTTTAATATGTGATAAAAGATTACTTTGTTTTAGCTGCCTCATTATTGCCCAAAGTACGAAAAAATGATAAAATTGTGCTTTTTATGTTAAAATATTTTTTAAAATATAAGATAAGTAGCCAAATTGTTTGCTTTTCTGGAAATTTGTAATTTATGATGATAGGTCAAGGGCACCGAAAAGCCCACTCTTTTATCTGTTTTACTTAGGACACTAGCCCAAATTCGACTCGTCTGGTAGGTACTTTGTATTATCATGCTGCCATGTGTATATTTTACATTTTTCAATTTATCAAACAGTTGTTATTCCTAGAGTCAGTGCATGATTGTTAAAAAGTGCATTCATTCTTTCTCTCTCATTTTGTCTCACCTAGACCTAGACTAACAAATTGCTCTCATTCACTGCTGTTTACTATTTTCTGATATTACTGGCTGTGACAGAGAATAATTCTCCAGCTGCAAGTTGTGGAAACACAGTCAAATCCATAAAGTTAAGCTTTTCGGAGGCTCACAATCTCCCACTCTCATATCATATCATTTTCCTCGTTTAAATGAAAGGCCAAGTAAAACACGTTGTGTTTCCTGTAACCTGGCCAACCCTTCTAAAATCCTGCTGACTCCATTTTTTCTGACATTGTAGTTTTGAGTGAATGTTATTTTCACATCTGGTCTGTTTTAGATTGTTATGTAATATTTGGTATTTGACTTTGACCACTTAGAGTACTACATAGTTCTTCAGTTGGACAAACAACACTGATCGAGATTATATGAACAGAACTATTCCAAATTCAGTAGAACACTGACTATCCAGATTTTTCACACACATGGTCTACCACCATATCCCCTGAAACATTAAATCCCAATTGATTAAAAATAAACTATCTGGATAAGCAGTTTTATATACATTGTCTGTTGATGGGTTCATATGATTAGCATTAAAATGGACATCTCAGACACAACAGAGATCAGACAAGCACCGATTAAAGTTCATGTTCTGCTGACCTTTCAAATTCCCTGTTCACCGACATTAGTGGCAATCTGACAAAATATTGCATTTCATGTTAGGAAGAGTTATCGTTAGCAACCATACATTACGAATGATGTTTTTTACCTTAAACATTATGAAAGCTGTAATTTGATTGGTGAAACAAAAGGTCAACAGAACATGACCTCGTGGTTGTCTGACGGATATACTTATTGACAAGTAGATCTCGATTTTTATCAGATTGCTGTAAAGGCTTTGTAAAGAGCTGATAAAATATACTTCAGTTGAAACAGCACAGGCTGAAAAATAGTTTGCAACATTAGAACTAGTTATGGTCATGAAACTGAGCATTACCATCATAAAACTGAGCATTACCATTATGAAACTGACCATTTAGCATGAATCGTGCAATCTTGCATCCTAGAATAGACCTTGAGTAAGATTCTGAAATACACTGCAATTTTGCACCAGGTCAGGTTGTGAAAAATCCTTTCCTTGTCACAAAATTAAAAATATCTCTCACAAAATGTCTTATGTCGCTAAATGCACAACAATGTTATCCTTGAGAACATTTGGTGACTTAAAGTGTCTGTTACAGGCCTAGAATTTAATATCCATTTCTTTGAAGCCAGAAGGACTAGTAGATCCAGAAATGTACTAGTCCTGTTGAATCTTCACTAGTCCTTCCCACAAATCCTGACTGGCGACAACTGAAACTATACTAGCCATCGGACGACTGAAATTATGAAACAAGCAGTTGGACAGTAAATTTAATAGCCTTGCGCTACAGGACTACTGTTATTTTCGAGCCCTGTATGACCAACATTTTACTAAAGATATGATCCTCTGAATCCGAAAAATCAGAAATGTGACGGTTATCTCAATTTGACTCAGGCAATTTTTTTTTTTAACTGAGTGTAAATTGGCAAGTGAATGTGATGCTTCTGTAAGATTTTGTAAGGGACAGGAGGGGTAAGAGACTTATGATTCAATAAAGCCCTGCAAGGGGGGGGGGGGGAGGGGCATTGTAATCAGTCATGACCATTTTGTACTTTTTTCAAACTTGTACACTGTGATGAAGAGTTGATGTACAAATTATAATGTAACTTCTTGTACCAGACACTGTCAGGAACAAAATTCTGGGCATACGATAGAGGTGGCCAGTGTGGTCCCCAGACCACAAGTCAAAGCAGTGTGCCGGTGGCCTGACCTGACAAGGCATTTAAACTGTGGTAAGGTCTCTTCTGAGGGCACCCTCTTTATCAAAGAGGTCATTATTATGTTCTCCACTGGTGTATTTAAGATATTTGGACTGCAAGTGAAAAACGTGGATAAATGATGCCGAGTTGACACACAAACTGCACATGTAGAATTATAACATAATACAATATATTTAATCTCTGTAGATTTAAAACAGGGCAACATCCAAGGAGGGCAGGGTGCAGTGCCCAGTCTAATTTAACAGACTATGGACAACACTTACTGTATATGTAGGTCTGATTAGTATTAAAATAGTCTTACTGTGACCAAAATATTTGGGCAGTGTGAAGTTGAGGCTTGGTAACAGAGGGACTGACCAGTTTTGGGAACTATCATTGTGGTATATAGTATATGTATCTCTTACATATGTGAACATGTGTTAATGTATTAATGCAAACTTATTGGAATCCCCCCCCCCCTTTTTTTTAAGAAAAAAAGGCGAGGAATTATGTGATCTTGTCTGTCTCTATTTGCATGCATGAGTAATGTTGTACAACTCCTACTACTTTGTTTAATTTAAAAACTTCAAACCTTGGGATATGATTGGGTGTAGTCCATAGATGTGCAGAAAGGTTTTAAAATTTTGACAAAGCGGCCCCTGGGGGTGGGTCTAGGGGGAATGGAGTTTTGCAAAAAGTTAAAATAACTCCAAGATTATGAGACTAACATGTCTGAGAATTGGTCTATGTGATTACTGATACACCCAAGTGTCAATTTGTTAGAATGGGACCCCTGGATCAAGCAATGTGGCCATACGTGTATTGCTCTTGAACTCTGAATCACAATTTATAAAGTATTTAGTCGCCCTCCCCCCTCCCCTTCTCCCCTTTTCGTATTCAACTATATATGCACTTATTGGGTGTGAAAGGACACATTAAGATATGCAGTAAAAATTGGCCTTTGGGTCAAACTTTATCTTGGAACTTGGCCCTAGGGGCTGAGATCTTGGGAGTGGGTATGTGAAAGCGGGGGAGTATGTAATATTTGTAAAATTAATCTTTCTTATAGTAAACAACAGGATACAGAATTCTGTTCTCTTGAGATTAAGATTTAAAGAGGAAGTTTAATGCAAATCTGATCACTTACATCAATTTTATCACCAAATGACATTGAGGAAGATTTTCTTTACAAGCTTCACCCTATCCGGGGTAAAATATTGAAGGTTTGATCATAACAACTACAGTCAAACCTGCACTAACAGTCATCTCTTAAAATTTTTTTAATATTTATAAGACAGCCATATTTTTAAACACCCAATGTAGGTAATACATTTTGTATACAATCAACCTCCACATAACATTTTTAAGAAAAACATGGTCATGCTTTTTTGTTCTTCTCAACAGATGAATATATCTGTTTTAATTGGCGATATGCCAGGCCTTTTTATACATGCATGTACATGCAATACATTGCAGAAAGTAAAGCAGTATGATTTAACTGATAAAGAACATTCATTATAGAGCTGACTTAGTGGAAAAGAATATGGTCAGATGTCAAGGCTGTCAGAACATAGCCAACTGGAGCATCCGTGACCATCACAAATGTTTTGTATATTGTAAAGATTGATGGTAGTCACTCACAGTTTAGAAAATTCCGCCCGCCCCCCCCCCCCCACTCCAACAACAATCAACCAAAGTTATCCCAATAAAGAAATTCCTTTATCATCTATTACTACTTTAAATTATAGAATACTTTGGCATTTGAAATCTTTTTACATTTGGCAAATTCAGCAAAATAATTTGAATCATAAAAGTTTAGCAAATTGCTCATGCTGCTGTTAACAAACACATGGTGAATCAAGACTTTTTCAAGAAGGGTTCAGTTTTGAGAAGATGTTATATTTTGCCTCTAATATCATAAACTGTTTTTTTTTTTCATTGTAAAGAGTACTTCCTTTAATTGAAAAAGGGGGTGGGGGCAGGCACCTGAAAATCCCAAATCCCTATAAATATATCTCGATATCTCCGAAAATTGTGAGGTTTGAAAAGTTCTCTAACTACAAATTCTACACAATTATTAGATCTTGACAACTTTGTAATCAGCAGCATCTTAGTTTCACAAGTCAAGAAGGCTAGTCTTGTAAAATGTTGTAAATGTCGCATGGGCTTATCCTTTGAAAAGGTTTTCTTAAATAAAAACTTGAAAGCAAAATAAAACAGGGGGTACCGCAAGACATATCTTCATGCATGGGGCTATCGCGAGAGAATTATGAGTATTAAATGGCGATTTTTTTTTTCCTTCATTATAATAAGTAATGGGAAGGTGCAAATAAAAGAGTGCAGATATTTGCGATGTCTTTCAAATTTATGTTTTTAAATGATGATTGGAGGTGCTGGAAATTTTGTTTGAAAAAACAATCTGCAACACACCGTCTCGTTCTGGGAAGGATTGGGTGCGGGTACCTATTGCCTAAGGGATTTCATCAAATGTATTATACCGATTTAAAATGTAACTAAGCTGCTAACAAAATCCATTGCCACTAGTATTACCACCCAAAAGGAAACCTAAGTTAACCGCTAGTGACAAACACTTTTAGTTATTTTCTGGCAACTAACACCAAATTACACCGCTATTGGGTGTGAAAAGAAAAATTAAGATATGTAGTTAAAATTATCCTTTGTTTCTAACTTTATCCTGGCACTTGGCCCTAGGGGCTGAGATTTCGGGGGTGGGGTATGAGAAAGTGAAGGAGTATGTGAAGTTTGTAAAATTAATCTTTCTTACATTAAACAACAGGATACAGGATTCTGTTCTCATGAGATTAAAATTTAAAGAGGAAGTTTAATGCAAATCTTATCCCTTACATCAATTTTATCATCAAATGACCTTGAGGAAGATTTTATTTACAAGCTTCACCCTATCCGGAGGAAAATGTAAAAGATTTGATCCTATCAACTACAGTGAAAGCTGCTCTAACAGTCACCTCTTAAAATGGTCCCATTTATAAGACAGCCACCTCTGTAAGATGGTCACATTTATAAGATGACCATATTTATAAGACAGTCACTTTTTTAAGATGGTCATATTTATAAGACAGCCACATTGTTCAAGACCCAATGTAGGTAATACATTTTGTATAAAATCAACCTCCATATAACATCCACCTCTGTATTGCGGTTAGTTATTTCGAATCCCAACAGCTGTATTCTTGTACAGGCTTTTCAGCATTAACATAATGTGATTGGTCATGCTTTTTTGTTCTTTTCAACGGGTGGATCTATATGTTTGGCCTTTCTCTACATGCATGTACATGCAATACAAAGAAGGAAGTAAAGTAGCATGATTTAACTGATAAAAAAATTCTTAACAATTTTGTAATCAGAAATATATCAGTTTCACAAATCAAGGAGGCCATCCTTGTAAAATTTTGTAAAAGTGGCATGGGCTTATCCTTGGAAAAGGTTTTCTTAAATAAAAACTTGAAAACAAAATGTAAAAGTGAGTACCTCATGATATGTCGTCATACATTAGCTTATCATGGGAGAATTATGAGTATTGAATAGCTAAGTTGTTTTTCCCCATCATTATAATAAGTAACGGGAGGGTTAAAATAAAAGAGTGCAGATATTTGCGATGTCTTTCATATGTTTTTTTAAATGATGATCGGAGGAGCTGGAAATTGTGTTCGAAGAAAAATTCTGCCACACGCCATCTTGTCATATTGCTGAAGGGATTTGTTCAATGCATTATACTTATTAAAAATGTAATTTTTTCTTATATGTTGTGTTTTTGCCAAGATCTTCATTATCACTTATTCTAAAATGTACCATGTACAGTGTTCTCTGAGAAAAACTAAAGGCCAACATGAAAGGTGTATATATGAGCTGTACTCTTACCGAAATGATTTAGTTAAGATGGTCATATTTATAAGACAGCCACAATGTTCAAGAACCAATGGTGGTAATACATTTTTTATAAAATCAACCTCCATATAACATCCACCTCTGTATTCAGTTATTTTTTGCCAGTCCCAACGGCGGCTCTCACATACAGGCTTTTCAGCATTAACATGATGTGATTTGTCACGCTTTTGTTGTTCTTATCAACAGATTGATCTATATGCCAAGCATTTCTCTACATGCATGTATATGCAATACAAAGCAGAAAGTAAAGTTGTATGATTTAACTGATAAAAACTTTCATTATAGAGCTGACTTAGTGGAAAAGATTATGATCAAAGATGAAAGCTGTCAGAACATTGCCAACTGGAGGATCCATGACCGCCACAAATATTTTTTTTATATTGTAAAGATTGATGGACATCGCCCACAGTTTAGAAAGTTCTCCCCTGCCCCGTTTCCCCACTCCAATAACAAACACCCAAAGCCACCCCAATAAAGAAATAATTCCTTTATCACCTGATATTACTGCTTTAAAGTATAGAATACTTTGGCTTTTGAAATATTTGCAGATTTGTCAAAGTCAGCAAAATGATTTGGATCATAAAAATTTATCAAACTGATCATGCTGCTGTTAATATATAGATGGTGACTCAAGATTCTTTCAAGTAGGGTTCACATTTGAGAAGCAGGTGTTATTTGCTTCTAATATCATAAACTATATTTGTATTTCATTGTAAATTGTACTTTTTTAATTGAAAGGGGGGGGGGGGCAGGCACCTGAATCTCCAAAATCTCTATAAATATACCCCGATGCCCCCAAAATTGTGAGGTTTAAAAAGTTCTCTAACTAAAAATTCTACAAAATTGTTAGCTCTTGACAACTTTGTAATCAGCAGCATATCAGTTTCACAAGTCAAGGAGGCCATCCTTGTAAAATTGTGTAATATGAAGGAGGTAAAAAAGAAAAAAGGACTGAAGAAAATACTTATCATGGATTGCTGAAATTTGTTGTCTAGTAGACAGCCAGACCGTTCAAGGGACTCTTGTTAGCAATCTGAAGTTGATTATATGAAAAATCAGTTTGCAAGGTATATGTATTGCACAAGTGAGGTGCAAACAGGTTGCAAACACCCCTAATAGACAGGAAATGGATTGCAAATACATGTAGTTAGTAATCCAAACCATTTACAAATACCATCTTCAGTTAATATTTCATTTGCAAAACATTTGCAAACTGATATTTAGAAAAATGATTCCAGTTAAGTAAATTAGACGTAGCTACTGTAATCTAGCAAAAGGTTTGGGAAACAAAGGCACATACTTTGATATCCACATATTTGATAATATGGCATTCGGAACCCCTTGGCTACTCAGGTCCTGCATTAACAGAAATCTTAAATGTCAGCAATTCATCTTAAGGCACAACACCAAATATAAAATACCCTCTATTTGCTTACATGAAATTTAGATTACCAGAAAAATTGATCGATAATATGTACATAACAGGAGAAAGAATTAATGAAAATAATCTTTAAGCAAGAAAAAATCAAACCATTTACATTACAGGAAAATTAGTGACTATTTTTCCTTACGTGTTTTTTGCATACCAATAAATTTGTTTTCATGCAATCTTTTGTAATCTCCATTTATACTACATAATATTCAATACATGTAATCCATGGACAGCAAAAGGGAGTATTATTGATTATTGTATCTCCTCAAAACATGTAACCGCTCAAAACCTATGAATTTTTTGTATTGTATTTTAATCTTTCTTCATGTAGGAGTTATGTATCTTGGGCCAGTGTTGCACATAGGATCCCAAGGAAAGGGACACCGTGTCCCTCACCATCCAGATTTGGGAGACATACAACATTTTAAAGGGACAAAGTAAAATTGTAGTACATAATGCACTAGAAGTGCCAAAAAAATTAGATAATCTTATTTGCTTCTACAGTTTTGCCACCTTAACTTTCTCATTTTTTCCATGGACATTTACATTATTGCAATAAACATTTTATCATGTGATCAAGTAACTCAGGAAAACATTAACATGTATGAATATCTAGTTAGTCTGAAATGAACTGCACCATGGAATTTTCCGTTCCGAATCTTGCTCTCCTTTAACTTTAGTGTTCACTCATTATCTATTAACATTTATTATAATAAATACCCACGTTTTTTTAATTACTTTTCTTTTAAAAGTATTAATTCATTAATTGTGTATTTGCATAAGTTAGTACCTTTATTCGTTATTTCAGCCTGAGAATAAATTAAATCTTCACTGAGGCAGGTGTCAATTTAACATGGAAAATACGTCACAATAGCGGCGGTCAAAGACTTTAGCAATTCGACCGACTACCACAAACCTTGAATGTTTTAATTGCCAGATTCATTGTTTTGAAATGGATATTCATTGCCATCTTATAGGTTTTATCACTTTTAGCGACTTTGGCTATTGCTAGCGCCAACATAGACGTGGTTGCACATCCGCGAAGGAGAAGTGTAGGCATATTTGTTTAATTTTTTTCCTGGCAAAAAAGTGGGCCCAGAGTGGCGCACAGGGTCAAGATTTGGGGGACATAGGACCAAAACTTGCGAGCCCGCGCTCCAGGAGCAACTATTACACTATTGGGCTATAGTCTGTTGCAAAATAATACATAGGTCGTATCATCGGATATGATGGATTACAAATGAGGGTCAAATTAAAGTGCTTTATAACCTTTATACCTGATATTTGAAGTATTTCTTTTGGGTTTTTATGATTTGACATAAGTTGTGAAGATCTGGTTTTACTCCTTTCAATAAAAAGTTTTTTAATTAATTATTTGTGGATACAGATCTTTTATGTTGGTAAAACTCGTATCTTAGAATAGTGGTTGTTATGAACTGATCAGTGAAGAGATTCTGTATATGGTCATTACATCTGTATACGGATCTCCCTTGTTATAATGCCCTTTGTTATAATGTGATTCCAGGTGTAATGCCATAGCAGATGAACCCCTTAGCCAAAATTAAACCATTGTATTTGAATTGGGTTATCAAATGTATGACTGCATTACAATTTGGGTTGAAAGAAAACAACATGAAGCAAAGTGTGATATCTTGATTTCGTTTGAAACATTATTTTTGACAAAATTAAATGCACAAATACCCTAAAATGAAAAACAATTGAGTTAATTTACATCAAGCAAAATTATTTCAATACGTTTGATTGGCATTTATTTATTTCCCAACCGCATCCCACCGCAACACACATACATGAAATCATAACATTTTGGATCATTCTCGCTTTATACTGCAGTTTAGTTTATAACAGCATTAGTAGTTATGGACCCCAACTTCTGTGTTATTACTATATCTGTGTGATTACTACATGTCTGACGGGCATTGTGTGTATTCCCCCAACACGCATATGCAACTATTATATATATTATGCAGTTTAGTCATAACGTGGTCACTGAGTCGAAGCAGTTATAGACCTTAACTACTGCGTTATAATGAGAGTTGTATGGTCAGCAGCGAACAGGTTTTGCATGGTAAACAACTACATACACCTGGACTTTGTCAGCGAAAGTTATCCGAAACAATTATCTGCAACAAATATACCATATCTGTCAGTTCCTGGTGTCCATTCTGACTGAATTGTAAGACTGATAACGTCTGGGCCTCCATCAGGGGTTCCATCCCACAGATCACTTGCCTACTTGTTTACGCACCCCCTGTCCTGTGCATTGTGGTAGGTCGATCTTTTCAGGTTTATGATTTGTTACAGGGCTCGAAATCAGCAGTAGTCCGCTTGCCCGAAGCTAGTAAATTTAATGCCGGACTAGTACTTTTCATAATTTCAGTCGTTCGATGGCTACTAAAGAGTCAGTTGTCGCATGTCAGATAGTGAAGGACAGCGGGATTAGTCAATTTCTGAATCTACTAGTCATTCTGGCTGCATAGAAATTTATGTTAAATTCTAGGCCTGAACTAGATAGCCAATTTACATGCACATGCGATGCTAGGACAGAGCAATGTATGCTTTTCGAGTGAGTCCTCAGTGGTGATGTCTGAATTGCCTAGGAATTAAATGCAATACGCTCATAACAGTAGCCATATAGTGGTTGTTACTTCAAGGTTACTCAACGAATGGTAATCCCAGTGGATAAGTCTGCTTTTTAAGAATGGAAAATGATGATAGGTTGTGAAGCATATTTTATAACTAATGCTCTAAAAATGTGAGAAAAAATGCACTCAGGTGAGTATCAACATTGTATAGTGCTTCCACTGTAAATACTAGAGAGAATGCTCTAATTGATACTGATGCTGGACCAATCCTAGCCACAATATCTATATCTTTTTTAATTTTTCCTTCCGTGCAACCCTTTTTGTCTGCCCTTTCTCCATAGCAGACGCAACAGGAATCATGTTTTATCCCATGAGTACAGACTGCAGAGTAGAATACCACAGTCGGTGGCCTAAGTCTTTTGAGTCCAAGGACAAAGATCATTATTACTAATTCGTTTTGTGTTCAAGTTATTTTGAAGCAATAAATAAAAAGAAACAGTAATATACCATACTTCACTGTGTGTAACATGTACTTAACTGCAAGCAACATAGAGACAGATCTGCTGTGAAATGTAACAGGCAGGCAGATCAGGGTCAATGGTTTTGTTTTGTTGGTTTTTAATGGCACTTTTAGCACATTATTGGCTACCGGTATATCATGCTGAGGAAATAGGAGCTAAGTGCATTTCCGAAGGACACGCGGAGGCAGCCAGCCAGGGGTGGCCTGGGTGGGTATCGAACCCGCGACTCTTGGATTATGAGTCAGATGCTCTACCAACTGAGCTACCATTGCTCCCATGGTCAATGGTATTGGCATGAAATCGTGTATTCTGATTTGCCAGCACATTATGTGGCAGTAGATTTTAGTCAGTTGTTACCTCATCATGCCATAAGGCCAAGTGAGCTTAATTTGGTACAGTCTGTCATCCACTGTATATTAGCAATTACTTTTTTCATCCTCTTCTTAAAAAAAAATACTAGACCAATTTAAACCTAAATTTAGCTGTGAGCATTATGGCATAAAGGCCTTTAAAGCTTTCTATACAGATGATGCAATCCACCATTAAACAACTTCTTAAAAAGTACTGAACAGAATGTGACCAAATTTGACAGAAATCATCAGGGCAAGACGCTCGTTCGATTTTATACAGATGATGGTAATCGGCCATCAAATTTGGTAGCATTTGAAAAATATAAAAAAAACATAACTTGAAATGACTTCTTCTCAACAGAATTAGACAGAAAACATCCTGACATGAAGGCCTTTACATTTTGTACAACTGATGCTGATCCATTATCAAATATGGCTACTAATACTCAAAAAAGAAAAACCTTTCAAGAACTTTCTCAAAAACTGCTTGACAGAATTAGACCAAATTTGAATAAAAGCAGCCTGGCATAAAGGCCTTTTAATTTTATACAACAAATGCCAGTTTTCCATTAGATGTGGCTACCTTTACTAAAAATAGAAAAACCCTTAAACAGTTTGTTCTAAAAGTAAAACCGGCTGAACTTCACCAAATTTGATAGAAAGTATCTTGGCAAATATGATTTTCAGATTTATACAAATGATGCTGATCTGCCATCAAGTATTGCCACCATTAAAGGAAAAAAAACTTAAAATGAATTCTTACAAACTGCTCAACAGAATTTGACATATTTTTTCAGAAAGCATCCCGGCATAAGGTAATTTTAAACTGTTACATGTTACAAATTATGCTGATCTGCCATCAAATTTGGTCAGATGTTACTAAAAATAGAAAATCCTTTAAATAGCTTCTTAAAAAGTGCTGGACACAAGTTGACCAAATTGTACCGAAAGCATCCTGGCATAAGGCCTTTCAGATTTGCGCAAATGGTGCTGATCCACCATCCAGAATGGCTGCAATTACTAAAAACAAGTATAAAAACCTTTGGAAAAGCATCATACTAACACAGATTTCTTGGCCAACTGCCCTTGCATTTTGTCTTTTAGGGAAATGTCAGTCAGGTGAGCAGCCTCAGGCTCTAGGTGAGAAGCATCGGGCCCTCTGTGGCCTCTTGTTCACAGTTGAGCACCAATTATACTTGAGAAATTATGGATGTAATAAAGAGTTTGTGTGACTTAACACATTCATGGTCCAATTACATTTGACATTGGTAGCTGGGTGTGTGTCTCATCCAAGATATATGACCCTTAGTCTCAAAAGTCAGGGTCAAAGTCCATCATTGGCCAATTTTGGTGAGTAGCCATGGTATGCAGGCGATGAAAATTCTTATTCAGTATGAACATTTTGTCAATTATTTAATGATGAGAGTTTGTATTCTCTTTTTCAGATTCATCATGCTTTTGTACACAAGGCTTTCTTCGGTGGGTCATAAATAACCTTTGCCAAAATGTGAACTTCTGATATATTGAAGGTTTGTTTTTGAACATTGATGAGACGGAGAGACTTGTGTTTGCCACTTTCAATATTTGGAGTTGCTTTTCCTTACATACGCTCTTTAATAGGCTGTAATTGATCAGGATGATGATTTTGTACTCGTGTAATGGTTGTCCCAGATTCGCCATTATCTAGGAAATCAAAAGATAAGGATGCTGTACTACACATCGCAAGTCCACAAATTGCTTCACCCACAGCATCACAAGATTTCAGTCAGTTCACTGGGTATTCTTCCTCAGTGACATCTTATCCTCCAAGTCCTGGTGACGATATTGCAACAAATCCAGAGCCAAGTCATTTATCAAACTTAGCTCTATTTGCAAAGAATAAAACTCCATCTGGACGTGGATATTCAAAGATAAGAATTGGTTCGGAAAAATTTTCAAAGTCTTGGCCAAGAAAATATGTTAAGAATAAACACTTGAAGTTCCATGTCAAATATGGAATAGCCAGTGCAATTCCTGAGCTATATGCGGAGAATACTTACTCTGGTCAGAATTCTTGCAACTCTGATTACAGTTACTCTGCTTCGTGCTATGATACACCAGAGGCTTATTTTTATCACGATATTTCAACAGATGTAAATGGTTGTTTATCATCATCCAGATAAAAAACATCAAATTTTCCATTAATTAGTGATGAGAAAAGACTACATCACCAGATAGGAGAAGGACAAAGAGCACAGTTTTCCCAATCAGTACATAATACACAGGGTTTACAAGAATCAAGTTCTGCGACATCAGAAAGTTCAAAAAAGAGGTGGAAAAATAAAAATAGCAAATTAAGGGAAGAAGCATATTCTACATGAAAGACTGACTCAGTGAAGCCTTTTCTTTGTTTGTATGGGAAAACTGTTCATACTGATGATTGTAAATGCAGAAAAGTAAATTTATGGAACATACCTTTATTGTCTGCATGGCATCCTGATAAAGTCAGCAACAGGGATACTACTTCATTTAGTAACATTTTTCAGAATAATTTTAATTAAGACATTCAGGACTTAGATAAACAGGTTTCTTCAATAAGTGAGGAAATAACTACTGATGGTGATGTTTCTGTGCCTGTCTCAGTTACAAAGAGGATTCACTCTGGTCAAACAAAATTAGAGTCAATTTGTAAGTCTGCACAAGAGACTAATAATCAATTAATTGAGTATGATTTGGAGTCAAAATTAAGAGTATTCTCCCCTGAAACAGCAGACTGATATTTACATTTGAAAGGTCAATTAGAGAAGATCCATGGCACAAGTAATTTCAGTTCTAGAGAAAAGTCAGAAAGTGAGTCCTTGAAAGTAGAGCATTTTCGACAGACTTATGATAGTGTGAAAAACTTACCTTTTGAGTCATTGAGCTCTAGAGCGGCTAACTTGTCGACAGAGTTGAAAGAGAAGATACAGGAGAATGAACCTGATCAACATAATGCTTTGACAGCAGCTGCTGAAGATTTGGCTCAGAGTTTATATACAGTGACAGATAGTGTTATTTATTCTCAGACAAAGAATAACAACAAAGCTTCAGATAGGCCCGCTACAAAAAATGATTTATCATCATGTCTAGCTTTGTTTGATAACCTAATTTTCGACATAGAGGACCAGTTGGAAGGACAAGTGCCTTATAGAGGAGAAAGCTCCACTGATGAACAGTTTGGACTAGATCCTTGGGCAGTGCCTTGTTCACAGAGTACAATAACAATGGCTTCACTGATGAACAGTTTGGACTAGATCCTTGGGCAGTGCCTTGTTCACAGAGTACAATAACAATGGCTTCACTGATGAACAGTTTGGACTAGATCCTTGGGCAGTGCCTTGTTCACAGAGTACAATAACAATGGCTTCACTGATGAACAGTTTGGACTAGATCCTTGGGCAGTGCCTTGTTCACAGAGTACAATAACAATGGCTTCACAAGTAAAGAAGAACAAGAATCAGTTTCTTAGAAAGGCAGCACCAGCTTCACCTGTCAACAAGTCTAGTGAGAAAGGCAGTAGATTAAGCTGTCCTGGTGTGATTAGCATCCAGTCAGGGATTGCAGAAGTCCGCATTGATAGTGCTTCTGTCAGCACAGGTCTGAAAGATATGAATGTGACAAGGAAAAATGAATCTGCTCAGGGATCCCCTCCTGAGTTTGGTTCAGAACAGCATGGCATACCTTCTGATGCAGGTGCTGGTGATGGGCCTTGTATACCAAGACAAAAATATGATCGTGGGGGCATTGATACCACATCTTCAATTAACATTCGGTATTCAGATCATTTGTCGTCTGTGGCAACAATCCAATCACATCCTTATTCCAGTCCCACCACAGGCAGCAGTTCCCAAAGTGCCTACCAAAATTCTACCGGAAACAATGGTACACCACCTGTTTCCAAAAGACGACAACGTGTCCCACCAGCAAAACCAGCAGGGACATTCAAGAGTGAGACCTTTGGCCAGTATTCTGTTTCATCCATACACAAAGAAGCAGATCTAGGTTCAGCTCAGATTTTGTCAGGCATATGCAGTAATACCCAGCAGCAGCAGGCTTCCAGATTACATAGACAGGATAGTCAGCAGTTTGCAAATAATTTTGATGATGATGGTCAAGAACAGCGATGGTATCATGGACAAAGACAAGCCAGTCACCACCCATGGATAGCTTCTGATGAAGATATCCAGTTTCAGTATTTAGAAGAACAAGCTAGAATGCAGTATGAGGGATCTGAGATCTTGTACAACAATGGACAAAAGGGGAACTCAACTAAAAGTACTCTTTTGCAAACTCAATTTGGACAAAATCCCCCTTTTTACCTGAAGGACCAAGAACAAGACCAATTTCCTTCAAGTCATATGTCAGATAAGACTCACTACAGTACAATGGAACCACATCCAGGTGGCCAACATGAAGGAATGATGGGGCAGATTCCAAGAGTGCTACATCCTGGACAAATGAGACAGGTTTCAAGTGGGTATCAAGATTATCGGATGGATCAAATGCAAAGTGGGCAGAATAGTGGACAGTTGGAGCAGCAACAATGTTGGAAGCATGGAGGATTCCATGGAGGAATAATGGGTCAGGTGAAGTCACACAGAGGAATAGATGAGCAGATGCCAGGTGGGCAACAAGATGGACGTAGGCAAATGCCTGGCATGGAACATGGAGGATCCATGCAGCCAGTGCAAGGAGGATTGGATGGAGAAATCTTAGAACAGATGCATCCACATGCTCAACTGGATGCAACGCAGCCAAATGAGCAAGGCTACACAGGAATGCCCTCCCACATGACAGATAGAGAGCTAGCTCAAGGTAAACATGTCTGCTGTATCTGTTGTTTGTGCCTGTTGTAGTCTTAAGTGGTATTTATAGCAATTAAGAATCCAAATGCTTGTTGAATTTAACTACCACATATACTGTACATACTCGTGTATAAATCGGGTCCAAATGCAAACAACATAAACCCTGATCTGCAGTCGCATAATGCACCGGCAGATCAGATTCTATGTTTTTTGTTCTACTGATTAGTCCTTACAAACTGAATCGACCCAGATCTGCCGGCGCATTATGCGATAGCAGATCTGGGTCTATGCAGTTTGCAGTTGGTGTCGGGTTATACGCCATTATATACGGTACTTATAAGTCGGGTCAAACTGCAAACAACATAGACCTGATCTGCCGTTGCATAATGTGCTGGTTGATCAGGGTCTGTGTTCTTTAATCTACTGATTACTCCTAACAAACTGCATATACGTAGATCTGCCAGAACATTATGTGATGGCAGATCTTGGTCCATGCATTTTGTTCATAGATTCTTCTAAAATAAATTTTATGTTGATGAAATCAAGATAGGCGTTTAATTGTCAGGCGTATATGTTTACCTACAAGCTGTTTTTCTTGGCAAGTAGACAGATATTTTACAGTTCTCTTTAAGACATTTAGCTTAAAATAGGAAAGAATCTCTTAAATCCTTTGTTGGACAATTGCATACCTCTGCTACTTTTACAGTATTTTGATTTTGTGGATTCTCCTGTTGCTATGTTAATCATCCTGGTTTTGTTTTTGTGGATTTTCCAGTTGCTATTTTAATCATCATGGTTTTGATTTTGTGGATTTTCACTGCAGCTATTTTAATCATCCTGGTTTCAGAACAATCTGATCAGAGGATGAATAACCCCTGGTTTCAACAGATTGTGCAGAACATGAAGGAGTTGGTTGAAAGGGAGAGTCTCGTTGTCAAGGATGTTTTTCCTGATGGAAACTGCCTCTTTACAGCAGTTGTTGATCAGCTCCGTGTGCGTGGAAATTTCAAGTACACGCCTTCAAAACTGAGAGAAGCTGCTGTTGATTATCTAATTAAAAACCACGAACAGGTAAAATCAAATGGTTGCCAGAATTCTAAAGTAAATCGTGAGTTTAAACTTTAAACATAGTTTGTACAGCCTTGAAAATCCTTGAATTATGAGGGTTGCCTTGAAAAATCCTCGAAAAAGGGTATAATTATATACAGTACAGCTCAAATGATTTTTCTGAACCAAACGCTTTGCGGTGGGGGTGGAGAGATAGTGGAGATGAATCAAGAAAAAACCCTCCACCTTCACTCCACGCGTCCTGACGGAGTTGCCATGGCGTCTCGCGGAGAATAGCCCTGCACACCACGCTTTCTCGCAGAGTCGCATCCGATCACCACCGCGGAGTGGACTTGGTCTCGATAATATTGGCGTGGTTTACTGTTTATTACCCCTGCAAGCAGAGGTTGAGAGAGAGAAGGGGGGGGGGGCACCGATTTATCTACATCTTTATCCCTTTTGGGAGCAATTTGCGTACTTTTTGATACAGAAATAAACCGTAATCATTCAGTTAATTATAAATATTTCCTTGTTTTAACGAAGATAATGTATGATACATAGTGCGAAATCAAATTTTATATAATAATAACGTAATGACAATACCTCGCAAACTGTATTATTACTACAATTTGCATAATGAATCTATTTTTTTTTCTTCAATACTATGTTATCGGAATCTAAACATGCATTCATATCCTTATTTCTTTTTCAGTTTGCGCAATACAATTTTTAATGATAATATGAAAGTCAATGATATTTTACTCCCTGCAATGAAAAGAACGATAAACATCGAACAAATTAATAACAAAGCTGCAGTCGTACCCGACTGAACTAAAACATTCGCACAAGTTCCAATGGTTACTCCATGCGTGAGTTCTCACTCACATATTGTACGATTTCGTCTGACATACAATCGCTTAAATAAAGCATTATTAAGATTTCACATCGTTATTTTATTTTAAACTGTACTATTTTGCAATAATTACCAAAATAGCGGTTTTTTAAAAATCACAAATGGTCGCAAAGTCCATCCTAGATATATGTAGTTGACACGTGCAGTTTTCAAAGAGAAGTTCTCATGCACAAACCAATAACCTAGCACAAGAGAAGCCATCAACATTGATATTGACGTGTTCATTTCATGTGCGAACTGTTAACCTAAAAGTACAACAGCAGCTCTTCTGCAGGTTTGTTGTCTTTGCCATTGAGTTGACAATAAACAGTGTACTCGGGGATAAGTTATTCATACTGTACAACCACAGGCTGGCTATTCCACTGTTTGATTCTTGTAAAAAAAAAAAAATCAGTGATAGAAAGAAAAACTAGTGAACTAATCAATACAGCTAGTATCAAGTATTTTTTTTACATTTATTTTTATTTTCTTCCATTTCTTGCGTCAGTCACATTAGTTGTTTAAAATGGACAATGGTGTTGCTCCAAACTACTTACAAAGATGTAATTCGACCATTTGTTATTAACAGCGAGACCTACAGCACTCGATCATTTATCTCCCTTTTTGTAGAACTACCCTGTATCAAAATTAATTCCTGCCTTTTAAAATTTACCAACAAAAATTTTAAGTAACCCACCTATACAAAATCTCAAAACTTGCCTGAACCGGGATAACCATATAAGCATTTGTTGTATGTAACTACTGTATATTTGTATCACCAAGTAAACTTGAGCATCAGATGAAATTAATGCTTAACTTTTTCTTTTTCTGCTCGTTTTCATATTGCATAATATGCATAATACAGCAACAATGAGATGAATATTCTAAATCATTAACTCTTCTTAGTAAAGTCCCCAGCCCCCCCCCCCTCACTCTCTCATAAAATATGGAATCCAAATAACTACTGCTTAAGTCGTCGTAATCAGTTGCGCTTAACATTAGAAACATTTTTTTTATTGTACATGCTTCAGTAACAGTTTAAGTATTCCATGATTGGCTAGCTTTCTTCAATTAGCGGCCTCATCATTCACACTAAGCCAAAAAGATGTTCCTGCTTTTAAAGTTTTTCGTGATTCTGCTCATGTTTTGAATAATTTTTCATCAATGTGAGTTTCAAAAATAACACTAAAATGCTTATTAATGTTAACCAAAATTTTACTTTTTCGATGCTTGACATGTCGACATTTTTAGGCAATCTTCAGAATTAAAATATTAAAATTTGACTGATTATAAATCTAGACGTACACAAACTAAAATCTGGAAACGTTCTGTAGTGGTAAGAAAAGTAATCACGTGCTAAACATTATAGTGTTATGGAGCAAAAAAGAAAGAAATTTCCCCACCCACGAGCGGGAACTCCCGACCACGTGCTCCAAAGTCAAGTGTGTGTGTGTGGGCGTCCGCAGGAATTTTTCGGAAGGGGGGGGGGGGGCAAAGCCGAAATAAAAGGGATATATTTATCATTTTTTAAAAATCGAGGGTGGGGCGGGGGCAACATGCACCCCCCCCCCTGCAGACACCCAAGTGTGTGTATATATACGAGTCGCACACTTTATCCTCTCGACCACAGTCACTCTAGCTGTACAGCAATATACCACGTACAGAAACACACTCAATAACTAAATGCTCTAACAGTCACAAACAGGAAACTGCACAGTTTAATATCTGCGTCAAAATAATTATAAGAATCTATTTTGTTTTTATACTTTCGTCTTAGAAAAATGAGCAAATAATAGGATACATGTAGGGACAATACATCCATGCAAAATGTCCTAAACTTGTTGTAAATTAAAATCTCTGAACATCTGAGATTTTAGAATTTTCGACATTTTTTGTCATTTCGGTAACAAGTTGAGTTCAGATTAATTACTAGCAATTATCAAACTTCCGTTTTTAATGGCGGGACCCAAGCTGAAACTGGCATCATCCTTTGATGCAAACCCTTGTCAATATTTTACAAGTGTCCACAGTGGTCACTGCCTTGATTTCTGTTGAACATCTGCTGACGTCAAGTCTTTATTAGAGAGAGGCAATTGAATTTTCTAAGGGGGGTGGGGTGGTAAATGCATGAAAACAATTGTCTTTCTCTGATTGGAAGTATAAAAAAGACATTATTCCGTTCCATATTTCACTTGAAATGAATTTATCTTGTGATGAAAGAATAAAAAATATCCCGGTCGAACATTTAAGCCCCATACATTAAATGGTCAGTCCCTTAGAGTACATATGCAATCAGAATATTCAGCCTCGTGGCTGTGCTATTACTGCTTATGGACTTAGCACGCGGTTTGCATTTCAGTGTAAATTTAGTGTTTTAGGTTTGTTTGTTTGGGGGTTTTTTAAGCAGAAGCGGATGTCAGTTTGAATTTTAATTGTCCATATCTCAGAGAATTACTTTCCTTTGGAACAAAATAATAAATTTATGGTGTTCGAGAAGCTCAGCAAGGCGTGCTTCTCGTCAAGTCAGTGCGTAAGTTTCTTCATATTTCTTTTAATAAATTAAAAGCATAAACTTATTGCAAAAGAAGTCGATCAACTTTTTGTCAACAGTAATGTGTACTGAATATACAAGACTTTTGAAATTATTTTTTAAATTTTCCAAATATATGATCGAAATAAAGACGACTGATTCTTCCAATTGTATCGGGTTGTAAATCACTCTTGGTGTCTTAGTCTTTCCACAGGTGGTCTTCATTCATTGATTGTTCAAAGTCAATCAGTAATGTCGACCAGCCCGCTCCACAGTAGAGTTGACATCGGCGTACGTGCTGAGGCGCGATTGTGATTTGTAGGCATTTATCCCGCCATCTCTGAGCTAAAGTCGAGGGGCTTAAGTCACCCACCGCGAAGCGTGGGGTTCCGAAAAATCACGTGAGCTGTATTGTACCCGTTGTATGACTTCCCATGCCAATGCATTGCATGAGATGATCCAATAAGTTTTCCAGCACAAGATTTCTCTTTAGATATATTGAATTCATTTTAATTTGTGAAAATCAATTAAAAACAATTTATGTTTAATAAATGGGGGTATATAATAAAAATATATAGTGTTTGTTCCGTTGGATATTGTGGTATCGCCCGAAGTACATGGGGCTTGCAAGGTTGCTCCATTTGTACTTTGATCTTGCCCACAATATACATCATTACATACACTATACTCGTTAATTATAAACTAGGCTATGAGGAAAAGCTCTTGATGTTACTTACATGTTTACAATGATAGTACTTAATAATGGTGACGCATGTTTACAGTGATAGTACTCAATAATGGTGAGACATTTTTACAATGATAGTACTCAATAATGGTGACACATGTTTACAGTGATAGTACTCAATAATGGTGATGCATGTTTACAGTGATAGTACTCAATAATGGTGATGCATGTTTACAGTGATAGTACTCAATAATGGTGACGCATGTTTACAATGATAGTACTCAATAATCGTGACACATGTTTACAGTGATAGTACTCATTAATGATGACGCATGTTTACAGTGATAGTACTCAATAATGGTGACACATGTTTACAGTGATAGTACTCATTAATGGTGATGCATGTTTACAGTGATAGTACTCAATAATTGTGACACATGTTTACAGTGATAGTACTCAATAATTGTGACACATGTTTACAGTGATAGTACTCAATAATGGTGACACATGTTTACAGTGATAGTACTCAATAATGGTGACACATGTTTACAGTGATAGTACTCAATAATTGTGACACATGTTTACAGTGATAGTACTCAATAATGGTGACACATGTTTACAGTGATAGTACTCAATAATGGTGACACATGTTTACAGTGATAGTACTCAATAATGGTGACACATGTTTACAGTGATGGTACTCAATAATGGTGACATATTTACAATGATAGTTTTCAATAATGGTGACAACTGTCATCCAAGAAATCCATGAAATCCAGTGCACCCTGAGTTGGTGATTATCACTAAACTGTTTGATGATTTTTCAAAGCCTTTAAAAGCTTACATTTAAAGGCATGTTAAGCATCTTGATGATTAAGACTCTGTCTGTTATCACAAATTTGTGTTGTACCTTGTTGAAAAAATACATGTACCCTATTCAATTTTTTTTAAACGCAATTTGTTTCAAACCAGGGAGTAAAATACCAATTCTTTGAAATCTCATGATGAGTTTTGATTCACTGAGTGAAATTATTAGAAATAACGACGAGTAACATTTTAGTAACCTATACCAGTAAACGAGTTTATCTAATTTGAATTTGAATTAATTTTCATGTGACATTTGTTTTCTTCCATAGCGAGATGGTACACACCTGGAGCAGTTCCTGATGAATGAAACCTGGGATCATTATCTGGGTCGAATGAGCAGAGATGGAGAATGGGGTGAACATATCATACTTGGGTAGGTATTGATAACGCTTTACAAGCAATACAGTACTCCCTCATTAAAACACTGTTCATGGGGGCCATAGAGTATACCACCTTATAGCGAGACATTCTTATCATGTAGAACATTATATATATATATATATATATATATATATATATATATATATATATATATATATATATATATATATATATATATATATATATATATATATATATAATTTGACTACAAATGAATGAAATGGGATCCATGACTATACTTGCCTTATAAAAGGAATTCCGCATGTTATAATGAAGGCCGTATAGTGACGGAGTGTTGTATAGAGGGAGTATACGAATAATACTTGATTTGCTTTGGGCAAACATTTGCTGAAGCACAAAGGTAGAGTTAGAGCACAAGTGTTAAGTATTTCCCTAGTTTACTGGAAAATGTTTGCATTTAGAAAAGCATGTATGATCGGTATGCTTAAAAGTATGTATGATTGTTACACTGTAAAAATTCGATAAGCCATGCAGTGATTGTGTTATATCTGAATTCATGTTATAACAAGGCGTGTTATAGGGTTTCACTGTATGATTGTTATTTGTAAAAGCATGTATGATTATCACACTATAAAAATTTGGGAGCCATGCCACAATTGTGTTATATCTGAATTTGTGTTACAAAGAAGTGTTATAGTGGGAATTTCACTGTATGGTCGTTATTGTTATATGATCAGTTACTATGTACAATTTATTATACTCAGAAAACCTAAGAAAAGATGTTTATGATGTGTAGTTGATCCCAAATGAAAATGTTGCTGATCTGACATCCATTATGGCTGCCACAGTGGCCATCTTGAAAATCTTGTTATCGCTACTCCTACTGAATGGATGATCATATCAACAGGGGTTTTTCACTACATGACTATAATGATGGATGTCTAGTTGATCCTAAATGAAAATAATGCTGATCTGACGTCCAATATTGCCGCCACAGTGGCCGTCTTTAAAATTTTGTTATCGCTGCTTCTCTTACATTGATGGTCATATCAACATGGGGTTTTCACCAAAAGACTTCTTATGATGTCTAGTTGGTCCTATATGAAAATGGTGCTGATCTGACGTCCAATATGGCCACGACCACAGCCAGCTTGTAAATCTTGTTATCGGAACTCCTCCTGAACAGAAGGTCACATTGACGTTGTGTTTTTACGTAAAGACTTATTATGATGTCCAATTGGTCTTGAATGAACATGGTGGCGATCTGACATCCAATGTGACCGTTACACAGCGACAACTTGACATTTTTTTTATCGCTACTTCACCTGAATAGAAAGTCATATTGACATGGGGTTTTCACCAAAAGACTTCTTATGATGTCTAGTTGGCCCTAAATGAAAATGGTGCTGATCTGAAGTCTAATATGGCTGTTACAGTGGTGAGTCTGAAATCTTGCTATAACTATTTCTCTTGAATGAATGGTCATATCAACATGTGACTTTCACAAAAAAACTTCTTATAATGTTTTTTGATCTTAAATTAAAATGTTGCTGATCTTATGTCCAGTATGTGGCCACCCTTAAAATCTTGTTTTTGCTACTCCTCTTAAATGGAAATTAACTTTGACATAAGGTTTTCATCAGAAGAGTTTTTATGGTGTCTAGTTTTTCCTAAATGAAAATGACTAACCCTCAATATGGCCACCATGGTGGCTATCTTGCAATTATTGTTATCTCAACTGCTCCCAAATGTATGGCTATGCCAACATGGGGTTTTCACCAATAGACTTCTTATGATACCTAAGTGGTCCTAAATGAAATTGGTGCCAGTCGTACATCCAAAATGGCTGCCATAATGGCTGCCATGAAAATCTTGTTGTCACTACTCCACTGAGTGAATGATCATTATGACATGGGGTTTTCACCAAAAGACTTCTAATGATGTCTACTTTTTCCTATATGAAAATGGTGCCAATCTGACATCCAGTATGTCCACCACAGAAGCTAATTTGAAAATCTTTTTATCGCTGAAGAATATTAGAGATGGTTTAAAAACTCAGTAGTTAAAAGGAAAAAATTGTCGTATCTTGAATTCGTGGAAATTCTTTTTGCCCAGTAGGGTCAGTCCCTTCGAGAGACTCTTGTTTAGAAATTAGCGTCAATCCCACAATCGTACATCATAGAATAAACCCTGCTTATAATGTAAAGTTTTCAGTATATAACTCTAATAATAAAAGCAACAATAATAATAAAAATAATAATATCTTAGAACATATGCACAGACTGAGCAGGAAACAACTTGGTATAGTTATTGTAAGTTCTCTAACATCACAGTTTCTTTAGCTCAATTGGCGATAAGACCAAGTGAGCATATGCATACGCATGGTCATTCATCTAGAGTGTGGTGTCCATCATCTGTCTGTCCATCAACAATTGCTTTTTTCAACTTCTTCTCAAATACCACTGGACCAATTTTAATGAAATTTGGCACAGAGGATATTTGGCATAAAAGCTTTTCAAATGTATACAATTAATGCCAATCTGCCATCAAATTTGGCCACCATTACTAAAAATAGAAAACTTTTAAATGACTTCTAAAAAAAAACCAAAACAAAAACTGCTGAACATAATTTGATCAAGTTTGAGAGAATGCATTCTGGCCTAAAAACCTTTCAAGCTGTTACAAACGATGCCTTTCTGCCATCAGATATGACTGCCATTACTTTAAATAGAAAAGTCTTTCATGCTGGCATGATGACCTTTCAAAGTTGTACAAATGATGATGATCCACCATCAAATATGGCTGCTGTTACTAAAAATATAAAAACCTTTCAATGATTTCTTGACAGAAAGTATCATCCGAATTTGACAGAAAGCATTTATACAAATGATGTCAATTTGCCATCAAATATGGACACCATTACTAAAGATAGAACGTCCTTTAAATGACTTGTTCTCAAAATACCCTTTAATAACTTTTCTAAATGACCATATAATAAATCTATCATTAATCTCAGGTCCACTTGGGCGTCTTGTTCTTTTGAAAAATGTATTTATATATTTATCCAGTTCACTACTCAGCAAGCACTGTTACTATGAAGTACTTACCTGCAATATATAAAAACTGAAAATGATAGAAGTGTTTCAAATTATCTCTTTATGGTATTTGTCAAGTTTAACTAAAATATCATGGTGATATCCAAAATTTAAATCAGGGGTGTCAAATATATATAGCCTGCATGCCAGATACGGCCCTCCAGACTCATTATTTATTATTATTATTATTTATTATTATTTATATCAAATCTGGCATACCATAGCAAATGAGTTTGACACCCCTGATTTAAATCATATGCAAGACAAATAATATTTTGGTTATTTTTGCATTCAGATACAGGCATTACTATTTTTGGAATTGGAATTATATGTGTAACATTTTGAGATTATGACTGATTATAAATCTACCTCTATATTTAGACTATTTTTTACCATATGATTCTATTCATTCATTTGTTTAGTTAGTATTTAATTCAGAAAAAAATGTAATGCGGGAGTTATCATCCCCAGTATGTAAGTGTGATTAGAAGAAATGAAATTGTAAGAAGGCTCCTGCAAATGCAGGAGATACAAGAAACTTTGTAGCAAATGATTTAGGCCTCAGATTCAATTTTGTATGCAAAGTAATCTTAGTCTTTGAAAAAACAAGGTTTTATGAAATTCTTGATATGAAACTTTGTTGAACCGTGAGACCCAATTTCAAAATTCTACGCATGTTTGAAACCTTACTCAGTGCCAGTTGCTCAAATTAAATATTAATTAAATGTTGCTGACAATTTATGTTAGAGCATATAAATCCACTCCTGCTTCAAACCATACTCAGTTCACATGTGTACATATTAATGTTGATGATAATTTATTTTAGACCATATAAATCCACAGATGGATTTAATGCATGCATTCAGTCTGAAATAAAATTTGTGTGGAAAGAAATAGATATATACCATATATACTAACATATAAGTAGACTCCATCATACCATATATACTTACATATAAGTCGACTCCACCATGCCATATATACTCACATATAAGTCAACTCCACCATACCATATATACTCATATATAGGTTGACTCCATCATACCATATATACTCACATATAAGTCGACTCCATCATACCATATATACTCACATATAAGTCGACTCCATCATGCTCTCAAATCAGGGTCTTTTTTGTTTGTTCTACAGATTACTCCTAGCAAACTTCATAGACCCAGATCTGCTGGTGCATTATGCAATGGTAGATTGGGTTTATGCAGTTTGCACGTGGACTTGACTTATAAGCAAGTATATATGGTAATGTATATTATTGTTTGACCTCAGAAAGTAAAGAAGACATTGCGATCATTTTGGGCCAGCATTGAAGTTGATGTCACAGAATGTTTATCACAAATAAGGCCTTATTGAAAAACATTTGAATTTTATTCCAGTTCCAAAAATGTGAATCCAACTATGTTTACCAATATTTCAAAATTTGCCAAAACTCTCATTGGTCAATCTCTGTGTGGGCAGGCTTTTGAAACAAAAGTCCCAATTTTGAGGTATATAATATGATGTCAAAAATGACATGACATCTTTATTTGAAAATGTATGCCATTAATGCTTTACATGTTTGAAAATAAAAGATTCTTCATGATTGACTGTAAATCTATTATATATATTTCCTACTTCTAGTTTTAGACGCCCACAAATTTTGTAACAAATGTAACAAGTTCAAATGTTTTTGAAAGTTTGTAAAATAAATTTTGTTATCAAGAGCAAGACAATATCATTATTTCCAAAAGTTGTCACTTTTCAGCAAACCTTTTACTATTCAGCAGCACTCTTTCAAACATTGAGGTTTTTTTTCTAATAAGCAGTTAAACTGACCTCTTTAACGGGTAATTTAACCTTGAACACGGGAATGCTAGTTTCCATCCCCCAAACCGTGTACAATTATGTTATGATGAGCGTTGGAGCTAGTGATACAAGTTTCCAGAAGGTTATTCATTTGAATGAAAACAAGGAATTTGGCAACTGAAGTATTAAAAATTTGTTCAAATGTCGGCTCAGTTTCAGTGCAAGTCACTGGTGGTGAAGTATATTCAACATTTTGGAGGTTGAATTACTGGATAAGGGTACTCCATTTCTGAAATAAGAAACTTGCAGAAATATATAATTTAGCATTTATTTAATTATTAGTTTGAAAGGAAAATAAATGAAAGAAAAAGGGAATTATTATATGATACAGTAGAAGATAAATTGGTAAAGACTAAAGTTAAATGAGATAAAGATCCAATATGGAATATTCTTTAGTGCTCTTTAGTGGAACCAGATTCGAACGTGTCAATATTTCAATGTGTTCCATGAGCACTTGGTAAAATTTTATTACAATTATGTAAGCATAAAAATCCATGAAAAAGATGGCAGTGTAGTAATGTTGAATACGTTAAGATGACAAAACCGCCAAAGTAAATGGGATTATCATTTTGTTACCACTAGTACCTCAAGTATTTTGAACTACTGTGAAAGTCTAGTATTTGTCTTTGTCTCTTTGACCTTTTGTTGCTGCCCCCAGATTTGAAGGATATGGGTACACAGTGACCCCTTTTCTTGGGAACCTAAGTGCAACAATTGCAGTTTTAAATGTTGACTGTAAAGCATGGTCACATATTTTGGTCTTTTTAGGACACTTCATGTACATATGAAACCTCTGCATACTGGACACCTCAATAAAACTGCCAATTTTTTTTCCCAATAGTGTCTGGTTTAGAGAAGTGTGTGTGTGTGTGTGTTTGTGTGTGTGTCTGTCTGTGTGTGTATACATACATACATACATACATACATACATACATACATACATACATACATACATACATACATACATACATACATACATACATACATACATACATACATACATACAGGCACACACAGAAATAGAGTAAGAGTTTTTATTGGATTTACCTACCTTCCAATTTTTATTTGGTTTCCATTATGATCTTTTTTATCTTGGAATTTCTGTACTGAGTAATTTTTAGGCTTCCATATATCATACACTAATAACCTGGACTTCAAATATAGCATACACTAATAAGCTGGACTTCAAATATAGCATACACGAAAAAACTTGACTTCCATATATCATACACTAATAAGCTGGACTTCAAATATAGCATACACTAATAAGCTGGACTTCAAATATAGCATACACTAATAAGCTGGACTTCAAATATAGCATACACGAAAAAACTTGACTTCCATATATCATACACTACTAAGCTGGACTTCAAATATAGCATACACTAATAAGCTGGACTTCAAATATAGCATACACTAATAAGTTGGGCTTCCATATAGCATGCAATAATAAGCTGGGATTCCATACAGCATACACAAAAAACTTGACTTCCATATAGCATACAATAATAAGTTGGGCTTCCATATAGCATACAATAATAAGTTGGGCTTCCATATAGCATACACTAATAAGCTGGGCTTCCATATAGCATACAATAATAAGTTGGGCTTCCATATAGCATACTCTAATAAGTTGGGCTTCCATATAGCATACAATAATAAGTTGGGCTTCCATATAGCATACAATAATAAGTTGGGCTTCCATATAGCATACAATAATAAGTTGGGCTTCCATATAGCATACACTAATAAGCTGGGCTTCCATATAGCATACAATAATAAGTTGGGCTTCCATATAGCATACACTAATAAGCTCAGCTTCCATATAGCATACTCTAATAAGCTCAGCTTCCATATAGCATACTCTAACAAGCTCAGCTACATGTACATTCTCAATTTTTAAAAGCAGTAATTCAATTTTGGAGTGTCCAAAAGAAAGTTGTAAACTATAGTCTCTGTATTCAGATATTATTCCTAAATAAAAACGATGGTAAGCAAGTATATAATTTTTTGAAACCTCCTTTTTCGTGTTACTTTTCACCATCCATCCAGTTAAGTTTTCCATTTAATTCACTGTGGCAGGGCATTCATATTTCATGAACTGGTGCTGGTGGATATGACAAATTTGTGTTTTCTTTTAAAGTAATGTACTGAAAGTTTTCTGTTCGTACTGTAATGAAATGTTTGAAGAATTTCAAAATGAGCTTGACCAGGTCTGGATTTCACCAACAAAACTTAAGTCTGGATTTAAACCAAAGTTTACAATCCAGCGACCTGATTGGCTGATATTTATATCCGACCTAAAATTGACCAATCAAATGTTTTAAGTCTGTCAAACCATGGTGGCTTAGTGGTTAAGGTGCTGGACATGTGACCAGAAGGGTCCGGGTTCAGGTCCCACCATCACATCAGCCTAGCTCCACTACTGTGGCTAAGGCACTTTACTTGCTTCGGCATGATGTAACTTTCAAGTGTCGTTGTGCAGTAAAACACCACAAACTAAACCAAACTAGACTTAACTTTAAGACTTATGTTGGAGAAATTGAGGCCAGATGAAATTCTACCTAAAACAGTAAAATAATTATGAAAAAATTGATTCACTTAATGTAATAATACATGTACTGGTATTTTTTTATTTTTGGTAAAAAAGTACACTTTGTGTCTTTCTGTAGAGCCATGTCTGAGGTACTGAGATGCAGCATCAATGTGCTTGGTGGAATGTCAGGCAAGTCTCACACTATAGTCCAGCCCCAGCATATGTCCGACAAGGAAGAGGAGGAAAGAGAGAAGAAAAAAGAGGAACCAAAAGGTGGCAGGACTAGTAGTGATAGTCAATTTGCAGAAACAGCCAGATCTGATAAATCTCCCTCCCAAGAGGAGACCAGCAGTGAAATCAGTCAATCCAAGACTGGTTCACAGTCTCCATCACCCCAGACTGGTACAAAAGCTTCCTCTTTTTTTCTTTTTTGGTCTCATTCATATTATACAATGAGGAATCATCAATTGCAATCATTTTCCAAGACATCTGTTTGCTGCATTGATAACAACTTTTTGATTTAACAATAGACCACTGATTTATCTTCTGCTACTACATCATTTCCAGGATCACCTTCTTTGAACAAAGACTTAGTGACCTTTAGGTATTTTATGGTCAGCAATTTATGACCACTTTACATTAAATTGTTTTCTACATTGTTGCGATAAAAAAGATTTAACAAACAAATTTTCCCTGTCCATGTGACTTCATAGGAGTCTCGGAAGGATTTTTAAATTGGGGAGGCAATTTTTATAAAGAATGCGCTGTCAGAGGCAGTTATCAGCTAAGAGGATGCTGGTGGGTTGGAGTTCTGGGGGTTTACCGGATCTTTTTTTCAAAAACATAGCAAATTTGGAGTTTTCTGATGCATTTTTAGGATGTTTTCCATATTTTTAATTGTAATTTGAGAAAAAATAGAGGATATTTGCTTGTTCCAAGTGAATAACGGACGTATTTCATTAGGTGGGTGGAAACTCCGTCTTTTCATGAGTGGCAAAGTCCCAAGTGAAAATACTAGAGTTTTTCACCCATTAGCATTTTTCACCCATGAGAGTTTTTCACCCATTAGAATTTTTCAACCATTAGAGTGTTTTACCCCTTAGAGTTTTTCACTTTTCACCCATTAGATTTTTTCACCCATGAGAGTTGCTCGCCTATGAGATGAATTATATCTGTTATTCACTCAGAACAAGTAAATTTTATTTATATTTTATGCTCTAATGTGTTGGCTATGTAAAGTACATGAGTGATTTCTTACGGTAATGTCAGCTGTTTACGTTCTGCTGTGTTTTGTGTACCTGCGCACCAAAATTGTTCTGCAGCAGATGGATATAAATTGATATTTCGATAATAACAGTATACTAGTTTCAAGGACAGCAATTCAAATTTTATTTGTGCAGAGTAAAATATAACATAGGTTCAAACGAACCTCAATTGATGAGACAACATTTTTAACGTTGCAAATGTTGAGAAAGGATTATTAATGAAGCTGAATTTTGGTAATGAAATGAGAATTTTATATGGGTAAGAAACTATCGAATGTACATGTATATAGAACATCAAATGATGCCTTTAAGTGCATTTTAGTTACTGTCTGTGTCTCTGGAAATAACATCTCCATTTCCTTGGCAGTGAAATAGCTCCTACAGCTGGAGTGACAATATTATTGGAGTGTATTATCAAACTTATTTCTCTTGGAAAATCCACTAATTCACGGAGTAGCATAAAATAGTATGTTTTCATAATGTATAATTGTAATTTTAGAAGAATATCCTTAAGTTTACACTTAAATAAATAATTTAAATCATGTCTTGAATATTTCATCAGTGTGTTTAGCAATTTAAAATACCTCACCTTCATGCAACAATGGATTAAAGGATTTAAATTCTGGATTTTTCTGACCAATATATTGTTTGGAGTCTTGTCATTCTTTACGCTGAGTTGATCCAAGGAATCGACAAATTAAGAGTTTTTAGAAGATATTTACCATATAAGTTTTCTTATAAGTAGGGTCCAACTGCAAAGAGCATATACCCTGGCCTGTCATCGCATAATGCACCGGCATATCAGTGTCTGTGTTGTTTGTTCTGCTCATTACTCCTAACAAACTGCATAGACAGAGGTCTTCCGACACATTATGCGATGGCAGATCTGACTCTATGCAGTTTGCAGTTGGACCCGACTAATAAATGAGTATATTCTGTATCGACTTAATTTGCTGACAAAATTCTCCTGAAAGTCGAACTGTCATGTTCTCTTTATAACCATCATAAATACTTTAGCGATTATGTTAATGTCAAGACACAGGTATCACTCATGATGGTCATGGCAACATTGTAAATGGCATCATCATTTTCAACAATAATAATATTTTGTGTTTTTGAAAGTCGTAATAGCACTCGTTATGACACTTTCCATGGGAGTTATAGAGTATACCGCCTTATAGTGAGACCACCTTCTAATGAAGTATACTATAAATATAACAGTGATATCCCCAGAAAGTGACAAAAATTAATGGCAAGGAAATGTAACAGAAGTATATATAGGAAATAGTATTCTTTATTTCCCTAAGTTATAACATGATTTTGATGTAAAACTCATTAGTCTTTGAACTTAAATAAACGATATCCTGGAAGATAAAAATGTGCTCCTTTTCTTACTTGATAGACAGAAAAACATTCACAGGGCACGCAGCACCAACATAAATTAAGGTTTGCTCATCAAATTATCTTTTTCCTGACACAGGGGCAGATTCAGGAGTATTGTTTAGTATTGTTCGGAGGAGGGGGAGTGGCGTGAACTAGTAGTCAAGGAGTCTGTGTTATGAAACCCGCAGTGACGGCCCAGGAGGTGAAGTCCTCGGAAGCTCCTGCATTATAAGCATTTTCAGGGCATAATTTTAACCATCTAGTTGTAAAGAAAACTTACTCCTTACCTGCCATAACACGATGTGTCATGCGAAAAACAAACTCTTTGACTCCCAAACCCCATGACATGGTTGTGTTTTTTTAAAAAAAACACGATACATGTCCTTAACCTGTAACTTAAAAAGCACGATACATGTCCTTAACCTGTAGACTGTTTAGTGATCATGTGAAACTATCCTCATGGCTATACAGTTGATTGTCATAGAGGCAATTTAAAGGTAAGGCGGTCAGAGATAAACAAACATCATTTCACATATTAATTAGCTGGCAGACAATAGCCAGTATGATGGCGTGCTGGGACAACCCCACATTCGCTAGATCCGCCACTGTGCCCAGATTATACTACATAAATATAAGAGCAAGTCATGGGTATGATGCAAGTTTCATTCACAAAAGTTTCCTCTTCATATGTTCTGGAAATAACAAGAATGACAACAATTGCTACTGCAGCAACAACTACTATTATTACTATTGCTACTACTACAGTATAAAAACAAAAAATATAGATTGTAATAGTGCCCTAGGGATTGTATGCCATTCTAGCCCACACAGCATCTCACCTGTTGGCAAGTATGTATTTCTGAACAAAAGTTGATCATTTAACAATATGGAAAACTTACCATCTGATCAGTGATTTCCACCAAGAATATGAAGTCATCCTTTCAGCGTTGAAACCTGTCCTTTGTTTTGTATGCTCTTTCTTTAGTTCTCTGGAGAAATCCCACTATCTAAATCAGAATCACAATTATTGACACAAATCTCTGATCTTCGTACCCAGGCCAAACTTGGAGACAATATTCATATATGTCTTAAGTTTGTAACTGATATGCAACTTTTCATGTCTCACTTGCTTAACGCCATTTACAGGCTTGAAAATGCATTCTGTGGAACTCTTGTTATGTTAATTAGGTTCCTCTTAAGTTTCAAACATGTTTTACATGTAACAGATTGAACATTTTCAATACTCCTCTCACAGATAAATTCATTGCTGCTGTGTCTGTTAAGCTACCAAACTCATTCATTCATTTAACTGTATTTTATGGACATGCTGCCTTGAAAGTGACAACCTTAATTCATAAGATTCTCAGTAAGATTGATTGATATATTAGTCTTGACTATTCAGTATCACATGATATAAAAGAGTCTTACCAGAGATAGTTATAACAGTCTTTTTACACCTAATGTGTGAAAATGATCTTGACGCATGTTTGGCAGTAAGTGTATTTCGTGGAAAGTGGCAAATTTGTTATCTTTTGTTTCCTTCTTTCTTTATTTCTGTTAATGAACATAATATTGGTGAAATTACTGGGGCAGCAATTGCTGCTTCTGCTGCAACAGTTTTCATATACTTTATTTTGATGGTTATGACTTTTAAATATTGTCATAAATGTTTGAAATTTCACTGGAAATATATCGTACCCTCTATTATTTTATAAAAATTAAAGTAGTGCCTTAGTTTACCAATGGCCAAATAGGATTTACTCTGATAGGTTACAATATAAAGATGATGATGATGATGATTTTTATCATTTTTACAGGTGCACAGTCTAAATCGTTACAGACTGGTGCAATATCATCACCCAAACACACTGATGCCAAGGGAAAAAGTACTGATACCAGTCAAAGAAAGGATAAGACTGCTTCTCGATCTAAGCAGAACTGGGATAAGGAAAATGAAGAACTAACCATGGGTGAGGAACTGTTCATTGGACTATTAGGAGAGATGCACTATGTCAGTCTACGTAGAAAGGACTGGGAGGAAAGACTCAATAAGAGTAAGATACTTAATATGTTCTAGTTCACAATTTTATTTGGTGGAGATCGAGTTGTTTTTGAACAGTTATAATTGCTTTTACACCACACTTCAAGTCATATTTTAGGTTGTCAGATGATAACATTTGTATGTGTAGTAATATGTACAAGTAACAATTCTGGTTGAAAGCAAAGCTGGTATCCTTATGAAAATAAGATTTAGTGTTAAAATGCCTAAGAGTTGATTTTATACCTAATATCTTCCGCTTGTGTGGGCAGGAAATGAATGTTTTCTGGTCAAGGTAAGGGTTTTGCTAGAGATGAGGCTGGATAAAAATATATTTGTCTCTTGCTGTAAAGGCGAGGGGCCATAGAAAGAGGGGCCGTAGAAGGGGTCCATTGGCCAATACAACTCAAGGCGAGTGGACATAGAAGGTGTCCATTGATCTATACAACTCAAGGTGAGGGGCCATAGAATGGGTCCATTGACCTCAAGGCGAGGGGCCATAGAAAGGGTCAATTGGCCCATACAACTCAGGGTGAGGGGCCATAGAAGCGGTCCATTGACCTATACAACTCAAGGCGAGGGGACATAGAATGGGCTCATTGACCTGTATAATTAAAATTTGTGTAAGCAACTAGTTTACACTTTGAGTTCTCATTTTCTATTAAAGCAAATATTACAGGAATGATATATTAAAGTAACAAGATTTCAGTTATAACTGTGGATTTACTGTATATACTCATTTATAAGTCGAGTCCAACTGCAAACTGCACAGACCAAGATCTGTTGCATAATGCACTGTCAGATCTAGGTCTATGCAATATGTTAGGAGAATTATGTGATGGCAGTTCAGGGTGTATGTTGTTTGCAGTTGGACTTGACTTAAAAGCTAGTGTATATGGTTGTCATGGCTTCTATTTTCTTATAATAGTCAGGGCCCCGCCTGAAAAAAGTTGGTAGAACCTTATTGTAATTATGTTGTCTCATTGTTCATCGGTCTGTCTGTCAACAATTTGGTTTTTGCAAGATAACTTTCCAGTGAATAATTATATTTAATTCAGTTTTGTCTTGCAATCTTATACTGACAAAACCTTATTAACATTTTATTTCCAGTATTCTGTGTTATATTGTCAAAAAATAGGTATGGTGTTTATTGCATGACACAGATATCCTTTTAAAAATTTCAAAAAATTTGTAAAAGTTGGGTGTGGGCTCATAATATAATAATTGTGGCAGTAAATAAAAATAATACATGTTGGCTTACCTCAGATATAAAAAATTAACTTGTGCCCGACATCAAAGAAATAAATTGTTTACTTGTGCTTACATATCAGTTTCTTGAGTTTTGCTCTTGGGATTATTAAACACAATAGATATCCAAACATGTATAATTAATAGACAGCTCCTGAAGCCACCTCCCTTCTGCAAGGAACAATTGATCAGCTCCTTAAAAAGATTGGGACTACCGCATTGTCTGTAATTGTTTGTACTCTTTTATTAATTGTTTTTTCTTCAGCTGTACAAATACTTCAAGGTAAAATGAAAATACTTAGGATTTCAGCTAATTATTTCTTTTTTATCTGTTGCCTAGATTTTAATAAGAAAATGTTCTACGCATTGGTGGTGTATGAAAAAAATAGAGTGTATGAAAACTGAGATAACAGGCAAAAATATATTACTTAGAGGCAGGATGAGGTGGCCTCTCATCAGCAGGTAGACTGACTTTCTTTGGAGGAAGAAACTTTTCTGTACAAGAATTTATATTACAAACATAAATAGGATTTATATCGATTGATGGTGTCATAAAACGTAGAGTATATGAAATATTAAATAATTGGTAAAAGTTTATTATTTGGAGGTAGAACGAGGTGGCCACATTAGGAGGTAGTCCAACTTTCTTGAAAGAGATTTCAACGGAAGGTATGACCATATCAGCTCCAAAAGAAATGTATTACTACTTTTTTATTTTAGAATTATGGGCCAGGATAAAGAGAAGAGAAGCACGAAAAAAAGGAGGGCCAGTTGACGACGTTGACTCATCCTCCGATGATGACATATGTCTCCCAGAAGGTATGTTAAACCAGTGTATTTTACCATTCCTTTCTAAGGACTTAATGCTCCCTCAGTTTCCTTGCCTTGTTTGCATTATTCAACTTTTTTCGGTTTTTGTTCTTTGTGCAAAACATAGTTATCACTTTTCTGATAGTGGTGTTAATTGTTATTGATCATGTAGATTTCAGCTTCTTGTTTTTGCATTTAGCTCAATTTTTCTGAAGAATTGCAAGTACAATAATGAAACTGCACAAGTAAATTCATCTTTAGGAGAATTATCATCTGCTCACAAAAGTAACTCAAAGTTACCTACTTTAAAGGTAAGTATCAGGGCTAGGATTCTTATGTTTTTATGTATCTTAATCCCTGTTCTAACAGATTAAGGAGTTTACTTTTCCCATCACTTCATCTGGTATTGGTGAATATCACCATTGATTTAGATATAATTTTTATTGCAGTCAGTTTTAGTCTGACATGGAAAGTAAATCACTGTGAATGGTTTTAAATCTTCTCATCCATGATGATGACTAACACGCAGCAGGAAGCATTGAACTATCATCTCTTGGCTAGTTGTTGTTTTACTTTGAGGAACGATTTGACACCATGCTGATGAAATTCACTGATATACTCTGTATTGGCATGAAGAATGCACTATTTACACGAGGAGGGAAATGTTTCACCTAAATTGATGCATGAAGTTTCATTCTCTGTACTGATTTCTTAGTTCTTTTTTTGGAAATAGTTTTATCACCTGTCAGCATGTTTATAGTTATATATGTACAATTTACCCCAGTATGAGATGACCTCTCCTAGATCATGGTACACTTGTATCGCTCACCTGAAAAGTGTTATAGTGAGGGGCCAATGTACTATGCATAAAGTACCCCAGTATGAGATGACCTCACCTAGATCATGGTACATTTGTATCGCTCCCCTGAACAGTGTTATAGTGAGGGTCTGGTGTATTATGCATAAAGTACCCCAGGATGAGGTAACCTCACGGAGATCATGGTACACTTGTATCGCTCCCCTAAAAAGTGTTATAGTGAGGGGCCAATGTACTCTGCATAAAGTACCCCAATATAATGTAACCTTGCCTAGATGATGGTACATTTGTATGGCTTCCCTGAACAGTGTTATAGTAAGGGACCAATGTAATATGCATAATGTACCCCAGTATAAGATGACCTCACCTAGATCATGGTACACTTGTATCGCTCCCCTGAACAGTGTTATAGTGAGGGACTGGTGTACTATGCATAAAGTACCCCAGTATGAGATGACCTCACCTAGATCATGGTACACTTGTATTGCAACCCCTGAACAGTGTTGTAGTAACGGACCAATGTATTATCCATAAAGTCCCCCAGTATGAGGTAACCTCACTTAGATTATGGTATGCTTGTATCGCTCTCGTAAACAGTGTTATAGTGAGGACAAATTTATTTTTCTGTAAAACATTTTTTTTCTCTTCGTGATAGATATGATTATACCTTCTTTGATTAGTGTTATACAACTTTTTTGGGCTGACGGCAGTACAAAATGGACATATAGTTTACCCGTTTTAAGATCGTTTTTCAATTACAATTATTGTTTATTTCTTCTATTTTTTATCCCTTATTTGTAAATTTCCGCCCAGTCATTCATACATGTAGGAGTCAAGAGTTTGGCAAGTTACAAATAACATAAATTTAAATTCATGAAAATTACAGTCTGCAAAATAATAGTGTATGGATTGTGACCTTGAATGCTTTTGTGTTTGGTGTTTGTTTTGTGGATGTAAATTGTTTTTTCCCTGGTCAAAGAGCTTGTTTAGCACGAAATGTTGGGAAATCGTTTTGAATATGTGCCAAATAGCCAACAATATTTATCTGTTCATATCAAATAGGGAGATATAGTTATTTGTCCCTATCAAATAACCAGATATAGTTATGTATCCATATCAAATAGTGGTGTTGTGGTTTTGTGGGTTTATATCCACAATCAGCACATTATAGACTCAACATGACAGTCAGTATATTTGGTGGAGGAAGAAACCGGGAAAACCCTGGGAAGAACCACCGACTCACGGGAAGCTAATGGCAAGCTTTCTCACATACCCACTTTGAGCTGAGACTTGAACCACGCAACAAATATGGTTATTGATGCATATCAAAGAGCCAAAGATAGTTATCATTTGTATCAAATAGACATATATAGTTATTTATCCATATCAGATAGCCAGATATAGTTATTTAACTATATCAAATAGCCATCATTTAACTATATCAAATAGCCAGATATGATTATTTATCCATATCAGATAGCTAGATATAGTTATTTATGCATATCAATTAGCCAAAGATAGTTATCTATCCATATCAAATGGCAAAAGATAGTTCTCTATAAGTATCATATAGCCAGATATGGTTATTTATACATATCAAATAGGAAGATATAGTTGTTTATTCATACCAAAAAAGCAGATATAATGTTATTTATTCATATCAAATAGTCAGATATTATTTATATGTATCAAATAGCTACAAGCATTAAGGGATATACCCAAATATATCCGGTAGTTATTTATCCATATTAAATATCCAAATATGGTTAGTTGTCCATATCAAATAGCAAAAATGGTTATTTATCCATATTAAATAGCCACAAGTATTAAGGGATATAAATATGGAAATTTAAAAATACATTGAGCACAAAATGGAAACTGTGTCGTAAGTTAGCCATATATATCATATCATCTAAATTATCAGAACTAAAAGAAGAAATTATTGTAGACAGGTAATTGGGAAAGAAATTCTACAACACTCAAGAGTTACGTAAGTTTCATGTCACAGTGACAAAGTGTTCTGGAAAAGTTTGAATGCATACTGTACATACCGTGACACTACAGTCAATAACATTGCGTATATCCAAATGCTTGCATATCAAAACTAAATGTATATCCCATGAACAGATGGATAAATGGACATTTACGTGTATTGATTTATAATTGGTTCCAGATTTGATTTAAGGTTTGGAAGATAAGGTTGTTTATTCATCTTCAGTTTTGTCAGAGTCCTTATTAAGTATAACTTCATTGTTTCATCAATTGTATCAGCTAAGGCTTTCTTTTTGAAGGCATTATTGTTAGGAATCATGACAAGTTTTGAAGGCATTATTGTTAGGAATCATGACAAGTTTTGAAGGCATTATTGTTAGGAATCATGACAAGTTTTGAAGGCATTATTGTTAGGAATCATGACAAGTTTTTCAGTTCATATTGTCTCTCAGATGCTTTGTAACATTTTGGAGATTTAATAATGTAGAACTTACTTAAGCTGAGACGGTACAAAATAATTAATATTTTTCTCCAAACTATTCTGAAATTGACCATGCCATTTAGTTAATCTTTTAACAGTTGTCTTGGCAGTCATCCATAAAGATAATCTAGTAACAGCTGTCTTGTCACTTGTCCATAAAGGTTATCTAGTAATAGCTGTCTTATTACTCATCCATAAAGGTAATCTAGTAACAGCTGTCTTGTTACTCATCCATAAAGGTAATCTAGTAACAGCTGTCCTTTCAATCATCCATAAAGGTAATCTAGTAATAGCTGTCTTGTTACTCATCCATAAAGGTAACCTAGTAAGAGCTGTCTTGTCAATTATCCATAAAGGTAATCTAGTAACAGCTGTCTTGTCAATCATCCATAAAGGTAATCTAGTAACAGCTGTCTTGTCAATCATCCATAAAGGTAACCTAGAAACAGCTGTCTTGTCAATCATCTATAAAGGTAATCTAGTAACAGCTATCTTGTTACTCATCTATAAAGGTAATCAAGTAACAGCTGTCTTGTTTCTCATCTGTAAAGATAATCTAGTAACAGCTGTCTTGTTTCTCATCTATAAAGGTAATCTAGTAACAACTGTCTTGTTTCTCATCCATAAAGGTAATCTAGTAGCAGCTTTCTTGTTACTCATCTATAAATGTAATCTAGTAACAGCTGTCCTTTCAATCATCCATAAAGGTAATCTAGTAATAGCTGTCTTGTTACTCATCCATAAAGGTAACCTAGTAAGAGCTGTCTTGTCAATTATCCATAAAGGTAATCTAGTAACAGCTGTCTTGTCAATCATCCATAAAGGTAATCTAGTAACAGCTGTCTTGTCAATCATCCATAAAGGTAACCTAGAAACAGCTGTCTTGTCAATCATCTATAAAGGTAATCTAGTAACAGCTATCTTGTTACTCATCTATAAAGGTAATCAAGTAACAGCTATCTTGTTTCTCATCCGTAAAGATAATCTAGTAACAGCTGTCTTGTTTCTCATCTATAAAGGTAATCTAGTAACAACTGTCTTGTTTCTCATCCATAAAGGTAATTTAGTAGCAGCTTTCTTGTTACTCATCTATAAATGTAATCTAGTAACAGCTGTCTTGTTACTCATCTATAAAGGTAATCTAGTAACAGCTGTCTTGTTATTCATCTATAAAGGTAATCTAGTAATAGATGTCTTGTTACTCATCTATTAAGGTAATCTAGTAACAGCTGTCTTGTTACTCATCTATAAAGGTAATCTAGTAATAGCTGTCTTGTTTCTCATCTATAAAGGTAATCTAGTAACAGCTGTCTTGTTACTCATCCAGAAAGGTAATCTAGTAATACCTGTCTTGTTACTCATCCATAACGTTTAAGACTTGAAACCTTGTAACTCATGTTGATAAACAGGGTCTTGTGAGGTAAAATCCTGCTTCATTTTTCAAAGAGTCCTTGAAAAGTGCAGCAACTTTTGTCAGTGACTGTTCATAAAACTCTCTTCTCCTTTTTTTTTTAGATTCAGAATAAATTATGCCAGTGACGACTGACCTAAATATGTATCATATATACTTGTGTATAAGTCATGACCAACTGCAAAAAAAAAAATATATAGACCCTGATCTGCTGGCACATAATCTGCTGGTAGATCTGGTTCTGTGTTATTTGTTGTACTAACTAATCATATTAGTCGTCAGTCAGATAATTCATATGCAATGGCAGATCTGAGTCTATGCAGTTTGATCCTGATTAAAAGTAAGATTATACATTGTGTTCGTTTGCTTTATTATTAATGGTTTCAGTGACTCAAAGCACACAACGTTCTTGTTACAGTGCCTCAAAATGAAGTTGCATGCCTCGAGGCACTGTACCAATGCGTCGAGGCATGCAACTTCATTGGTACAGTGCCTAGAGACATGCAACTTCATCGGTACAGTGCCTCTAGGCATGCAACTTTATTGTACAGTACCTCAAAATGTAGTTGCATTCCTCAAGGCACTGTATCAATGCCTTGAGGCATGCAAATTCATTGGTACAATGCCTCTAGGAATGCACCTTCATTAGTACAGTGTCTCTAGACATGCAGCTTCATTGGTACAGTACCTAGAGGCATGCATCTGCCTTGGTACAGTGCTTAGAAGCATGCAACTTTGTTGCATAAATCCATGAATATGGCTGAATAGAAAAGTAAATGAAATGAACAACTTTCCCTGATAAAGCATATACAGTTTACATTCTGCAGCATATTTCTAAAAAAATGACCCTTCATTTTTTGTTACAAAATTTAGAGCACAATATAAATACATTTCTAAAGAGCTAAGTGGGTTCTTTTTTGTGTGCAAAACTGCCCAATACATTTCAGATATGATTCTTTTATTTATACCTTCTCACTGACAAGAACATGCCTGTGTGAAACAAATTTGCAAACAAAACAATTCATATGTTATCAGTTGAAGTTTTGCTTTACAGTGAATTTTGTCGAGTTTGACAGTTTCCAATACAAATTTAGTATTTTATTTGATGCAAGTTTTTATTTTTAAAAAGGAAATGTAATGTTTTCTAGTAATTATGTACATTTGTGATTTAATATCCTTTGTGGTGTACTTTGCCCAGATGTCCATATGCCGTTCTTGGATATAGTACAGCAGTTGAGTTAATAATCCGAGGGTTGGCCATGCAAATACATATATAGCAAAAGGTATGCTTTGGCCATCCTACAGTCTTTTATAGATTATGTGCACCATATTTGTGCCATAACCGATGGAAAGTTATTGAAGCTAATCCAGAATGAAAACAATGACACACACAATTATGACTGTACACAAGTTCAGTTCGTTTAAACATATTTTATTGCCAGTAATGTTGACATATGGGGTCCCACTAAAAGTTGTCAAAAATTAGAATAATATTTGTAACTGCTGGTATATAGATATGATTTAGACTTCGAACCAATTTCTCCAAGACTACAAGTTTTGGTTTGGATCTAGACTCGATTAGTGGTCTCAATATTTTAGAGATTGACTAATTTAAAGAAAATGTAATTCATTGACCAATTTGCTTTTTCTATGGGTTGAATAGCTTGATAGTAATTAACTTTTATTTAATTTCCTATGCAAGTATTTTTGTTACCTTTATCTTTTATTTTATATACGTTGTAAAGAATTGTAACATCTTTACGTTTCATATTTTTTCTTGTTGTACTTAACGTCTACATTTATTTAGAAGGATTTATCTTCCTAAATTTGTGCGCAATTCATTTTTGCATTTTTTCGAACTTTACCTTTAGTTGGAACTACATAGCCATTTTTGTGCTGAGGTGCCATAAAATACTATTACATACACACCATTTTGACAGAATAAAACAGAAGTGAAATTAATGATTTGTGAACACATGAATTATTTCTAAAAAATTATGGATTCCCATAAGATGACATTAAGATTTTGCGTATGGTGTGGGTGAATAAGTATGCTCTATTTGGTCTCGTTCCTGTGGTAATTATCACTTTGCCTACTTGAACCTTTTGGGGTGGGGGTAATATTGTTTGTGTATTCAGTCTGGTACCCTTAGTATTCCACTTAATTGTCTGCGAGGTATCTCTATAAAAAAAACATTTCACCAAATCTTGTCAAACATGCATGGAAACTTTCTTAGAATGATTTCAAGATTTGATTAAATCTTGTGACCTTAATATTATTTTTAAGGTCACAAGGGGGCATTGAAAATGTATCATGGTGTTTTTGCTCCCCCACAACAATTGTCTGCAAAATATCAGAAGCCATTTCTTCAAATAATGTCAATTTACATGGAATCTTTCTTGAAAGGTTCCAAAAACTGGTCAGATTTGAGTAACCTTTGACCTTGTTTTGAAGTCATCAGTGGTCTTTTGGATGTTTTTATTATGTTTTCATTATTATAAGAGGTATTCATAACCATGCTTGTATGGAAGATACACTCAAAAACTCATATGTAGAATTTGATCAATAAGATCTTTGACAACAAATATACTGGACAAAATACTTACATATCATTGAGGTGATACGGCTTCTGATTGCTTGAGCTTTGCTGACCTTGACACCATCTTCAGTCACAATGAGACTTAAAATATTTTTGTTGCTATAAATCTTTAACAATGATTGTCTGCAGGTAATGTCAGTAATGATTTCTTCAAATCTTGTCACATTTTAATGGCAGCAGTAATTGGAATTTATAAAAAGCAAAACAACTGATAACATTGACCTTATTTTCAAGGTCATCATGGGACTTTAAAGGTAATTATGATAGTATGCTTTCATAAGACAGCATGTTTGGAGGACATGCTTGAAAACTGATATTTAGGATTTTATGAATTAGGTCTTTGACAAGAATTGTGATGGGCAGATTACTTAAATATTAATGTGGTCACATAACATATGGTTGACTGGTCACATGACATCTGAATGACTTAGTTTACCATCTTCTTTATTTCATTCAGGAACGATTTTGACCATTTCATTATTATGGCTTATCCAAGGAAGATCCTGGATACAAATGGTAATGGTTGAAATCTTAGGTTATCAATAAATTGTTAAAGCATCTGATTGAGTGAGCTTGGTATAGTCAACAATGAGGCTTAATTTCTAAATGCAGTTTAATACAGTCATGTATATAGCATATGATCAAACGATATTGACTGAGTTTTAAAAGGAGCGAAAGCTGCACATACTAACATTATAATCAAGCATCTGACTGGTTTAGATTCTTACTATAACAAACACTCGCCTTACTGAATAATGAATAGATTTTAATGAAACTTGGAATGTAGGTCTCTATCAAAAGATTTTGGATCAGTTTGATAATCAGTGAAATTCAAGTTTAATAATTAAATTATCCAGGGTCAGATTAGGGTATCTTGTTACTAACTTACAGGGTTTATTTTATGAAAAAATTTCCAAAATACTTGGTGTGTAGACTTATCCTCAAACAAACTACATGGAGAATGTGGGGTGAAGGGCATCCATTTTATTTACAGCTATACTTTTTATACACTTGCGTTTGGTGGAGTGTATTACGCTAACACCCTGTCTATCTGTGCATCCATCTGTCTATCTGAACATCCATCCATTCATTTTTCCTTTCTGCATGATAACTAAAGTTGTGCAGCAGCTACTATCACCAGACTTTACAAGTAAGTTCTTTTTGATGATAGAAAGAAGCCTATCAGTTTGTGGATAAAAAGGTCAAAGGTCAAGATCACTGAATCAAAGAATAAAAATGGTTTCCACACAAGATACAATAACGTTAGTTCTGCATCACACACTTGGACCAAATTTTGTGGATGGCTTGCACTCTTGGGGTATGGAAAAACCGATTGATTTTACAGTCAAGGGTCAAATGTCAAGGTCACTGTGACTGAAAGGAGAAAAATGGTTTTTGCATAATGTCTTTAGTTCTAGACCGTATACCTTGACCAGTCAAATGTCAAAGTCATTGTTGCTCAAAGAGCAATGAGTTTTGCAGAATAACCTTTGTTCCAGTGTATCTTCCTTTACCAAACTTTGTGTATTGGTTGCATTTAGGGTAAAATTAAACCCAATAGATTTTGGGGTTTAAAGGTCAGAGGTCATTTTAAGTTTGATAAGAATATAATGGTTTCTGCACCTTAAGTATAGTTAAAGACCACATATCTGGAGCAAAGGTCCATATAATTGAGACTCTTTGGTCAATGATCACCAGAGTCAACCATGCCCTACTAGAGCCTACAGAGAGGACTATCAAACATGGGACAGACATATAATGTGCGATTCATGGTACTCTTGTTCTAGTTTCAGAAATAAGTAACAAAAGTAGGGCATCTGTTAATATTACTGACTTTCTATCGTACTGGACTTAGTAGTTCTCCAGAGTTTAGCTCTACTGGCCATAGACCAGAAGAGTCTATGGGATGGCCTGGCGTCCATCGTCCGTCTGTCCGTTAGCACAAGTTTGTTATCGCTACTCCTCCTATACTATTTGGAGGATTGTCACTTGGTCCTTCATGAAAATGGTGCTGCTCGGATATCCAATATGGACACCACAGCGGCCATACTTGAAAATCTTGTTATCACTACTCCTCCTGAATGGATGATCATATCAACATGGGGTTTTCACTAAAAGACTTCTTATGATGTCTAGTTGCACCTAGATGAAAATAGTGCTGATATGATCCCCAATATGGCCGACGTGGCATCCATCTTAAAAATTTTGTTATTGCTACTCCTACTGAATGGATGGTCATATCAGCATGGGATTTTCGCTGAAAGACTTATTATGATGTCTTGTTGGGCCTAAATGAAAATGGTGCTGATCAGAGGTCAGTCATGGCTGCCACAATGGGCATCTTGAAATTCTTTTTATCTCTACTTTTCCTAAATTAATGGTCATATTAGCATAGGGTTTTCACCAAGTAATCTCTTATAATGTTTTCTTGATCCTAAATTAAAATGGTGCTGATCTGACGTTCAATCTGTGGCCGTCTTGAAAATCTTCTTTTTGCTACTCCTCATAAATGCAAAGTCATTTTAACATAGGGTTTTCATCAGAAGAGTCTTATGGTGTCTAGTTGCTCCTAAATGAAAACGACTAACCCTCAATATGGCCACTATGGTGGCTATCTTGAAATTATTGTTATCTCAACTCCTCCCAAATGGATGGCTCTATCAACATGGAGTTTTCACCAATAGACTTGTTATGATACCTAGTTGGCCCTAAATGACAATGGTGCCAGTTGTACGTCCATTATGGTTGCTACGATGGCTGTCTTGAAAATCTCGTTGCCACTACTCTCCTTGAATGGATAATCATAATGACATGGGGTTTTCACCAAAAGACGTTTAATGATGTCTACTTTGTCTTAATGAAAATGGTGGTAATCTCACATCCAATATACCCACCACAGCAGCTAATTTGAAAATTTAATCTCGTTATCGCTGAAGAATATCAGAGATGGTTTCAACACTCAGCAGTTAAAAGGAAGAAATGGTCTTATCTTGAATTCGTGGAAATTCTTTTCGCCCAGTAGAGCGTCAGCCCCTTCGAGGGACTCTTGCTTAAAAAAAAATGTTTGTAGATATTTATGCTGAAATTTAAAATGCATGAAAATTCATAGATAATGGTCATCATACATAAAACAAATTTTCTTCTGGAGTGTCTAGTCCACAAAGTAACTGTTGATATACTTTAGATATTTTGGGTGAATAATTTAAACCCTTACGATTGACTCGGTGATAGTAATTTATTTTTGAAAATATTTCGGCGATGATTCGTCAAATCCATTGAATCGATCTGATTATATTGTGACAACTTTTGTTAACATAATTCTTTTATTAAGATCATCTGTCCATAATTCTAAGCTAGTTTATGCAGTAACCAGTTTCCATCATCTGTCTTAAGTCCATAATTGCATGTGAGCTTATGGAATAACCAGTTTCCATCATCTGTCCATAATTATAAGTGAGTTTATAGAATAACCAGTTTCCATCATCTTCCATAATTGTAACTGAGCTTATGGAATAACCAGTTTCCATCATCTTCCATAATTGTAACTGAGCTTATGGAATAACCAGTTTTCATCATCTGTCCACCAACATCTTCTAAAAAAACTTATTGGACAAGTTTCAATGAATCATTGCAGAGCGCATCTTGACATGATGGCCTTTTTAGTTTGTAGAAATGACGCCTCTCTGTAAAATATGGTCGCCATTACTAAAAAAAAAAGAAAGATCTTCAAACAGTTTCTTCGAAAAAACCCACGGAACAGCATTTGATATAATTTGATAGAAAACATCGTGGCATGAAGGTCTTTTAAATCTATACAGATGATGCTGATATGTCACCAAATATGGTCAGTGTTACTTGAAATAGAAAACCTTTCAATGACTTCTTAAAATCTGCGTAGCAAAATTTGACCAAATTTAACAGAAAGCTTCTAGGCAAAAAGTCTTTTCAAATTATACTTATGATGCTGATCAGCCCCTAAAGATGACCATTGTTACAAAAGACAGAAAAACTTCAAATGACCTCTTTCCCCAAAACACTGAACAGAATTTGACCAATTTGACAGAAAGAATCCGTGCATGAAGGTCTTTCAGCTTTATATTAGATATAGCCACCACTGCTAAAAATAATTTGGATTTTATCCGAGAGAAACAAATTTGTTTATCTTCCTACCTCAGGTTTAAATGAAAATCTCCTTGCTTCTTTATGCACATTCACATCTAGATTTCCTTATATCATTTCAAAGCACTTATGCAGCACACATATATCCTCAGAGCCTATCAATTTCGGATCAAAAGGTTGAAGGTCAAGGTCATTAGTACTCATTGCAGTATTTCCCAAAGGGGCTGTTGAATCACTTCAAGACTTGTATCGAGTTGGACACGTCAAAAAATTAATTAAAAGTTTCCACTGTTACTACTTGCAACATAATTCATGAAATAACAATTTTCATCAGTTATAGCGCTTAAAACAAGCTTTACTTACCATTAACTCCTTTTCTTCCACTTTGCAGTATAACTTGTAGCATATGAATGGAAATAACTGTACTGAAAATAGCACTTCTTCCTGGCAGACCCACTAGTACCACTGTCTACAGACATAGTGGTTGACCCTGTAAGCGGAGAACACTTACCGGATCTAGATTTCATTTTTAAGCATATCAGTGAGTCTCCATTCTTAACAACCTACAAAATAAACCCACGTTCATTTGATGACTCTCGTGTATATTGTGAATCGTATATCAAACAAAATGTTGTTTTCCATATTGGAGAGCTTGAACGTCGTCCAAACGTTGATCAACCATCTGTGCGCACATTCTTTTCTGTCGAGTCTTCATAGGATGCTATTCACGAGTTCCCAGCTTGCTCACTAGAGAAATCGGTTATCTTAGCACCTTTTTTTTACTCCACTTGACATAAAAGTCACCCTTAAAAAGGAAGCAATTTAAGAAAGAGATATTTCGACCTTGTATTTAAAAAAGGGTTGCCAAAAGGGTTATGTCAAGTTATGCCCTGTTAATTCCAACGCTTGGGGAAAAATATTGCACCTGATAAAACTGGTCAATTATGCCTGAAGCATATCGAGGTCGACGCAAAATGGAAAGCTTTTGGATCAGAAAAATCAGTTGTATCCCACTTTATCTCGTTTGTTTGCCCGTGGTCATCGCAAGCCAACACTCGAGAAAACCCATCAAAGTGGATTTGTCATCATGCTGCGCAGCTTTTAAAAGACACATGTCATATAATACCTGTTTCACATATAAAAAGTCCAAAAAGTGAGATAGAATGGAAGTTGTCATTTACTATGGCTGAAGATTGGGTTATCAATCACTGTCTTAAACAATCTTTTAGAAACGGTTTCCATGCCTTAAAGGTTTTGGTAAGCACAGAAGTAAAAGAAGGAATGCAAGATTTTAGGGATTTTATCCGACACACTTTGTTCTATGCTTGTGATACGATTAATGAGGGTATTTGGGGTAAAAGGCCAGCTAGCTGTATTTTGTACATAATAACCGACCTTTTGTACAAACTGAAATCTGAATTTGTTCCCCACTACTTTATGACCTCTATCAATCTCATTGACCATTTATCAAAGAAGCCAAGACCGCCTTTGTAAGGAAAATAAAGCTTTTGAGGTACAACTCTACTATTTGTACCTTCTTTTTCATAGACAACTATAAACTTACATATACAGAGATAAGCAAAGAGTTCAGTGCTGCAATGTGGGATAGTGAGAAGCTGTTCCAGCATGGAGATATCAAGCAGTCTCAATGTCAGTTCTTTATTCCACAAAGTATCAGGAAGGCATACTTTCTAATAGCAAGGCAAATTTACGATCAAGCAGAGAATTAATGCTTTCCAGCCTTTGAAGAGATGATCTATTGAACATGGCATCTCCTTTGCTGATTGTGAGAGCAGGTCCTGCTTGAACTTTTGGTAACAGATAGGTGGTGCTTTGCTTTCTACCTTGACTATTCACAACATTGTTGTCTCCTGCGAAATGTGTGTGAAGGCTGGGCGACAAAGCCATTGGTCAGTCTCTTTGGGCCCGACATTGTATGTTATCTGAGGGATCTGAGAGAATTGAATGCTCTTTCACAATCTATATGCCCCCAAAACGATATTGACTTTGTGGCAAAGTTTACGAACATTTTGTGTTTATTTCGACTTCACCTTGCAGTGGTAGTGGCATTGAAGTTTCCTTAATACTGTGTTATGACCAAAATAGTCGTGCTTACACATACAGAAATACGTCTTTGGATAACATTCACCATTTTCGAATTGGGTCTCATTCGTGTGCCACATGTTCCCGTCAGAAAGTTCCTCCACAGCATGCAAATCTCATGCGTATTGCCTTGCTGTATCAGCGATTCTATGCCTCATGCGGCCATGCACAAAAGATGACTGTTTTCCAGCCTTTTCTACAACGGTTTGGTTTTACCTTTATGATCGTACTGATGTTTATCCTGGTTAAGCCTAATCTCAGCAGTGTGCATAATATAATTTTTTAGGTCACCACATTATCCGCCATTGTCCATTCATTTCTTTGAAACTTTTTATACAGTGAACTTGATGGCCAATAAGGTTTTGAGGACTTTAAAGTCCACACTTTCCCTACATATGTTTTTTTCAGATTCACTTGGAGTCATCTTACACGAGGATCTTGCTGTGGATCCTTTCAGCCAAGTACCTTTACCACATCTTAACTTCCTCTTCTGGCAGCTCTGCAGTTCTCCTTTCATTGCCCCGCCCAAAGAAACCGCCAGCAGAATCCACCATGAATTCCACAAAGTGCTCTTTGACGAGTTAGGATTTAAGACATTGGTTTTGGGATACTGGATTGAGTTTATTGAAACATTGCCTGCTTTAAATATCAATAAGTCTAGAATTCCTGTTTTGTCCTAGAAAATCCGCCACTGTTGGTGCTCTTGCAATTTCTCTTATCAACCATTAATGGTTTTCTGCTCACCAACTGATATAAAAATAGTGGTGGAAGATTCGGCAACTAGCAATGAATTTCATTTGAAAATTGATGTGTCAGGGTGTAAGCCGGGTTTTGTAAGATTATCCCCTGTTAATACCAGCAAATGGAGCGGAAAGTTGGAACTAATCGGTGGAAGACCTTGTCTTCAGCATCTTGATATACACGAGAAGACGAGAGTCAAGATTGTCAACTGCTGGGGGGACCTTGCCTCTGGTGAATACCCTTGTACGTGTCAGATTGTTTTTCGTTGCTCTTGGCCAAACGTAGCACATGAATGGATAACAAGACTCAGGCCAACTGGTAATCGCTGGTTGAACGAAAGGGTGAAAGAGATAGTCGTGTCAGGTGGTTGTCACTTGAAAGCAGCTGTATATGAAAAGAACCCAAAAGATAAAAGTCAATGGGAATTTTGTTTTCAGCTTGCAGAGCAATACTTGATAAAGCATGTGGTGTATGACATGTACAGCAGGGTGTACAGAATCTTCAAACTTCTTGCAAAGACCCAGTTTAAAGAGAATGCTGAGAGTCTTAGGGATATTTTTAGGCATGTTTTCTATTACGCGTGTGAGCAAATCGAGCCTAATATATTCAGGTGCAAGCCAGCCATCTGCATTCTTTATATGATTTCTAGTCTCATTGAACAGTTACAAGCTGGATTTCTACCGCATTACTTCATTTGCACACGTAACCTTCTTCAAGATCTTTCCGAGGACACCATTGAAAGAATGATACAGCGATTTATAATCCTGAGACACAACCTTACCCTCTACGCTGGATATGTCATGGAGGAGCGAAAGCTTCTTGATACTGGCATGGAAACTGTTTTTGAGAGGATAGTTGAAAGTATTATAAAATTCTCAGATCACAAGGAACTCCAAGTCGCAAAGATTGAACTTGTTCCATTGTTTATCCAAGAGGTTAATGCGTTAGTGAGGTGTAAGAAATACGAAGATGCATTTAAATTCTGTTCTTTCCTTTATTCTGAGTTGATTGATTATGACTCAGGTAGCTCATTAAGACAGGTCTTGCAAGAAATATTGGCAGGCATGCCTGTCAATGACAGATGGATCTTTGCTTTTTATTTGGAAAACCACACTAAAACCACGGAGTTTCTTCATGTAGTATGCAAAGACAGTGATACAGAACCTCTTGAGAACCTGTTAGGGCCTAACATAACCGAATGTTTTGGAAAGAAGATGGTAGTTTTGAAAGAATGTACTACAGAATCAAATATTATCGACTTTGTGGAGAAATTTATTTACATCTTGAGGAAGTACACAGAACATCATTCAGCAGCTGTCAGTGGATTGGAGTTCTTTCTTAGTCACTTTTATGATGGAGTCACTCATAAATACAAGTTTGAAGATGCGCTTGAACCACCATTTAAGTTAGGAGATCAAAGCTGTACTTGCACATACTGGAAAGATAAATTACAGATTGCCGAAGTTTATGGAAGGTTGTACCACCCCATCGCTAGTCTACAGCTAGCTGGGCTATACATATCCTTGTATAAAGCAGATAGCCTCCGTGGAGAATATCGTTTTCAGCCTTTCGTTGAACGGTTTGAAGAATTATGTGAACGTGTATGTAACAAAGCCTGCTACAAGTATCTATATTTCATGTGGTTTGATTGTGGATATGCAGAAAAAGCCGAGCTTGCACTCATAAAATCAGAATCATTGCAAGGAGATGATTTAAGCAGGATGTCCTGGCTATTTGAGCTGGTTATGGAGGCTTCATACTGAGAAATTCCTTTAGATTACAAAGCATTTTAGAACCGTTAGGCTTCCCAAAAGTATTGTGCGCAGTATCAATCTAACGTACGAAAAACACTTGTGTGTGGCATCTTTAGTTCTTATTAAAATGTTCTTGATTCAGACGATTCTTCGTGCCGTTTATAGAATTATCATGCAATATGACTATGTGTTTGAGTTTATGGAATTATCATGCAATATGACTATGTGTTTGAGTTTATAGAATTATCATGCAATATGACTATGTGTTTGAGTTTATAGAATTATCATGCAATATGACTATGTGTTTGAGTTTATGGAATTATCATGCAATATGACTATGTGTTTGAGTTTATAGAATTATCATGCAATATGACTATGTGTTTGAGTTTATGGAATTATCATGCAATATGACTATGTGTTTGAGTTTATAGAATTATCATGCAATATGACTATGTGTTTGAGTTTATGGAATTATCATGCAATATGACTATGTGTTTCAGTTTATAATCAGTAGTTTTGTTTTGGGCATTTTTATCAGTTACATTTGGTAAGGGGATTATGTGATTCGATTGTTCATCTTCAAATTTCATGTTATTTGGAATTTTTAATCGATAACATAGTTTAAATATCCCAAAAAGAATTTGTAAAGTACGGTAATTTCTCTCATTGTGGCATCTAATGCTGATTATATCTAACTACGCCATTGTCGCCTAAAAAGTTCCAATTTCCAGGATTTTAAAAATATAAACTGCTTGTAGGGCAATTACTATTTCAGACGCAAATGTAAAAAAAAATATAAAATGGGTTTCTATCGTTGCTGTTAATACTCATTTTCTTAAGTGACCAAAATAAATTATACATTGTTTCATAAACAATGTTACGCAATGAGTAATGCCTGTACTTAAAATCAATTTTTTGTAGAACGGTGTGTGTGTGTGTGTGTGTGTGTGGAAATTGTGAACTTTCACTGATATAAAAGCTTAAGGTGTATTAACTCTTTCTTGATAATGGTCTTGATTTATATATTGTTACAAGAAAGTTCAAGGGACATTTTCTTTGGATATATCATACCACCTTCTAAACGCAATATTTATTTTAAAAATGTGTTACCACCTCATTGATTAAACGAAATTATATATAGAAGTCTGACATATGATCTATATATGCTACTATATGTTATCATAGCGATTATGTTTCATATTTGATGTGTGCCTAATATGACACACTCACTCATTCGCTGCACTTATTCGTGGGTTCCATGATCTTAGACACGAGATAATTATTAAACATAATCACAATGATAACGTTAATTACTATATCCATTACATACGTCTTTATATTCGCAACTTTTCGGTCAATCCTAGAGATCATACCTCGAATGTATGCCGATAGCTGCCTTTCGGACCACATCGGCTATTTACGAAACAAGAATTGACAGAGATATTGCGAATGCAACGAACTATTTTTTCATTTGCAACTTTTTGCTCAATCCAATCGTACAAATAGCCGAAGTTGTCTGTATAGATTGCGGTTTGATTTGTTCCCAAGAAATGTATGGCCAAGAAAATGTATGATATTTCTGCAAATTACTACGCCGACATAGTTTTGTTTCACAGCAATAGCTGAGTTGGTCCGAATGACATATTTTTAGAAAAATATTTTGTACTTGTCAGTTTCATGATCGAGAAATGTATTCTTTTGTAGATTGTTTTCCATGCTCAGCAAATGAATACGCTGCGCCAATGCGCCAACCTTAAATGGTAATAACATGAACCAAACATTGCGTTCTAAAGGCGTGCGGTTGAGTTTCACCTTTTCACCTTTTATGCACACGACGAAAGGAAACAAAGTCTCGTCCATATTCACGGCCATCAATCTCTTTTATGCACCTCGAAATTCTGAGATAAGAAAACCTCGAGAAGAATCTTTTCAATTATGTTTGAAAGAGATCTGGAATGCTGACGAAGCATTTAGTTGTCCAATTAAAACGGACATTTCTCACTCTTTATGTATAAAGTTTTAAAAGTATATACACCATCTTTTTGTTGTCTTCGAGAAAAGTTATCAAATGTTGTGGTTTGGTGCCGCTATTTCTTGTGGAGAAAATCATCTGATAGAATATGAGTGAAAGTTGATAAACATGGATGTAACCTTTCACACATTTCTGTCAGGAATGATTTTACTTCGCCAAAAGCAAGAGCTTCACCAATCATCACATTTAGCAAATGTTGTGGAAGATAACAAACGGTACTTGACAAACGGGTCCAATTAAAATATCCTTAGATCGTCGAAACTTACGATTTTATCGTCATAGTACCTTGTGGTGTATGAGAGAGGATAGTGGCAGTGATATTAGAAGTACGTACGTACTATAATCATCAGTTAAGCAGGTTGTACACTTGCGAAATATTTAATTTTTGATTCACCCTTCGAAATTATTGAAAATAAAGGTGATTACATTTCAAGTAAATTCCTATAAGTACATAATAAAGATGCAATGGGCCTTTGACATAAAGCTTTTAAGACGAATTGTTATCCATGTGACTCCGTTCTGTTCGAAATAAAAAACACAACATAAAACAGCAACAAAAAGTGGGTATATGTGATACTCTTCCTCTACAATGTCGCAAAATTCTTCAATCACTGTTCAAGAGATTTGAAACCCTGGAATGCAATTGGTGGTGGTCTGTGGATGTGCACAACGGTTTTCTAATTTTGATATCACTTCGGGGGAGGCTGTGGATGGGGGAGGAGGAGCTTGGGAGTGGGGACCGTTTTTAATAGACCGTACTCTGCATTCTTTGCACTTGACGTACTAGCACACGACTTTTTAGTCAGGCTTTACCTCTATTCCGAATAGAGTTTTAAGTCCCAGCGGTGATGTAGTTTTTTTAATTTTTCATGTATATATTCCATGACTAGGTGTATTGAAGATATATAGATGTTTTAGTATTTAGTTTTGCGCTAATTCCATAACCAAATATTGAAAGCACCAATCAAATAAAGACGTGCCTTATTATTATTATTATTATTATTATTATTATTCATAATAAACTCGTATACAATCAATATTGAAAGAATAGGCATGATATCTGTAAAATCAGATACCTTATCCAGACAGTGTGTTATGTGTACACTGTTAAATGTATACTTTCTTATGTATATAGATTTCTCTTACTTAATGTCACGTGTATTGAAATAACGGGACAGATTATCTTTAAATCTAAGAAGTTTTTGGTACTTACATTACTCGGTGTTTGTAAAAAACGCAAATGAAATTAAAAGAAAATGAGGTACATACATCTACTGGATTTTAGGAAAGTAGCTTAAGCATATAAACATAACTGGGAAATAAATATTTTCTCCTATATTTTCTTTGACGTTACACGGTTTGCTTCGGACTTTGTCGATAGATATAATGCTGCATTCTATCCAGTTTACTGTCACAGAGATTTAAAACAGTATATCAATTTATTGGCTGCGAATATATCATTGAAAGGATAATATTTTATCATCATTATTATTGCTATTATTACTATTATTATTATTGTTATTATTATTATAGACCACTCAGGCATATATACTTAAAATGAAAGCAGTGCAAACTTCAAAAACTGCAACAAAACTTTTAAAGAAATCTATGCTTCTGCTTAAATTGGAATGTGGAATTCAGAATCCGGAATTTAGAATACTCAATTTGGGATATATCTCGCAAAATTCAGAACTCCAGCACTGAAGGCTGTATTAAGAAAGTTCAACTTAGGAATTCTTATTTTCAAAACTTAGAAATAATACTTCGGAGTCCATAATTTATAATGCATAGTCAAAGAAATTGAATTGATAAACCAATTGAATCTTTCGAGTTATCGTCGACATATTCTGTTGAATATTTGATTTCACATTGTCCCCGATATATTCATGCAATAGTCCTGGTAACTTCATTTTCTTTGAAAGTGTACATTTCGTTATAATCGCGATCTTAGATTATAAGTTGATTTTGTTTTAAAATTAAAAGTTGATTACACCAGACGCTTGACTCGTTTCTGCATTTTTTGCAGAGCCAGCAAGTGAAATTCTTATTTGCTGAGAATCACTTCTTTGGCGCATTTTAATTATTTGGTGGAGAAGATTGAATATTGTATTATTACATCGACCACAGTCAATCAAATAGCAGTCAACCCTACTAGGTTTGAAGGGTCCGTCGTTGAAGTTGTTGGTTTGGAAGCAGAATTGCTAGAGCCGTATGCATGGCAAATGACACCACGCTGTAGAGTAACAAAGGCTTTCGTGTCAAGTAAACCTACAAAGGTAAAACATGGTATTACCTTTTTTCATACACCCACATATACTGAAGTATGCAGAGAGTTTGAAAAAGAACTCGAGGATGTTGATCTAATAATGGACACACGTCATTTTATGTCCGGTTTTGTTAAACTAGTTCCAGTCATAGCAGAGTTATGGCCATGTGAAGCCGATGAGAGAGGTAGGAAACTGTGCCTGCCACACCTGAATATCGTGCAGATGAAACGTAGCTTCGATATCTCAGAAGATACGCAAGTCTCCATATCCTTCCGAGCGCGTTGGCCTCAGGAAGCCAACGAATGGATAGTAAGAACGATGTCTCATAATTGGCCTTCACAAAAAGTTAAACAGCTTATTGTTCATACCAGCCGCAAAATCATTCCTAAAGACCCACATACTTCAAGACTGGAGTGGAAGATTGATTTTGGCTTGTCGGAGGGAATACTTCTGCGCCAGGCAGTGTCTTCCGATCAGCAAATGGGGTAGAGAATCTGGAAAGTCTTTTTTTGTGACATACCCGGTCGTTATCAGAGCAAAGTGACTGAAGTAACAAGAAGTGTATTTTTCTATGCCTGTGAATTGATTCCGCCAGCATCGTGGAAGAAAAAGTTTGGCATATGTATCCTTCATATGATCGCAGATTTGTTGTTGAAGATAGCACAGAAAAAGATATCACATTACTTTATGAGTAGTGTCAACTTATTTGATCAACTACCAGAAGATTGTGTATTACATCTAAAAATAAAGCTTCAATCCATGAGAGCTTTCCCTCTCATTTCTGCTTATTTCTCTCTAGACATATTAGGCATTTCTTCTGAAGGCCCTAAGAGATGGATAGAGATCATGTTCGAAGATTTGAGATTGTTCGCTCTTGATAGAGATATACGTCGATCGTACAGAAGTGTTTTTATTCCTTCAAAATTAAAAGCGGTTAGGATGTTGGCTGAATTGGGGAATTATCTACATGCGGCGGAATATTGTGAGTGTGTTTGTTCTCCTTATTGAAATTGAACCAGAAGCTACCTTTCCAGATTTTTTCCTTTTTACGCTTACCGATATTCACCCAATATTAAAGTGGTGCCTTGCTTTTTATTTCGACACCTTTCATGGTTTGTCACTTTTAGATGCTTTATGCTGTATCGCAGAGACAGTTTCTCTCTCAGAAATACTCAAACCTTTAACGACATTACAGCTAAATTCTGGCAGAGTTCCGCTTGAATGTACTCGGAGAAGGAATGTCTTGTTTTATGTGGACCGTTTTTCTTTCTGTTTAGAGCGCATGGCATTGCAGAAAGAAAACATTGCTGCCATTCATAAGGAAATACTATGTGGAATCCGCCAAGAAATATGTCTCTGACGATTCTTTGGAAGGGACCGTAATAGATAAAACTCCTTACCCTAGTCATTATGTCATTTATCAAACAGGGGAAGAGATGATAAACTGCAAGTTATTTTAGATCTACAAACGATTATATGATGCTTTCTGTGCTATTGAGCGACCTAGGGAGTTTCAATACTATATGAATCTATTTGAAGATGTGTGTGATCGACACTGCAAGAAAAGAACATACCAATTCCTGGCAGACTTATGGAGCCGGTATAATGACCAGCCGAGAGCTGATATTGCGATGACAAAATGCCAGTCTTTGTGAAAATGAACCAAACCATAGTCCTTTACAATTTTAATGGAATATATAGACGACAGTGTTCAATGTATGAAACTTCTTGTTTGGAAACGATCGCAAATATGACATGGCTCAACCCCACCAATGTCAGTTCTAAATTATACGATTGTTCTGTTGGTTTAACGTACGCCTATTGACTGCTATACATAATTAATGTAGCAAAACTTTTAAAATTAGAAAATGCCGAAAATCAAGGACCTTATGTGTGTAAAACTAGAGATTTGCAAATAAAATTTCTGCAGCAGACCTTGCTTAAAAAGTCCAACTATGCAAATTTGTTGTTTGTAAATCTAGGGTTAAATAAACGATTTGATGGTTGAATTTCCAACTTATCACAATCTAAATTATCAAATGTGTCAATATTCACTCAAATGTTACAAAACCTCTTGATCATCGTACATTGTTGCAGCATTTATTGATAATGACGTTTTTACGCAATAGAGAAAGTAAGGTAGGTTTTGTTTTGTAAATTACAACTTAAACATGTCATATTTTCGATTCACTATGAACATTTGGTTCGGCGGGGGACGGGGGGGGGGGGGGGCGTATTTTTCAGTCGATATGACTTTTTTTACATTTAGCAGAGAAATGTCTTCCTCAGTGAATCTCACTTGAAAAGTATCTTGCATTGGTCAAACGCATTGTATACGTGTCTTGTATTGATCAGACGCATTGTAAACGTGTCTTGCATTGGTCAAATTCTGTTTGAAATAATATCGAATTACTATTTTATTAAAGGAGCTTGAGCCTTCTAGGCACTGACTAACTAAAATGATGTTTAAAGCTGATGCTTCAGCTAAAAATCCTGATTGTGATTGACATCAGAAACGCTTATTTTCTGGCAGAGAAGGGAACTAACTTTCTAGCGGGGAGAGAACTAACTCTTACGAACAAATCGTTTACAATTTAAGGGATCTTCAGTGGACTTCATATATTCTTGTCATTGCTCGAGCTACATATACTTAAGACGGAAATAATTTAACTTCATGTGTAAGGTTTACAAGTAAGGTAGATTAAAAACCAGATTCTAAAGTTCTGTTTCATGCAATTTGCTTTTCTGTTGCGTTGATGCTACTTCATTAGAAAAAGATAAAATAACTGAACTACAAGTGACGTACCCAAATGCACAACTATAGCGTTTTCAAAAGTGGTTAGGTTTTCATATTCCTCTTTGTTGTTGCGCTAAACATTATTTTTTACATCATATCTTAATGTTATTCACTATGAATATATGTAGCTTACATATACATATCTGTATCGCCAATGTTTGTTAAGTGTTTTTCTCCAAAATGCTTTGAATTCGACACACTCCTGCTATCACTTTTTATATTAATAAAATCCGAGTTTTTCAGTCTTTGTTGTTGACTTTCAACCACTTGACTTTCTACTCGGATTTAACTTGTATTCCGAATATATTTTTCTTGTCTCAACTCAGTCAACTGTGGTCGGACTAAACCGAATATACTGTATAGTGTAATCACTCAGTATGTATGTCGAATGTAGAGGTTGTATCAATCCAAAAGCTCATATTTCAAACATACAGTCAATGTAAAAATTATATTATTAGAATTTCTTCTTCTCTTTTTCCTTCTCCTTCTTCTTCTTCTTCTGTCTGTATTTGGGATGGTTTCGTGTACATTTAGGACCAAATTATATTTTTCACATCATTAAGAAAATTTCATTTTTCTTAAACATGTTTTACATCATTTGTTGTTGTTGTTGTTGTTTAAATCTCGCTAGTGAATGCAAGACATTGGTTTTACTTTTCTGGAGACGACGACGGCGGTGGAGGCAACAATGTTATGGTCTTGTTTTAAAGTTAAATCTTTTACATCAGTTGCTGTATTCAAAATGAAATTCAGTGTTATGTTACTATGTCTGAAGTTTGTATTCAAAATAAAATTCAGTGTTATGTTACTATATCTGAAGTTTGTATTCAAAATTAAATTCAATGTTATGTTACTATGTCTGTATTTAAAATTAAATTCAGTGTTATGTAACTATGTCTGAAGCTTGTACCCGATTTATGCAAGAACTTACCATCTCTCTTTTGTAAGGTTGGCTGGTTGGTTTTTAATGGTACTTTTAGCACATGATTAGCTATATCATACCGATTAAATTGGAGTCTTTTCCAGTGACACACCAATGCAGAGAGCAACGTCATCATAATGACATTAACAGGCCAGACACCGTGTTTTAAAATATCTTTGGTGAAAGTTTTATTGAAATAAAGATAGATGATACATACGTCAAATATTTATCGAAACAGTATTTCAGCCACCATTCAATAAAGGCAAAAAATGTAAGGCAATCTAGACAATTATTTTTTGTCAATGTAAGTGGAATGAAAAGTAGCTGAGAAGAGAAAGAACAGAGTAGAAAAGACACTGTTGTTTACGTATATATTTTTAAAGATAACTTACAGATATATACGGAAAATATTGGCATTTCTGCAAATTCATGTTTTGAAATATTTGTTTCGATTTTGGTTTAGTTGTTTAGAGACTGGGCATTGTTTTTTTATTTATACAAAACTATTTTGCACACGATGTATGGCTATATACAATTAAATGAGTTTTCATTGCCTATATGAGTTTGCAATGCCCATAAGTTTGTATTGCCCGTGTGAATTTGCATTGCCCATATGAGTTTTTATTGCCCGTGTGAATTTGCATTGCCCATATAAGTTTCATCTTGATGTGTCTTTTTGACTAAAATTGAATTGTAAAAATAAAATTTTTCAGATATCATAATTTTGTGCTTTTTTTAAAAAAAGTTTTCCGTAAAATCAGCTCTTATCCATGATCACTTTACCCAATAACATTCCCATTTCATTCAAATTTGGGTATGTATTTATCACTTGTGGCTGGTTTTCAAACGGGCGTCTACTTGAAACATAAAAGGACATAAATTCGTACGATAAAAGTTTAGAAATATAATCTTTTCGCTTCAGTATGCACAAAAAAATCTGTATATAATCAGTTTTAAAACCATTTATTTTGAGATTCCCAAACAGAGTAAATTTCTCACCTGTTCAACATCGTAGGCAAAGTAAGTCTGTCGATAGACATTCACATCTTAAGACTTCTAATTCATGTAGTATCGTGAGAACATGTTTTCACAATTTTTGATTGATTGGGGAATAACGACAATGTGAATTGCATTATACAAACGTAATCTTAACCGTTTTCTTTGATTTTCTAATTGAACAAAATGTTATTCTTCTTAGCTCAACTGAAGTGAAATATCCATATTCTTCGGTTTCAGACTGTGCATTACCATAATTATGTATTTCAAGGTTATCCTACGTCCAGATTCGTTTTAAAGTTGCACGTGTCTTTCATTAGTAGGAAATTCGTTGTACAAAAATAATCGTGCATTATGTCTTTAGTACAGATAACTTGCAGACATTTTGTTTTCTAATAGAGTTTAAAATATTGTGCACGTTTAAGATTGCTTTAGAACAATCCACATTTCCTGTATTAGTAGAGGTGGTTGTGCTAATTTGTTAAGAATTAAAAATAATAATAATAATAATAATAATAATAATAATAATAATAATCACAATTCTTCTTCGTAGTATTAGTAGTAATAGTAGTTGTAGTAGTAGTAGTATCTCCACTCTTTAGCATCAAAATCGTGGAAACATTGAGATTCCTTTCCCGCACCGAACCGTTGGGTGGAAATCTACGGAAGTTTGTTGTTATCCTGGCTTTGGGTAACAATCTGCAAGATGCATGTAGCTCTTGGCTTCCGTCCCTGGGATCACCGGGGTTGGGTGATGGTCAAAAGTTCAATGTAAATTTAAAATAACACTGACATTTTCAAATATTTCTGATCAATCATCGCATATGCAATCATGACAATAAGACGCATACTTATGGTAGATTTTGCGTTATGACTACTGGGATGTGGGGATTGGGTGTCGGGGCATTTGGAATATGCAGTGAAAAGAGTGGTGATTTGCAATATTGAGCCATCGATGATGATGATGATGATGATGATGATGATGATGATGATGACGATGATTACTATTATTATTATTAATTCAGCTTGTTTATTGAGAGTTATAAACCTTAAATTTATTCTGATATTGTTTTTTATTATTATTATAATTATTATTATTATTGGCTGTACTGGCCACAGTCCTGACGAGCTTATGGGATGGCCTGTTTTCCGTCGTCCGTCAGTCCGTCCGTTAGCATAAGTTTCTTATCGTTTCTCTTACTATTTGGAGGATTGCCATGAAACTTTTCACACATTCACCCCAAGGTATGTTTGTTCTTAAATGAAAATGGTCGTCTTTAGACGTCCAATATGACCGTCACAACAGCCATCTAGAAAATCTTGTTATTGCTATTCCTCCTGAACGGAAAGTCATATCGACATGGGGATTCACCAGAAGACTTCTTAGGATGTCTATAGTTGGTCCTAACTAAAAATGGTTCCGCTCGGATATTCAATATGCGGCCATCTTGAAAATCTTATTGTTATCGCTACTCTTTCTAAATGGATGGTCATATCAACATTTGACTTTCACAAAATACTTCTAATAATTTCTATTTGGTGCTGAATGAAAATGGTGTAGATCTTACGTCGAATATGGTCGCCACGGCAGTCATCTTGAAAATCTTGTTATTGCTACTTCTCCTGAACGGAAAGTCATATCGACATGGGGATTTTACCAGAAGACTTGGTCCTAAACGAAAAATGGTGCCGATCTGACATCCAACATGGCCACTATGGCAGCCATCTTAAAAATCTTGTTATTTGCATCTTCTCCTAAATGGAAAGTCATATCGACATGGGGTTTTCACCATAAGACTAATTAATAGGTCTAGCTGGTCCTGAATGAAAATTGTGTACATCTCACCTGAAATATAGCTTCCAAGGCAGCCATCTTGAAAATCTTTTCGTTACTAGTCCCATGTGGGAAGTTGTATCGACATGGGGTTTTCACCAGAAGACCTGTAGATATCAAATACGGCTGTCCCAATGAAGATATTGAAAATCTTGTCACTAATTCTCCTGAATGGAAGGTCGTATTGGCATGGGGATGTCACCAATTCTCCTGAATGGAAGGTCGTATTGGCATGGAGCCAAAAGTCTTCTGAATGGTGTCTAGTTTGTCATAAATCCAATATGGCTGCCATAGCGGCTAATTTGAAACTCTTGTTATCTCTGACGAATATCCGAGCTGGTTTCAATACTCGGCAGTTAAAAAGAAGAAATGGCCTTATCTTGAATTCCTGGAAATTCTTTTCGGTCCGTAGAGTGTCAGTCCCTTCAAGGGATTCTTGGTTTTATTATTACTGCAACTTGTAATTGCAAGTGACAAACTTTTAGGTAGTCTAATATCGATAAAAGTTTCAAAACTAATTCATTATTTTTCAGTTAAAATTATAAATTTTATTTTGGAAATTCTCAATAATGTCTTTATTTTTCAAAAATACAATTGCATGGTTTGGGTTTTGACTTAGTTATGGATATATACTAGGTATGGTACTCATCGGCATTGGCTAAAATCACATACTGATGTTCAGCCTCACTGTTTCACAACCATTCGTTCTTCCTTTGTTATACGGAGCAGTTTTGGAGTCGGTTTCAAAGCATCTATCCCTTGATGAGGTGCTAAGCGGGATAACATTGTACGTATTCTTGGTTAAATGTTTGCACACTGTATACAAACTGTTATATCTGTAATCATGAAACTTGGCGAGGGAATGCATCTTGATAAGCAAATACAATGCAATCACAAGGGTAACTCCCCGCGACCCATATTTCACGCTTCAATGACTTGGGTTACATTTTATTTTACTTTTATTGTTAGTTCTAATGGTCATAGAACAGAAGAGCGTATGGGATAACCTGTTGTTCGTCGTCCGGCCGTCAGGCCGTTAGCACAAGTTTATTATCGCTACTCCTCCTAAAATATTAGTATTATTGGCATAACGTTATCGCTACTTCTCCTGAACGGAAAGTCATATCGAGGTGGGATTTTCATGAGAAGACTTAATACGATATCAGGTTGTCTTAAATGAAAATGGTGCCACTAGGACATCTAATATTGCTACATGGCGGCCATCTTGAAAATCTTGTTATCGCTACTCCGCCTGAACGGAATGTCATATCAACTTGGGATTTTCACCAGATGACTTCTTATGAAGTCCAGTTGGTCCTAACTCAAAATGGGGTCGATGTGACACCCAGTTTGGTCACTATGGCAGCCATAATGAAATCTTGTTATCGCTACTTCTCCTAAACGGAAAGCCATTTCGACATAGGGTTTTATCAGAAGACTAATTATGATAATTAGAGTGGTTCTAAATGAAAATGGTGCCTATCTGACCAGAAATATGGCCGCCATGGCAGCCATATTGAAAATCAGTTTATCGCTACTCGTCCTAAAAGTAAAGTCTTATGTAAGTGGGGTTTTCACCAGAAGACTTCTTATAGTGTTCAGTTCGTTCTTAATGAAATTGATGTCGATCTAACATCCAATATGACTGCCATGGCGGCCATTTATCTTTAACATCTTGTTACCGCTACTCCTGCAGAATTTATGAAAATGGTGCCAATTTTAGATCAAATATGGCTGCCACTATGGCCATCTTGATCTTGTTAGCGCTACTCCTTCTGAATGGATTGTCATATTGGGATGGGATTTTCACCAAAAGTCTTTTAACGATGTCTCGTGTGTCCTAAATGAGAATGATACCGATCTTAAAACCATTATGGCCGACACATCACAAAAGTAGGTAGCTGTGATCCAATCGCGTTGGTTAAATGTTGTGTTTTAAATTTATTTCTCAAGCTCTGCTCATGCTAGAATCAATAATCTTGATGATTGAATATATCTTTTTTAGTATCGCTCCCTTACAAGAAAAGAAGGTCATTGTGACCCGTATTTCACATTTTCCTGACGTAAGTTAAGTTTTTACGTTTAGCTCATGGCCAAATAATTTCTTGCCATCCTTTATTAAATACTGTTATACCTAGAACTGTGAAACTTGGTGAGTGCACCTGGACGAGACACCCTCGTCATCAAAGTAGGTTACTATGATCCATATTTCACGCTTTAATGACCTTACTTAAATTTTGTGTTTAAGGTCTATTTTTCAGGTTCTGGTGATGCTAGAATCATCAAACTAGATAATTGTATGGATCTCTATTAGTATCACACCCTTACAATAAAACGAATGCCACTGTGATCTACAGTTCACCTTTTACTGTCATATGTTATGTTTTTGCGTTTAGCTCATGACCAAATAGATTGTTTTCACCCTGTACGCATACCGTTTGAGAAGAAGTATACATTAATTGCAAAAGAGGTCTGTGTGACCTATATTTCATTCTTTAGTGACTTCTTGCAATTGATCCATTTAACGTTCATTTATAGGGTGCTGTTTATGTTAGAATCATGAAATTTGATAACTGAATGAATTATTGTTAGTTCTACACACATGCAATCGAGGAAAGTCCCTGTGACCATATGCTTTACTTACATAGGTTAAACATATATTTGTAGTTATCTCCAGACTTCATAGATTTTCCATAAGATAGATAGATAGATAGATAGATAGATAGATAGATAGATAGATAGATAGGTAGATAAATAGATAATACACAGAAGACACTTTCTGACTTGTACAGTTGGAAGTAGGAATATATGTTTATTCAATGGTAAACGTTCCATGTTAATGACTATGCATTGCATATTGTGATAGGTTCCCTTCAACTGGTTAACAGTGTATTGTACATATGAATGAGTATAGGGATTAGATGAGTGGACTACCTGCTGCACGCTTTTTGTGTGAGGACTTATCTGTAGTGGCTAATTAAGTTAATCATTTATGCATGAACTTTGCTTTTAATACTGGATTCATACCAAGGTTGCAAAACATTTGTCTTTCAACCAATAAAATATGGTTTATATTCACTGTCACACCAAGGTTACTCAAAAAATTTGTCTTTCACCCAATAAAATATGGTAGTCGTGGACAATAATAATAGCTTCTGAAGCAATTTTAAGAACAACGTTTTTAAGAAAAAAAGAACAAAATTAATTGGGATTTTATCAACTCATTGTAGTGCCACTACTTTGATATCATATTACAGAATGCTTTTTGTATGTATGTATGTATGTATGTATGTAGGTAGGTAGGTAGGTAGGTAGGTAGGTAGGTAGATAGGTATTTCCATATGTCTCAGCCCCTGCAATCGCTCTGCTCTACTATTTATGTTTGTTTGTAGATATATTATTCTTACTTTAACACAGTAAACAGACAAGTACCTCAATAACCAGATCAATATGGGCGTAGCTGTGCATGCTGGGTGTATGTATGCATACATGTTTAACTGTGTATGTGTATGTATTTGTGTGTATCTAAGTACATAATGATATAAATATAAAGATGTGCCTGTATGTATATGTATGTATATATATATATATATATATGAAGTATGTATATGTATATGCCGGTATGTATATGTATATGTATGTATCACGTATATTTATATCTATATGCATATCTACTTATATGCATATGCATATGTATGAATGATGTCTGTATGTATGTATATGTATATGTATGCATCACGTATGCCTGTATGTATATGTATATGTATGTATGATGTATGTCTGTATGTATATGTATATGCATGCGTGATATATGCCTGTATGTATATGTATATGTATGTATGATGCTTGTCTTTATGTATATGTATATGTATGCATGATATATGCCGGTATGTATATGTATATGTATGTATGTAGTATGTCTGTATGTATATGTATATATATGTATGTATGATGTATGTCTGTATGTATATGTATATGTATGCATGATGTATGTTTGTATATATATGTGTATGTATGTATAATGTTTGTCTGTACGTATGTATATGTATGCATGATGTATGCCTGTATGTATGTATATATATATGCATATATGATGTATGTCGATATGTATATGTATGCATGATGTATGTCAGTATGTATATGTATGTATGATGTATGTATATGTATGTATGACGTATATCTATATGTATATGTATAGGTATGATGTATGTCTGCATGTATATATATATATATATATATATATATATATATATATATATATATATGTATATGTATGCATGATGTATGTCTGTATGTATATGTATATGTATGCATATGTATATGTATGTATTATGTATGTCTGTATGTATATGTATTTGCATGCATGATATATGCCTGTATGTATATGTGTATGTATGTATGATGTATGTCTTTATGTATATGTATATGCATCTATGATGTACGTCTGTATGTACATGTATATGTATATATGATGTATATATATATATATATATATATATATATATGTCTGTATGTATGATGTATGTCTGTATGTAAATGTGTATGTATGTATAATGTTTGTCTGTATGCATGTATATGTATGCATGATGTATGCCTGTATGTATATATATATATGTCTGCATGATGTATGTCTGTATGTATATGTATGTATGATGTATGTATATGTATATGTGTATATTTTATGTATGCATGATGTATGCCTGTATGTATATGTATATGTATGTATCATGTAAGTCTGTAAGCATATGTATATGTGTGCAAACTGTATGCCTGTATGTATTTGTATATGTATGTATGAAGTATGTTTGTATGTATATCTGTTTCTGATGTATGTATATGTATATATGTATATGAATGTATGATGTATGTATATGTATATGAATGTATGATGTATGTATATGTATGTATGATGTATGTATGCATGTATATGTATATGTGTGTACAATGTATGCCTCTATGTATATGTATATGTATGTATGATGTATGCGTGTATGAATGCGTTTATGAACCAATGTGGTCATGTGTTTATTTGTAGGATATCCTCGCTTATACGTTGGATCCAACTGCAAACTGCTTAGACACAGGTATGCCGCCATATAATGCAATGGTAGATCTTGGTCTATGCAACTTATTAAGATTAATAATTAGAACAAACGATATAGACCCTTATCTGTCGGCGCATTATGCGACGGCAGATCATAGTCTGTGTTGTTTGCAGTTGGATCCGACTTATAAGCGATTATATACGGTACATATAATTGTATATGTGGAAATCATTAATCATGAATAGGATATTTAATTTTTTTTGTTGATCGAATCACATTGAGATAAATGTGTTAGTGCATGTACTTTTCAGGACGTACTTAGATGTTCACATTTTGTCATAATGGTTGTAAACTTGAACAGACTCGGTTGAAAGTTTATTGTAGACAGGGCACCAGAAAGTTTATTGTAAAGGAGTCGTCAACACAGAACTCTAACACACCAAAGTTTGTGAATTCATTAATTCTAGGTTTCATTGCTTAATTCCTTAATTGAAAGGTATATCTGTCATTAACACATTTCATAAATCTTCAACGTTTTCAAAGATATACAAGGCCCATAAGTTACACATATTATGTTTTATTATTATTATTATTATTATTATTATTATTTATACAAAATGTAATGTGCAACATAACTGTTTTCAGGTTCGTTGTTGAAGAAAAACATGTGGAAAAGTTATATTTACTTTTCTTTTACAAAGATAATTTATATAAAGAGAGAAAGAAAACAATTGCAGACCCTGCATTTGTGCAGTTTAAACAACGAAATGTCCTAAATGTAGTCATTAAAATCTTAACTCTGAAAAATATATAACTTGGTTTCTGTGCTCAAAACAGAGGACTTTATTATTGCATAATATCTAATAAAAATATGACAATGTTCTGACAGTTATTCATTTTTCACATGTTTAAATCTCTCTAACATTCAGATTCTACGAATTTTAAAAAAACAGTAACAAGTTTGAAAACCCACATATTGACTTTCGATAAATATTTTATTTTCTACCGCATATAGTGCAACAACATATGCATTACAGATGTACAATGCTAGAATTACCAACTTCCATGGTTACATTGTCGACGCTTAGTATGCATACCTAAAAAATGCTAAATGTACAGTTCGCGAAATTTTATACACCAAATGTTATGCAGCAAGTAGGCGCGTTTTATCGGAAGCAAATGTATGGCTCACGCGCAGATTCGCAATACCTAAGATGTAAATACCGCATACGTATTTGTGACAAATAATTGACCCGACACAATGCCGTTCATGGCCGATTTATTATAACTGTTATTAGTTTGATATTGCAGTCTGATGCTTTCAGATATCTTTAGTTTGATTAATTTATTTTAAAAAATCTTCCTGAACTTCATCAGTTGCTTATGTTATCAAGCTAGTTGAGGATAGTTTCCATATTCGTTGTCGGTTCTGCTAGGTATAATCTTTAACATTACAGTTAAAACTATGTACACTGTATATTGTAATGATTGAATCACGCATGTTGATGAACTAAAAGCAGGCAGTGTCATGTGTATGTGTTTGGTTTGTAGCAGTTACCATTTTCGTCTGTTTCAGATGAACTCGATCTCGTTCTCAAAGATGACTTCTCTGTTGATCGCAATAGTGGTATTCCGTTGCTACATTTGAATTATCTCTGTCAGGAGCTTCTACCATTGCCAGTGGGACCTGATATAGTGTCTCAGATTGAGAGGTCTATATCATTTAGCGATGAAGAATGTCCTTTATATTTTTTTGATGTGTTTGGGAAGGAAGAATTCTTGCTTGACTACATTCCAGTTCCTAAGTGGAACACACATTTTGCAGATTTATTTAGTAGCAGCAATGAGGAAAATGAGAGAATCAGAATAAAGATTGAGTTTGAGATTGAACTTTCCATGAAGGATTCAATTGTACTAGAATCAAGCCAGGACTATGGAGACATTGATTTGATAGTCGTCAGATCGGGTTGTAGTTTTCCTTTCGTGAGACTGCGACCAACAAATCCATCTGTTTGGGGAAAGTTTGTACAGAACGATATTACAAATGTACCTCTGCTCAGGCATGTAGAAATGTGTACAAAAGGACTGGATAAAGAGGAATTGATAGGGAAAAAGTCACGAGACATTTCATTTCCTTGTCAATGGCCACCGGAAGCAATGGAATATGTACATAGATCTAGAACAAATGGCTGGCCTAAACGAATCATTTTTGAGAGGATAATTTCCAAAGGGTGCAGAGTCATTCCAGATAAAACACAAAACGATGATACGCTGTGGTTGTTCTCATTCCGTGCTGCCGAGAAAATCTTACTTTCTCAAGGGCTCTCCCTTCATCAAAGAGACTGTTACAGGCTATGGAAACTTTACCTTCGAAGCCATTTCAAAGACGAAACTTGGCAGTCTCCTTTCTTTAGAGCCACATTCTACTATGCTTGTGAGGAAATTCACACCGAAATATGGGAAAACAACCCTGCTACGTGTATCTTATACCTGACTGACAGACTCACAATCGGCCTTCGCAGAATGTTTTTACCAGATTACTTTATTAAACATTATAACATGATCGATATGTTTCCAGAGCATAATATTCCTAGCTGGGCAGAGAAAATAATAACTGTAAGACACAATTTTCTCACATACGCGTACCTATTTATTGACAAATCTGAATTCTCTTATCCGAGCCTGATGAACGCATATGATAGGGTTACAGCAGACTTAAATCAGTTTTTTGAAGATGGTGATATTGGAAGATCATTCAATGATCTCATTCTTCCCTCCATATCGAATAAAGTAAAACAGTTAGTTGACAACTGCTGCTATATAAAGGCGGAATACTTGACTCTCAGGTCATATGAAGTCGCTTCACGGTTTAACCCGCACCTGAATTTCCCCTATTTCTTTCAGCAGGTTGTTACAAAACTCAGTATCTCATTACGACGGTGTCTTGCTTTCTTCATCGACAAAAGACATGGGACATGCTTGACAAAGGAGGTTTGAAATGATCAGAAAACGGTATCAATTGCAGCTGTATTTGGGCATGAAATCTTGCAAATCACTGGAACGTTGGTTGTTCTAGAAGAAGATGCACACGGAAAACAATGTGTATATTTTGTTAACCATGCGAGTGACCTGTTTTTAAGATTAGGTCTCGATAAAGCTGCGATTGTCTCGTTGTCCTTCATCCTGAGAAGAATATATCTGCCAGAAAAAGGAATTTTTACGTTCGAAGAAGGGGGACAGCATAAACACACTGATAGTATATCACACAAAGAAGCCAAAGCTACGAATATAAACATGATATTGTATCGAATGTTCATGAGTCTGTATGGTTTACTTAGAAAGGAAGGAAATTTGAAATTGTGTGTGACCGGTACAACACCACAGATGCTTATACATTTGTTTATAAACCATGGACATGGTCTGGTTCTGTAGATGGAGGTCTTCATGCAGCGTTGAAGTGTCTTTCACTCAAACAAGATGAAAATGATGTAAATGATGTTGAATAACTTTTAGAACAAAATGACATCGATAACTGGATCTATTTCTTTCAAGAAATACTGTGATTTGTTATTTTTTGTGGGCAACCAATTTTTGTGGATTTCGTATTGCTCCAAATCACAGATTTAAAAATCAAACGAACACCGTTCCTTCTATATAGACAATACGACACATTCCTTAGTCCACAAATTTAAGTATCAACAAAGAAGTAATTTTTTTCTAAAACTACTACAATTGATACCCAACAAAATAAATGAATTATGGGTATTTTTAAATTTAGAGTCATACTCACTCTTTGAAATTGGAGTCCAATATATGTCGTCCATGCGCACAGGTCATCCGCAAATGGTCGATGTTTTGTTGAAGCTCATATTGTGTTGCAGTCTAGTAGAAACAAACCGTATCATATAATAGGATGGAATTTTGGGACATAAATGATACTAATTTTTTCCTGACATTTTTACAGGTTCATGAGTTCAATGTACAGAAAAGCACGTAGTTGCTATCGTTCATTCGTAACCTGTTTATTATAAGCTGTCACTCAACGACTGAAGACTATACCAAAAACATTTAGTGAAAATGAAACTGTTCCTTTTGGCATTAGTTTCAATTCTTATCCTGAGGCAGTGATAGGCATCCTTATGATTTTCTGTATCTTAATGTACATAACGGGGAATTTATTTTAATGTATATCACGTTAATATTATGGCAGTCTTAGCCACAAGGCTTAAAGAACACTGTAGCTATTTCGATCCATTTTTATTCGAAAAACTGCAGTTTACCACATGTTCTGATTCGTTTGATTTTAGTTTAGTTAGATGATTATATTGACTGGTCCTTAAAACATGTTTTGATTCGTTTGATTTTAGTTAGATGATAATATTGATAGGTCCTTAAAGAAACGCTTGTAACTATGGATTGAAAAATGCCTAATACATTCTTTACGAGTAAGGGAAAAACATGTGATGTACAGTACTTTGAACAATGCCAGTCTTCTCTTTTTTTCTTTCTATATTTGTATTGTAAAATGATACTAAATACATTTAACTAATTTGTCATTCACTGACGAAGGCTGTTTTAATTTTACTAATTGTTTTTGCATGTACCTTGCGGTATTTAAAATTTTAGCTCACCTGGCTAGAAGGCTTATATCAAGATCTTGGATGAGTTTCAGAATGAACGAGATTCATGCATATTAATGACCTCATCTTGCACCTGATTGGCTGAGCCTGTTACCACTCTGGAAGCCATATTTTGATCTGATTTTGATTAAGCTTGGAATATATGCTTCTGCCATCAGGATCTTGGGGTGTTTCAGTAACGAGAGAGATCGATGCATACTAATGGTGTTATCTTGCATCTAATTGGCTGAGCTTCTTATTATTCTTAAAGACATATTGTGATTGTTTGTATTAATATTATCAACACATCTTAGATTACTTTGATTTTGAGCAGGAAACTGCATAGTAATTATGTTCTCATGTTTAAAAAGAATTTTTATCAGAATATAGTAAAATAGGTAAAGTCAACATCATAAAAAGTTTGGGAGATAGTTTACATAGCATGTGTTTTATACTACTACATAATACTGCTTATTTGAAACGATGAACTGTTAAGTAATGTAAGCCTTGTTTCGTCAGTCTTTGTAAATCATACGTCAAATAATAAGGGATTATATTCGAAGACCTGCATGGATAAATCATATTTTCATTTTTGTTAGATTGGGAACATTATAACTTCTTTGTGTCAAAGTCAAAATACGTTTATGTGTGCGTTTTTGTTATATATATATATATATATATATATATATATATATATATATATATATATATATATATATATATATATATATAATATAATATATGTATACACATTTATGCTTCTCATAATCATTACAGAGGTGAACATAAGCTATACAGTCTATTGAAATTGCATGAAAGATTTGTATTTCTATTTAGTTCTGTAGAAATGTAAATAAATGCCATTGAATAACGTTTTAAACATTAACTTACTCCTTTACAGTTATTTCAACAGTGTTTTATTTTTTAAACCGAACTCTTATGTGCCTAAATGCTGTAATACACCGTATAATTTTATTTTGTAGGCATTCTTCTAGATTTTCAAGTGTCAATAGGATTCTTGGAAGGACACAAATAAAGTTTCTAGTTCAGATTACACTTTATGCTTGGAAGGACACAAATAAAGTTTCTAGTTCAGATTACACTTTATGCTTGGAAGGACACAAATAAAGTTTCTAGTTCAGATTACACTTTATGCTTGGAAGGACACAAATAAAGTTTCTAGTTCAGATTACACTTTATGTTTGGAAGGACACAAATACAGTTTCTAGTTCCGATTACACTTTATGCTTGGAAGGACACAAGCAGTTTCAGGTTCAGATTACACTTTATGCTTGGAAGGACACAAATAAAGTTTCTAGTTCAGATTACACTTTATGCTTGGAAGGACACAAACAGTTTCTAGTTCAGATTACACTTTATGCTTGGAAGGACACAACTAAAGTTTCTAGTTCAGATTACACTTTATGCTTGGAAGGACACAAATACAGTTTCTAGTTCAGATTACACTTTATGCTTAACCATTCAGACCTTTAATTAACCTTTAAAGTGCAATGTATTGTGGTGGGATATATTAAAATATCCGTGTGAAGAAGTCCACATACATGCGTTAGGGTATTGAAGGCAAGTAATCTAGTGATGGACATAACGATTGACCAATTAGCGTGGAGGCTGCCCAAATAGATCTAGTGAATGGTGCATACGTGATTAGAACTTAACAGAAAAATAGGATGAGCATGACCAAAGCTAACAAACTTATTTTCTAATACATGTAACTCCTATAGCCGTTTTCAAAATATACCACTTTTCTTCCAATACATGTAACTCTTATAGCCTTTTTCAAAATATACCAGATGAAGCGATATACTCATTTTTTAAGCTCTAAACACTTCATTTTAAAGAAGAAAGCTCGGGTAACTACAAGTAGTACTTAACGATATGAAAAGAATAAAACATTCCTATGATATTCGTTTTACAGTTGATAAGTAAATCTTGAAGTTCGAGTCATAGTCGCCACTTACCTTTTGTTCACGTGTGCTAAATATTCAAGAACGACATGAAATGAGTAATTGTAGTCGTGAAAGAAAAACGGGATGCGGAGCGAGTTCAGAACGAATACAGACGGAATGCCGAATGAACTCTGGCAAGATTTAGAATGAATGCAAATAAAATGATGAATGCATTTTCAAGAAAAAATAGTGCAAAGGCAGAACGATGAATGATAAGTTAAACGTAATGAAACGCGAATGCATTTCATGAATAGAGTTGAAAATCGATTATTTTCAAGCTGTCACTAAATGTTCGTGGTCGAAGCCCTTTTGCGTGATAATCACAGATCAGAGTCTTTACGCGGACAATCTGTGACATTGTCATGTGGAGGCAGACATAAACAAGCGCAGTTGATGTGATGGCATCATCACCAATGGTTAAATCTTTCTAACATTATATGAACAAAATGATATAGGAAATACAATTTGCTGACAAATATTCTATATCTATATTTTTACATTTTTGCAGTTATGGTGATATTTGTCTTGTAAATTCAGTGTTGTCTTTTGCATTTTATGCATGTGCTGTTTTGTTAAGGCACGCTCTCCTCTAATGACAGAAAATTATTATAATTAATTTTACTATTATTATTATTATTATTATTATAATTATTACTATTATTATGTATATCCACTACATTCCCTTGTAATGTAAATACTTTCATATCTTTGGTTCTCATAGTGGCAGTTATATCCGGGATGTAAAGCTAGAAGCGAAAAACAACGCACCGCAATAGATGGAGCTATGTAACACACGATATCCTTGCAATTACACATAGATAACTAGATAATACTAGATAATGCCAAACAGTAAGGCGCATTTAAGCTGACAGCTTGCATCAAAACTCTTTCGTCTTTTTCATACATAACAGAACTCATTATAGGGATGTATTTATTTCTTGTTAATTTGTTCTTTTTGTTGAGTTTAGACCACTCCATTATTCCTGATTTCTTTTCTCTCAGCCAAAATATAAATATTGTCCTACGCCCGTCACTCTTTGTGTGTGATTCCGTGTATGTTCTTATTTGCCCCTTGAGGAAGACCTTGCTTTAGGTTGAAACGTAGAGAACTTTCGTTTATTTTTATTCTCGCCGTTTCCCAACTTTCTTGTTATGTATGTATGTATGTATGTGTATATATATATATATATATATATATATATATATATATATATATATATATATATATATATATATATATACACACATACAGAGATAGAGTTCACTGATGATTTAAGTCTTTAATATTATTATATTTTAACATGCCGACAAATGTTAAATATTTGTCATATTTCAGATTTTACGAAAACTATGGTCTGAATGTTGTTCAGACAAACGTAGTAAAACATGTTAATTCATACCCCTGGCCACCCAAGTATATGCGAATCATGTTTTGTAGTTTTGTTGCTGATGATGTGTTATTGTTCTTGTTTCTTATCTTGAAACTCTTGACACTGACTAAAGCCTGGATAAGAAGTTCGACTCTGGTTTGGCTACAACCCACGGTTGCCGGAGTCGGAGTCAACTAACTTAAATCTACCCTTTAGACCACATGGCTGCAGGCATTCACACGATAATATGAAGGAATTGTGTACTCTTATTGTGTCCACCGCTGCACAGTGTGTGAGTTTTGTACTTGCTTAGTTATGAACTTGATTTTGCTATTGAGTTAGTAGTGAACAATTCTTAAACCCAATTTTTATGAGAAATATAATTTTTTATTGTGAGAGCACTTTGCATGTAACTACAGATGTAAAACAATACGCGAATGACACACGCTGCATAGAAAGTCTTTCGTATGCCTGAAGAAAATGAAGATGGACCCGGAATACATTTCACTCCATTAAACATTCTTTATCAGTATAATGCACATGAAATAATGAATAGACATCATTAGTGCAGGGACGATTCATCGCTGCATCGATGTATCACGATTTAAAATCCGCCGATTCGCGTATCGATACGCACAAACTAGTATAGATTTCCATCAAAAACTGGGTGTTTGGTAGGAAGTTTAGTCGTATCCCTTAATTAGCCTCCATTGTGGAAAGTATTCAAAAGTGTAATATAAGACATAACATGATTAGAGAATAGATCTTTCGCGCGTGTATATTGACCAGTCAGTAAATACCTTGCAAAAGCAACAATTCGCACGTGAGTAAATATGGGAGACGAAGGAGAGATTGTCCCTATTTTCAGTCTGACGGGATCAACATATTCCCTCTTCATTGCCTTCTTAATTTCGGACACTCAGTAATGTGCAGAATGGAGTCCGAAAAACAGTAAAAGCGAAAACAATATGCAAAGTTTGTAGAGCTGTCCTGAACCATACTGGGAACACAACAAATATGCGAACCCATCTTAATCGACACCACACTATTATTTACGCTTCAGAAGCCAAAACTCAAAGTGAAATTAAATCTGAAAAATCTGAACACGTTAGAAAAACGGTTGGATCTGCTCAAGCTAATAATGCTGAAATGTTTGGAGGGTAAAATAAATATGCAGCTAACTCACAACGAGCTCAGCCAATTACACGCCAGACAGGAATTTTCATTGTTTCTGATGAGATCTCTGTCAATAGTTCATCACAGTGTTTTGTTCAATGCACTTCTCAAAGCGCTAATTTTGAGTACAGGAGTATGTAGTTGTGACTTGTGTAAGTGATTTGAACTAGTCAAACATTAAACTGATTATCATATTCTTAATCTGCATTAAACACTTGTAGTTCTTCTTTCCCCGTTGATTCATTGCTAGTTAAATTGATATTTTGAAGCTAATAGCTACGTGTTCGATATTTTCTAGTCAGTAATCAGCAGCAAATGAATTCCAATAGATTTCACTAGGGAAATCATTTTGACATTAGTATTTATTGATGTTTTTAAACTTTTTACTAACCAGATGTTTCCCATTGATAATCGGATATTCTAGGCATGAGTATAAACCTCTATTAAAGCGTCTATGGCTTAGAAGTAGTTTTCTCTTGATGTTAATTTATTTTCATTCTTATAATAAAGGATAACATACATCTTTATGTATTTATTCTTTATTCATTCATTTTTGCAATAATTTTTTAGAAATTCCATTTTAATGGCACAGATTTACCATGAAGAGTACAAGTGCTTTCATGACTAAACACTTGCTTTGAAATATATGAAATAATATCGCGACCTGTATCGTACCATAACATCTGTATCGCGATACGTATCGTATCGCCTCTTACACGTATCGTCCATGCTCTAGACATCACTGAATGGAGAGAAATTCGGAACTCACTACATTACTCAGTACATTATTCTTACATGTTCACGCAAAGTTATTAGTTGTTAAAATATTCCGATATTGTGTGTACCAACAATGATTGTAACACCTCTCAAACTTATTGTCTCCTTTTCTGTTGCTTACACCATTTTTTTGCAACGAAAATAAAGAATTTTCAGTATATGTTGTATAAGTTTCTTGAACAAATTTCTTCTTTCTCTCTTTATCTCTCTCTCTCTCTCTCTCTCTCTCTCTATATATATATATATATATATATATATATATATATATATATATATATGTGTGTGTGTGTGTGTGTGGTTTATTTTTTCATATACGGATCAGATTTAGAGTCTGCAGGAGGTAATATAATTAATGTTAATCTCATTCTTTTTGTTTCTTTTCCTTAAGGTAAATGGTAAGCCGTAACGATTAATCAAACTTCAGAACTTTATCTCTGCTCTTTTTTAATTAGGAAGAGTATAAGAGGTCAAGACATAGACAAGTCTACATGCATTTCAAGCTTACATACGTGTTCAGTTAATATCATATCAGTGATTGTTTATTTGCTTTTATATCATACCATTACGCTTAGAGATTAGGTGACATTTAAGAATTTTATTAAAACCATCGTTTTGCATGGGAAAAATAGTTGTAACGTTTTTAATGGTGTTTCTATCGTTGGTGCAAGCATAACTATTTTGTTGTTAGATTTTAGTTTACTGCATATTATGCAAACTTATGTGTTTACAGTCGTGCAAGAAAATACGTATGTTTCCTATAAAAGTAGTAACCACCCTTTGCAAATAATGGGTCATAACAACTTACTTTCCACGCATCCTCTTTTACGTTCCTTTTTCATTTTGCCTCCTTGTACGGACATTGTTGCATGTACAATAATAATCAGTCTTGAGAAATGAATTTATTTCGAGGACTAAATTTTACATCTTATTAAATAAGCTGCATTGGCCTTCTTCTCTGGATGTACTATTTTATATCTTGAATCATGGTGCAAAAGAATGGATAGGGCATTTAGCTGCTGCTCGAAGAAAATCGTGAGTAGTTGATTCCGAAAGGTTCTTCTTGCGTACTGTCGTGCATGAGTTCTAGGTCTGTGTAATATGGAAAAACTTTTGACCCATTTATGACATTGAGATATAAACCTTTGGGTGTAAGTTGAGGGCGTTGCTAGATGAGCAGAGTGTTTTTAGAATTTGTTCTATATGTACAACCTTGAGGATGAAGGGTATGGTTAGAGTGTGATCGATTAACAGTCTGCAATAAGTTCAGAAATTTGTTACAATTCTTTTGATTTGATCATCCATATTACAAGATATTTTGCCATGCATGGTGTCCGTCCTTTGTTCCCAGGATAAATTAGGTCAAAACACTTTGGTTCTCTGCGTGATAGGCACAATAATCCCTTCTTTGATTTTTTGTTATACAGTTTTATTGGGCTGATGTCAGCATAACATAGATATGTAGTATACCTGTTTTAAGACCATTTATAAATTTTGTCTTCTTTCTTTTTTGTATTAAAAAAAAAAACCCTGTGTGTTTATTTCCCCGTCATTCAAACATGTAGGAGTCAAGAATTTCTCTTGGCTTTTGTGCTTAGTTTTTGTTTTGTGGAGATAACTTGTTTCTTCCCCTAATTATGAGCTTCTTCAGCACGAAACGTGGGAAACTGATTTTTACTTCCGGCGTTATCAGTTTTTGTGTCAATATATATATATATATATATATATATATATATATATATATATATATATATATATATATATATATATATATATATATATATATATATATTGTTACTACTGTAGGTCTTAAAATAATGTAACAGAAAGAAAGCAAAACCAATAATGTGAGTAAAATCAAAAAGCCATTTATTTCTAGACAATTAAAGGGAAAATTCAATAGACACTTACAATAACGTGAATTAAAGTCCATATAATCCAGTAATCCTAAGTGTCCTAATCATAAGTCCTAAATATAGAATGTTCCGAATGAATCTAGTAGCCTTGAATGTCCTGATGTGTCAGTAATATTGAATGTCCTGATATGCCTGAATGATGTAATCCGGAATATCTTTGAATGAATTCACATAAATCCCAAAGAAAAGTATTAATCCAAAATGAGAATGAGCACTTTTAGTAATTCCAATGAATATTTCAAATAAATAATTCCTCTCTCTGTATTTGCTCTGAATTTCACAACTATAACATCTGATTACTAAAATAAATTCCTTAATAGACTGATCTTTATGAGATGAAGCTGAGCATAGGAATAAATTCTTGTTGACCAAACATATATAAGGATAAGTCACCTGACGGAATATTCTAGAATATGAGTAACTCTAATGGAAATTTCCTGTTCGTACCTGACTTTTCTGAGATCAAGACATGGAAAATTCCAATCTATTTGTTAAATGCTATGTAAAGAAGAGTGATCTTGAACTCAAATGCAGTAAATATGTTGTTTACAAAATGACCACTAAAGTACAACTTACCTCATGGACACATATTATATATTCAATATACATAACACACACACACACACACACACACACACATATATATATATATATATATATATATATATATATATATATATATATATATATATATATATATACTGTCACCAATTTGATCATGTTCAACAGTCACAAAGTCTGCTAACTGCAATTTTGTTAGGTTGCTATACTGCCTCAAATTTAGATAGGAGGTTCTTGTACTGTGACAAATTGGGTTAGGTTCCTATGCTGTCACAAATTTAATTAGGGAACTTTACAGTCAAAAATGTATGAATATTTATTATACTGTAAAAAATTTAGTAAGGTTTCTATTGTGTAAAAAATTTAGCTAGATTGCTATACTGTCGAAAATGTAGAAACATTATATATATATATATATATATATGTGTGTGTGTGTGTGTGTGTGTGTGTGTGTGTTGCAGTGGACATACAGTAGTTATGGTATAACCAGAGCAAATAGTCTTACAAACACTTTAATTTACTGCTGATTTGGGGATAAAATCGGCTTTATCCCACCTTTCCTTTGTTGCCGTTTTGCCAATTTCATTGTTTCGTGAACTCTTTTCCTCAATTGTTTTTTTAATTTCCACGGGAAACAATGGAGCTACATCAAGAAACAAGTTAGCATATATCTGAAACGGCGATTGAGAGCGAACATGCAGTCCCTTACTTAATCATAATATCAAAACACTGGCAAGCGACAGCCTGTCGTTCCGGAGGCTTTATAGTCTGTTTAGAAATATACCCATGACTGACTCCCCATGTGTAAAAGACAATTTTAATTAGTATTCCACACATTTAGAAATATGGAAATGATTGTACAGAAAGACGTATCCCTCTCAATTTAATCATTTAACATTATAAACAACTCACTTTAATTTATTTTAAAGACCGCCTGTCAGTATAGTTATCGTTTAAAAAGACTGTCGGACCTACGCTGGTAAATGGATTTCGTCCAACAACCAGCGCATCCATACTTTGGATAATATATTGCTTGTTCGCAGCCAATAGCACCGTGTGATATAGTATTATGAGGAAATCTCTTATTTTATACCAATGTGAAAAATTGTGGAAGAGGTTTGTGTGTTGTCCTGCGTCTCTCAACCCTTTTTGAATCTTTGGTAGAGAAACACGTAATGAGCATCTTTAAATAATTCTTTTGATGTTTTTGGCCCGTTCTCCACCCGACCCGATGTTTTTCTGGTAAGCTGCATATTTTCAGTTGATTGTTTAATTTCTTCTGTTTGAAATTAGAAGTTCGTCGACATTGATTTTTGTCTGTCATTCGAGACAACCTTTAAACTAAAACTATATGTTTTCGTTAGATACACCAGTCTGCCTGGGCTTTCATTCAAAACCAATTCTCTATATTTTGGAGGGTAGGATTTCTTTACGGATTTAAAGTAATCAGTGACTTTGAGAAGAGAAGAAAAAAAAAAAAAAGAGCCCACTAAAGTGGAAATAAATCCATCAAGAAAGACAGAGGAATTCATTTTGTAAACTTGAAATAGACAAAAATAGCGACAAAATATACATATTTAAAACCGATAGCAGTAGAGGCAGATCAGGGAAATAGGTCATTGGCAGTATTATAATCCAAATTCTGTAGTATTATGTATGAAATGTGAAACATATTTTTACATTCACATATTCTGCTTTGATTGTTCTTTTCTTAAATAAGTATCTTAGGTGGCTATCAATTTAGATGACTTAATACAAAAGTTCAGCAGTACTTTATCCTCGGTTACCATGTGTCAATTGATATTATTGTCCGGGGAGACAATAGCAAATTACCGAGGAGCAGAATGACTAGCGTGAAATCGTCTTGTCTTTTTTTGAAAATATTTTCCAATCTAATTTGGTGTTATTTATGACTTCAAATTTGATACATCAATTACTCACTCATGATATCGGTTTACAGTGTTTAGTCTTAAAGCATACATGAATATTTACCTTGTGACGAATATATAATTGCATTCCGTTTTCATTTAGTAAGTGCTATCAGATCCATGGACCTGAAATATGAAGATAATATTTTGCAGACAATTGTATTTGATCATTCACTGAGCATTTTGCCATTATCACGTACTTTTAAATTGTTCCTGGTTGCTTCGTCAGTATAGCCATATTTTCTAATTGACGAAATTACCAAATTACAAGCTGACGTAATAGACATAGTCTCGACAAAACAATTTGTTTCTCAGTGCCATTACCTACTTCTGGATTTTCGTTCCTCTGGAGGACATTCCAACGTTTGCTTCTCGTGTGGATTTCGAAGGCTTTATGGGTGATGAATCATAAAGCAAAGACGAATCTACAAGCATATTTAGGGTAGATACTTGTTTGATTTTTCTTCTTGAATGAATGTAATCTCATCTTAATTGACACGTTTTTTCCAAAACAAAAGTATGTAAAATGTGTTTTCTATAAATTAACATAAATACGTATGAAATGCTGTGTATTTAGTTCTTCCTTATCCTCTGATTCTTTTGAAGATTTAATTCGGAGAGCCTTGAAATCGAAAGGAAGGCAGGGACAACACGAAGATAAACCTGCAGTTGACGGTAAGTTTTTAATATCCATCAGATAGGATTATTCCCTCTCCATTCGCTTCCAGTGCTAACGCAAATGATTTGATAAAATATTGAACACAAAATCTGATTGCTTCCTTGTTTCCATTGCGTACCAGACTTGAATCATACAAGGATATGAACAACCTACCTACATTAAGTAAAGATTTTGTAACAATCGTTTCAAAAGGAGCTTATTGTTCTCATAAATAAACATGAAGATCATGCTGTAAAATATGTTCATATGATATGTTCTAGTGAATTTCTAGGAGAACAACGAAGCTAAAATGTAGGCATCTATTTGACATTCTTGTAAAATGATTGCTATCTGATTGCGATACCAGGTTTTCGAAAGCTTTGCTTCCGTCTTCTAACCTTATTAAAGTTTTTGGGAGACCTCTCATGTTGCGAATTAGGCATTTCACAGTCTGAAATCTCGTCTGGTATTAAATATTTTGGCGCCACCTCTCATGATGCGATGTAGGCATTCCACAGTCTGAAATCTCGTCTGGTATTAACGTCTTTGTGGTACCTCTCATGTTGCTATGTAGGCATTTCACAGTCTGAAATCTCGTGTGGTATTCAAGTCTTTGTGAGACCTCTCATGCTGCTATGTAGGCATTTAACTGTCTGAAATCTCGTCTGGTATTAAAGTGTTTCTGGGACCTCTCATGTTGCGTTGTAGGCATTTAACTGTCTGAAATCTCGTCTGGTATCAAAGTCTTTGTGGGACCACTCATGTTGCGATGTAGGCATTTCACTGTCTGAAATCTCGTGTGGTATTAAAGTTTTTGTGGAACCTCTCATGTTGCGATGTAGGCATTTAACTGTCTGAAATCTCCTCTGGTATCAAAGTCTTTATCGGACCTCTCATGTTGCGATGTAGGCATTTCACAGACCAAAATCTCGTGTGGTATTAATGTTTTTGGGGAACCTCTCATGGTTGCGTTGTAGGCATTTAACTGTCTGAAATCTCGTCTGGTATTCAAGTGTTTCTGGGACCTCTCATGTTGCGATGTAGGCATTTCACAGACCAAAATCTCGTGTGGTACTACAGTCTTTGTGGAACCTCTCATGTTGCGATGTAGGCATTTCACTGTCTGAAATCTTGTCTGGTACGATAGGTTCAGAGTGTTTCAATATTGTGAGACCACAGTTCCTTACCATTATGTATCCTTCATTCATAATTATCGCTTTTAATAGAGATAATTCTTCAGTTGGAGAAAGTTGTCTCTGTACTTCTACTTAACACTTAATACTGAATAAGAAGGAAAATGTAAGTTTTTTTAGAATACTGAGACTTGTTCGTCAGTGAGCAAATTTAGAGGATATAAATCAAAACTCGTCAATAAAACATTTTCTTGGGACCCCTAAAATTACTTGCTTATATCCATATTTCATTAAATGTACGTTATTATGTATAAATACTGTTTTTAATGGTGCACGATTTCCATTCGTAGTAACCGTATTCTACTAACCGAGAATTTACTGTAATTTGTGATTCCAAATTATTCTCAGTCATAATTAAACTTAAACCAGGAGCATATGTATATGACAGAAGCATATTCAGACCCAATACAAATTTTGTGTGCGACTCACATATAACTGTGTGGTAGATTCTGATATTTCAATCAAAACACAGTTTACAAGATTTATATCGCCAGAAGGGGAGGGGAGGGGGGCAGTTACTCCACTATAAAGATCGGTGTGTGCTCTGCAAGATCAGAATGGATGTAGTTTGGAAGGGTTCGGTCTGAAAACGTTAGATAGTCTGGAGCTGAACTAAACTCCTAATTTAGGTCGTAAAAGCTCAAAATGACCAACATTTTAACGTTTTTGGGACGGTGGATCTAACCATGCTAAATTAGACTGATGGTACGTGCTGGGTAGAGGTAAAGGTACGGTGAAGGTTTCTATTATAATATTTATAAACTAAATAAAAACCCGTAATGAAATAAATTCAATATATTCCTTTGCGATGAATATTTTGATCCCAGTTTTTATAATGTGTCTATGGCCGAAAGATGGAAAGGAAAGAAAAATGAGGGGTGGGGAGGAGGCAAAGACTGACTTTTTCGGAAAGTGTTGTTGGCATGTTCTGACAGTAAACGGCCCACTTGGCAGGAACCGAAACGTATTGTGGTCTTTTCGGTTTTTGTTGTGAGAATCGTAACTACAGATATTTTGTCCATAGGTCACAAGGAGTATTACAAAGTTGTGAAGGTAGTTG